>VDFB02000363.1:170480724-171013191 GCA_007258455.2 Sequoia sempervirens
CATAGTTGGGATCCAAAATAAAATAGCTGAACATAGAAATATTTAAGCAATCATCCCTTATACATCTGCGACACACTACATTGACTAGATCGGCCATAATGAACAAATAGATAGAAAAAACATCCTACTAGATCACTTTACTTGTACACCGGTTAATGTAATAAAACAAGACTTAACAAGATAATATAGATGCATATAAAAATATCCTGGGGATCCACAACACAAAATTTTGATTCGGTGAGGCATACAGATCGATATGCTGACTAGATACCCTGTTCTTCATGTTCTCTGTCAGTAATACACTGTACTTAACTTTAACTACCGATATGACCAAGTTTCGATCTGTGGACCACAAGAGTGACTTCAATTGCCATCAATGACAATAGTAGAAGCCATACCAATAATCTCCTTGAGCCATATGCCAACAATCTCCCCCTTTGGCATTGATGGCAACACTTAGTGAAAAATGACTAAGTGTCAAAACTAGAGATACACTATCAAACTCCAAATTTTCAAAATGCAACAAAACGCTACTCTCCCTTAGGATGTCAAAGCATTTTTCACTACATTCTCTCCCCCTTTGACATCAATGACAAAAATTTACTGCTTTCTCTCCCCTTTTTCTAGTATTCCTACTGCACTTCTTCCTTTTCTGCTAATTTTTTTTTTAACTGCTCTCTCTCTCCCCCTTTGCTAAATAGAAATTTGATCAAAATTTGAAAAACTACAACTGCTACACAAATTAAAAAATTATTTTATACTTATCTTTCATCTCCAAAAGGAATTTCTTCCAAGCATCTACAACAATCCCAACAATTATTATCAGACTGTTATTTTTTGATGTCCGGTTGATGATCTAAATGAGGGATTTTGGAATTGTAATTGCTTCTTCCAACTTCTCTCCTTTCCTCAAGACTTCAATCATTTGCTCCAATATACATTCAGTTTGATCCTTCACTTTCCATAAGGTGTCCATAAGAGTGTTTCTAGCAAAGTGAATCTTTGCGTGCTCAACCTGCAACTCATGAATTCTTTTCTTTACCGCTCCATGTTGGTCCTGAAACATGTTGTAGTCCTAACCAATTTTATTCAATTCACTTTCAATTTTCTCTAGCTTGTATTTATAATTTCCAACAACATGAGGCCAATGTAGAAAATAATTGTAGATGTTATTAGCTGAATTGATGCACTGCCTCAACACAATCATTTTCTTTTTTAGTTTTGTAAGGGATACTTGAACTGCTCCTTCAAATGTAAGATTATTTCCTCCTCTTTCTTATCCTGAGAGTCAGAGGCCACAACTTCCTTAATACACTCAATCAACTCTTTAGGGAATACATTCTGCAAACTTTCCAATTCAATGTTATTCTGCACAAAGTATCTAGCTAGAGTACTCTCAATTGGAACCTACTCATATGAGGGTCGATCTGACCACATGCCAACAATCTCTTGCATTCCATCTTTCTCTTGAACTATCTATAGTATCTTTGTTTTGAATAAAGTACCTTCTTGTTCATTTCCTTCAGCCATTATTTCATCTTGCTCAAGTGATTCAAGTTCATCTCTTAGGGTGTATTCATCAGAGTCTTCATCAAGTATGTCCACAATTATCTGCTATTTTCCTTTTCCTTCAGATTTTGGAGGCTTGAGTACTAGAGGAGTATCATCAACAAACTCTATTGCTCTTTTCTACTTCCTCTCTATCTTACCAGAAGATGATCCAACTTCAATTGTTTTTACCGGAAGAGAGATACCAAGTACTCCAAACTCTCTTAACAACTCTCTAAATAAATTTGCATAAGCTTGCTCACAATTTTCTAGAGTTTTGAAATGCTTAAAAATTTGCTTACAAACCGGTTCACTCTCCTTCCATACAACATTTTCATTATGCGGCAAGAAATTTAGAAAATACATCATGATACATATGATCAAAGTTCCAAACCTGAAAGGATAATCTACATCCATTGTCAATTTCCTGTTCTCCATCAATTGATCTTTCAACAAGTTGCACAAGTCAAAGTCTTGGTCCTCTATTATCATCTTATGCGAAATGTAGATTGCCCGTGTAGAGGTTGATCCTTCCTTATTTATGAAGAAAATTTTGTATGAAATTCCATATGTAATGTACCTTGTCAATGGATCTTTGATCGTCAAAATTACCAAAGCCCTTTGATCTCCTGTTACACTAGTTAGGGTTTCGACTTCCTTATTCTGAATCGACTTCTTCTTCAAAATATCTCCAACATTGCATAACCCAGTTAAATTTCTAATCACTTCCTTTGAAATAAGATAGGGTTTGTCCAAATTTAGAGTGTCTTCATTCAATCTGCTCAAGATGAACCTAACCATTTCCGTGTTGTCAAAATAAGGAAATTTGTTCCAAATGTCCAAACTCCTATGTTTCGCTCCTTCAAGCCACTTCAATTCACCAGTAAGCAACATATATATTACATCCCTGATCTTCCTGCTACTATATTCATCATTCCCTTGATTTGCTTCATTTATGTACCGAACAAGGTTTTTCTACTGAGCACAAATTTAGAAATTCTACAAGCGAATGGAATACCTGATGAATTTGACATCGAATCGACTTGACTCCTTCCAAAATTTTTCTCCAGAGACTCTTTCACTATTTTTTTTCAATGCAAAGTGACAAATGAGGGTTCCAAATATCCTTTTATAACTTCGCTCACCTAACCTTTTTATGGCATTAAATGCTCTGCCCTAGGAGTTTTGGTTACACTGCTCTTAGACAGCAAGAGAAGAATCCATCTACGAACCTTTCAGATCTTAACTTACTGAACAAGTGATCACAGATACATTTTTTGACTGATGGAACAACTACTGACAACTTCTTGCATTTTGATGCCAACTACTGACAAGGGGGGGAAAGGATTTTTCTTGAAAGACTCCCCCTAGGCTGATGGCCTGAAATCAGATTCCAAAGGAATTACCAAAGGGAAATTACTGGAGGCAGCTTCCGATACGAGCTTATCAGATTCACTCTTCTTTACCCACGTTTTCTTCATCTAATCTCTTATCTCTTCCACAATCACTTTTACTTTTCCTTTGTCATCTTTCTATAAAATTCTTCCTTGATATACCAAATCTCTTCTATCCATATTTATGTTCCTGTAGAATCTTGCAATATGACCAAATCTGTTGCAATTGTAACACACCGGATTTCTTTTTCTAGGCCATTCATTTCATTGATTTCCCCTTGATCTACATTGATTAGAAACATGCCCAAATCTTCCACAGATGTAGCATTTAACATTCCTTATACTAACAACCATACTTTTACATTCAATTGACTTATGACCAAACTTTTTGCTGACCAAACTTTTTGCAAACACTGACTAGGAAATAGTGGACTGCTTGAATTTACTTTTCTTCTACACTGAGAAGCCATATGACCAAATTTATTGCAAGAAAAGTAGTAACCATTAAACTTCTAAGCATTGGGTTGTCTTACCCTGTACCTTCTGCCTTTGTTCATCCGATTTCTTTGTCTGGGATCCTTATGTTCAGATCTAGAGTTTTCTTCCTTCTCATATCCAAGACCTCGCTTATCATTTTCATCCTTTTATCATTTGCATCCTTCTATCCTTTAGTCATCTCATCAAGCTTAGTAGAACTGATCCTAAACTTCTCCTTGTATTCATTTGCAGTAGAGAGTTCATCTCTGAGAATAACTATCTGTCTTTCAAGATCTTGTTCATTACTTCTGGATTGTTGCAGTTCAATATCCAACTAAATGAATCCACTATTAACTCTATTGCATTCTTTAGATTTATCTTTCAAGGATTGGGCCACATTCTCCTCATTCTTCTTTATTTCTTTAATCTCCATAGTTAGCTTCATCGCCACAGATTCCATCTCAAGCATTAGAGTAGCATTGTCCCTAGCAAGATTTTCACATTCTTCAGTTATTTCTTTTAGGGTTTGATTCAGGTGAACATCTTCCAAGCTTTTATTTTCTTTCTGTTTCAGCTGATCACATAGTTCCTTCCTCTTTTCTCTTGACTCATTGATTTTATCCTTCAATGATTGAATGAATTTTTCAGCATCCACAAGATTTGCTTTTAACTCTAGGACTTCTACTTTAGACTGATCAAGATCATCAAGTGCTACCATAAGTTGTTGTTGAAGACCACCAAAGTCCATTGTACTTCAAGATCCACCTCAAGTTGTTAATCTTCCGAAGAGGAACCTACTCTGATACCAATTGTTGGACTCAGGGAACACTAAGAGGGGAGGGGGTGAATCAGTGTTCAACAAATTTAAGCTTTAAATCTAGATCTTAAACCATTTACAACACATAAATAGAAATAAAGATGCAAGCACATGAACAAGATAATCAAAGCACCATAACACCAAGATTTTTACGTGGAAACCCTATTAGGGGAAAAACCACAGTGGAGATTAGTCCACAATTTATATACTCTGTTAGAAGTATGAAGAAAATGGAATGCACATGCATTCAGGCACACTACCTAGAGCTCACTGCTCAGAATGAGGAAGGCTCACTTCCTTACAAAAATTTTATGATTACAAAAAAAAATTTGAACTAAGAAGATAGCATCTACAATGCTTGGTTTCAGTTCCGGTGAAACTCATGAATCAAATACTGAATCTTCTATCAGACTCTGCACTTCTCTCTGCTCTGCCACCAAATCCTCTTTTGTACCAAAAAAATGTGCTCAACTGATCTTATGATATTTTCACACACATCTACACATTTTCTCTGCTCTATACACACTTACACATATCACACACATGCCAAAATGAATTACCGATCTCATATATATATCCACTAACAAAGATTTCATTGCTTTAAGTCGGCTTTAACAAAATATAATATTCTCCACATGTCGGCTCAAATCATGAACAATTTATAACATGTACCCATACAAGTCAGCCACAACATAGCTAGGACCCAAAATAAAATAACTGAACATAGAAACATTTAAACAATCATCCCTTATACATTCATGACACACAACATTGACTAGGTCGGCCATAATAAACAAATAGACAGAAAAACATCCTGCCAGATCACTTTACTCGTACACCGATTAATGTAATAACACAAGACTTAACAACAAGATAATATAGATGCATAGAAAACTATCCTAGGGATCCACAACACATAATGATGATCCAGTGAGGTATACAAATCGATATGCTGACTGAATACCTTTTTCTTCATGTTCTCTATCGATAATACACTGTACTTAACTTTAACTACCCATATGACCAAGTTCAGATCTGCAAACCACAAGAGTGACTTCAATTTCCATCAGGGTAAACCCACAAAAGTGGTTTAAAATTTGAATGAGGAAGGAAAACTTGTAAAAAATTACCCCATGCCAAAAAATTTCATTCTGGGGGTTCGAATGAACTCATTGGTTTGAACGAACCGAAAAAGGGTTTGCTCAAACCAGGGTTTGAGCAAACTGATTTAATGCACGCACAAACAAAAAACAAATGAAAACCCCTTTTGGGAGAACCCCCCTTTTCCCTATTTTTGACCTTGTTCACAAAAAAAACCTAAATTTTTATGCTTCGAAGCTCAGGTTGAGGATGAAAATGGAGGAATCTTCACAAACCCAACTGGAATCAAGTAGCCCTTGGAACGAGCTATCCAACGAATATAATTTTAATATGTATTTGTTTTTTTAGTTTTATTAAACATAGTTTTTTCATCGAAAATGAAGGTTTTTGTTTTGCACATGTGGAAAAATAGTAGATTATCTAAAAAAAATTTGAAAAATATGAGTGCACCAGATATTGAAGTCCTTGATCCAACCAAAAAAAATTGAATTTCAATATATACAAATAATACGCATTATACAGTCGCACTATGTCTGAATTGTAATTGGTTTGACTTCGAAACTTGATTAAAGAAAAAATATTCAACAAAAAACTATCTAACCAAGTGGAAGCACTAGATATAAGAGTTACAAATCTAAATTCGAAAGAATTAGAATTTTATCCTTCATGGAAAAAAATTTATGCGTTATACGATGTACATCACTTTTTAAAAATGTTGTTTTATGAAAAAAACCAGTTTTCGTGGGAGATGGAAAAAGAAGTACAATCTGATTCCAAAATTTTTGAAAAAAATAGTTTTAGAATCTATAGAAAAAATGTGACGAGACTCTAGTTTGCATCATCTTCAAATTCCTCATGGTTTAGCCACTATAGGTGCACGAATGTGAAAATTTAGTTAAAAATAATAATTTCAGTGTCCAGTTTGGCCAAAAATTGAAACCACTATTGTGGGATCACCCATCAATGACAACATTGGAAGCCATACCAATAATCTCCCCGAGCCATATGCCAACACTATTTGTCTCCCCTATCCATCTCTCTACCTACCTCTCTACCTCTCTAAATCTATCTTACCTCTCCCTCTCTCTACCTACCTCTCCCTCTGTCACTCCCTACCACTCTCTCTTTTATCTCCTTATATATCTCTCTCCTGCCCTCCCCCTCTTTCTATCCCTCCTCTCCCTCTATCTACTTACCTTTTTCTCTCCCCCCTCCCCCCCTCCCCCCTCTTTCTATCTCTCTCTCAAATTTTATATATCTCACCTATCCCTCTTTACCTCTCCCTCCCTCCCTCCCCTCTCTCTCTTCCAACTTCCCTCTATCTTTCTCTCTCTCACCTCTCTCTCTATTTTTGTTTCTCTCTATCTTAACTCTCTCCCCCTCCCTACCTCTCCCTCCCTCTCTCATTCCTCTCTCCTCTCTATCTCCCTCTCCCTCTATTTCTCTCTCACACCTCTCTCTCTCTCCTTCCCTCTTCTCTCTATCCCACCTCTTTATCTCTCTACCTACCTCTCCCTCTATATCTCCCTACCACTCTCTCTACCTACTTTTCTACTATATCTCCCCTCTCCCTCCATCAATCCCTACCACTTTATCTTCTCTCTCTATCTCTCTCTCCCTCCCCCCTCCCCCCTTTTCTATCTCGCCTCTCTACTTCTCTCTATCTCACCTATCCCTCTCTCTCTCTCTCTCTCTTTTTCACATTCTCTCCTTTCCTCTCTCCTTCTATCTATCTCACCTATACCTCTCCCTTCCTCCTATTTCCTTGTCTATGTCTTTCTCTCTCTCACTCTCTCTCTCTCTCTCTCTCTCTCTTTGATGTGCACCAAGATATGATACAAAAAGGGGAGGGACGTGGGGAGATTGAGAGAGAGAGGGAATGAGGGAGGGATAGGTAGAGATGGAGAGAGAGATAGAGAGAAGTAGACAGGGAAGGAGATAGAGAGGAGGGTAGGAGGGAGGGAGAAAGATGTGAGATAGATAGAAGTTGAGAGGGAGGTGGGAGAATCAGGGAGGGAGAGCGAGGTGAGATAGATAGAAGTAGAGAGAGAGAGAGGTGGGTGGGAGGAAGGAAGAGAGAGGGAGAGATAGAGAGATAGAGAGATGAGGAGATAAATAAAATTAGAGAGGGAAGGAGGGAGGGAGGGAGAGAGGTGATATAGAGAGTAGAGAGAGAGAGAGAGAATGGTGAGATAGAGAGTAGAGAGGGAAGGAGAGATTGAGAGAGAAAGAGAGGGGAAAGAGAGAATGTTGAGATAAAAAGTAGAGAGGAAAGGAGAGAGTGAGAGAGAAAGAGGGGAGAATGTGAGGGAGAGAGTGGGAGAGAAAGAGGGGGGAGGGAGAGAAAGAGAGTGATTGAGAGAGAGAAGTAGGGAGGGAGAGGTGAGATAGAGAGTAGAGAGATAGAGATGGATAGAGATAGAAAGAGAGGGAGAGAGGAGATAGAGAGATGTAGAGTGGGAAGGAGGGGAGGAGGGAGGGAGATAGAGAGTACAAAGGGAAGGGGAGAGAGTTAGATAAAGGGATGTAGATAGTGTGAGAGAGAGGTCTAGAGCATAAGAGATAAATAATGAGTGAGATAGAAAGAGAGGGAGAGAGAGAGAAAGTTGATACAAATTTTTTATTACTAAAGTTTGACCTCCTGATTACTGAAATTTGACATGTTGATTACTAAAATTTGACTAAGTCTAAAAAATTATAAGATCTTCCAAAATCTATAATTTTCATTATAACTCCAATAGATCTAAAACCACTCTCAAACATTTTGAAACTATATACATGAAATATAAATTAAAGTGTAAGAAATTAAATATCCATTAAATTTTTATTTCATGTATATAGTTTCATTGACAAAGAAAAAGACAAACAAAAAAAGAAAAACAAAGAAAATACATTATAAAAATTAATCATTCACATTTGGTGCTCGCCATACTTGGCGCTCACCATATTTGGCACTCGCCAAAATTGGCTTGGGATGGCTTGGTCATCTAAGCCATTTGTCAAGCACCAAATTTAGCACTCGCTAAATGGTCATTTCAGGTAAAAAACAAAAGTGGTTTCTTAATTGTGTCACAACTTTGTGCACTGACCCCTCTACTAATTCAAACAACTAGGACATTATCTTCCAACAACTTCTTTTTGGTATGTAAATATGCTTTCATCTCTAAAATTATTTGATCTAGAAGCTGGTTCTACTCCCCTTTCTCTATTATTCTTATAATTTGATGTTCTATGTCACCATATTTCCTTTTTCCAAAATTATTCTACAATTGATCTTCCATTTCACTCTCAACTAATCTAATCTCCTTTTGTATATTTCAAACCTTCTATTAATTTACATTGCTTAACTCTATTCTTGAATTCTTCCTCTCTTTTTCTTCTTTCTTGTTTATTTTCTACCATATTCTCCTTTTACGATATCCACATCTCTCAAATTTTCTAATTTTCATGTACTAGATTCCTTAATGAACCATTTCCAACTATCATTGTTTCATTTATGTCAAATATCTCACTACATTCTTCAAATTTTTTTATATTTTTAAATATATACTAGTTATCATGCTTCTAACTATAATTTTCATTCACTCCTATCCTATTATAATCATCTTTTTGAAATCTCATACACATCCTACATTCCACTACTCTACATCCATCACAATTATTTATGTAATATATATATTTTTTATTTCTATCATATGAATGAATTTTGGCTCCTACCTCCCCTTCCTTACATCTATCAATTCTTCCACTTATTCTCTATAATCCCTTTTTTAATGCTTTCTCTATTCTTACACAACTTCTATTTGTATTTATGCTACTAGAAAATCCCATGTACTACTCATATTTATATTTACTATCAAACATCCTTTTTATTTTCTTAACATCTCTACTTCTAGTGCATATACCTTCTCCCCAACTCATCGTCTAAGTACCACTATCTATCATTGATACTAGAAATTCATCTAATTACCTCTATTAACTATCTAATTCATCCACTTCTATATAATCTCTTTAATCCACTCGCATTCTATCTCAATAACTTCTTCCATAAATAGTTACAATAATGGTATACCTACTATCATCATTACTACCTTTTTTCTAACTTTTGTACCTTCTATGATGTCAAATGCTTCTATCTTTTTCTTCTTTTTAAAAATAAATCTTAATGCCAACTTCCATTATTATTTCCATATACAACCTTATCAACACCATTTCCTCTTGTATGATTCTCTACACGCTCTTCATGCAATCATTTTCTACCCCTAATCTCAACTTATAATTCTCCATTATTTTGAATAACACCCTTTATTTTCTGTATCCATCATGCACTATCATAAATATTCCCATATTATCCTTACATATTTTGATTTTCTTCCTCTTCCAAACTAACTCCATCTTATAGATATTATTATCCTTCTCATTAAGGATGAATCCTCTATCTCTCAACAAGACCTTTTCTCATTTCTCATCTTGATTATGCAGTTTTGTATTATCAAAATTTATACATTCCTATTGGATGTAATTCTCTTTAATTTCCTTTATGTGTATTTTTACCATATACACCATCAAACCCCATATGTAATCATCCATTTCTTCATTATTGTTCCTTATAACTATTGTGTGCACTTAACAAACATTGTCTAAATCAAGTTAGACTATTTATTTCTTACAATATTACCTTTTTCAACTCCACAAAATGCTTCCTAGTCATCTTCTAAGTTTGCATCTCTCAAGTGCATTACTGCAAACTTCACCTTCTATTCTACCTAAATCCATTTAGGTTTCTTCATATTTTTTATTTTCTACTTTATTTTAGCATCTCGATTTTCTTGCATTATCGACCATGATCTATTTTATCTTGATTACTACTCTTATTTGTTATTCTATACTTACCAAATCTTTCTTTATTCTTAATTTTCTATCTACAGATAAAAGTCCATTTGCTTCAATGTATCACTATACTCACTCTTTCATTCTTTCTTCTAATATTCTATCTTCTTTAAATCTTCCTTCTCAATTGGTGATTTCTCACAATATTCTCACCTCTTGTATACAACTATCCTCTTAGTTTTCTTGACTTTTAGATCAACAATTATTAATGCCACCTATGGCTTTTCTCTCTAAATCTATTCTTTGATAATGTTGTCTTCTACTACTTGAAAATCCTCTCATATTATTGCAACTCCATATTCCTCTTTTATACTATCATAATTTAATTTATCTTCATATGTCTTGACTGGAACACCTTTGATAACATATTCTATGTTATTTTACTTTCTTCTAATATCACTTATCATTGTTTATACATTCTCCACATGTATTATATCTTCATCCTCTTAATTTTCATTCTCCTTAATCTTATTCCTTCAAATATTAGCCCTATCTATTTATTCTCTTTTAAAAATTTGCATATTTATTTGAGGATCACACCTTATTTCTTTACACTTCTTAGATCTTCTATGATTAATAATGTTCCTTCCATAAAAACATCTTGATCTTCACAGTCATATGATTTTTTACCATCTTTTGTCACACCAAAAATAAATTACATGTCTCCTTTACCTTTATTTACAATAAAGTATAATTTCTTTATCTAATATCTACTTATTATATTTCTCAAAATATCTTCCTTTCCAACTTCTATTTCCTCAACATTTCCTAATCCATCACTATCAACTATCTCCACTTCAATACATCTTTATTTCTATGCTTAATGGTCATGATTTTTTTTTATGTCCTCAACATGTATCCTAAATTCATAATCCTTAAGAGTTTAAATATCTCAAGATTCAACTCTTTAGATTTTATTTCATTCAAATCAAATCTAAATTTTTTGTTATAATTATCAACTATCTTACATTTTCTTCTTTCTTTGCATATTCAATCTTTAAAGTTATATTTTTCTCACCCTCTCCAAATTGGTTACTATGTTAAGGATATTATTTACCATATAGCATACTTCTTCTTTAATCCTATTTGGATCTTCTCCCATTTATATTTTCTTGTGATCAATATTTGAGTTCTTGCAAGGTAACTTACCTTATACTTTCTTAGATTTTGGTTCCCATGTAATTCATCATCTCTAGTTTATTGTACCACTACAAATTATGCTACTCTATTCTAAAATTCATCCTTTTTCTTTTCTAAAATTGAATTTTCTCACATACCTATTTTCATTTTTTCTCTTTCTCTTGTACTAATTTTTTTGACAACTTATCCAATATTTATACTTCATTATATATCATTGATTAATTCCTATCATTTTCTAATAATTTTCTAAGTCTTTTCCAAAATATAAACCTTAAATATGGATCGTATTTACTCCTACAATAGTCATTACATAATTAAATTATTGAAACATAATCACTTGTAGGTTAACTCAAAATTTGATGCTTAATCTACTAACTTGTGTATCTTCAATTATTCTTTAGCAATGTGATCAAACTTGGAAATCTCTTGTAGTTCCAAAACCACAAACGTTAGAATCCAACTTTTCACCCTTCACTAATGTGAAGCTAACTACCTAACATTCAACACTCTATCAACAACCTCAATGACCTTGATTATCTTCTAATCAAAACTATGATGCTATAATACAACTCAAATTCATTCTTTTAGTAAATATTTTGGCATCTTCTACCTAACGGCCCTATGCTATAAGATATCTCCAAAATATTTGATATTCTTTAACACTCTACAAGAACCTTCCCTTCCTTAGATACCATCTAATGTAGTGAAAAATATAAGGTTTCATTAATGATTTTCCAACCTTACAACCTTAAACTAGAAGGATTCATATCAAATGCACACACACACACACACAATTGGACACTACTTGGTCATTGGATCTCTCTTTTCCCTACATTGTTATTCCACAAATAGATTAGAACTTATTTTATAATGTATCTTTGATGTAGAAGGTTCTTAGTTGGCCTATGTAAGAATTATGAGTATAAACCCAATGTAATTCTAAACATAAATCACCATGGGATCAATAAATAATCTCACATGATTATCCCTTGTCACAAATATCTAAACTTTGGTGCATAATATATACACCTATTTATGTTGGTATAATATGCCACCAAATGTAAGATCATAAAATATCAAATATACATGTAGGCATTCTTCTAGTGTTCTATTGATGTTTTGGGTGAAACTATATGATAATATAATCACATATGGTTCTATGTTGCTAATTATATCTACTAGTTTGAGAGTTTAACTAAGGGTTGTTTCTAAAAAAATTAATTGTTACATACTAAAATAACTAGAAAAAAACTACTAAACTACTATTCAAAATAAACTAAAATAAAATGTTTATCTATATGATACAAGAACTTTCTTACACCTTGGACGTTCCTACATCATAATTGAAATCTAATAATGTTGATAGTTATTAATTATATGCTTATAGTGAGCCCTTCGTAGATTGGTGAACATAAGATCAAAAGAAAGTGTATTTATAATTGGAAAAGAAGGATCAATTAGTTTTAATAAAATCAAATTTGAGATGCCTTAATCAAATTTACTAAAATCAATAACTTAAGGAATTCTAGGATGAATTTAGAACAACACATGGATCAACAACCATAACAATGTATTAGAACTTGTGAGCTAGGTATTATTGGTTAGTTATTTTTAAAGATATGTAGATGCATATGAAATATTTTCACACCTATCAAATCTGAGAAAAGAGAAAAATCCAACCCAACTATTGTAACATGTGATGAAAATATGATCTTTTACATAATGGGGACTTGATTTCATTATAATGATTAACCCACCATATTCATTAGGACTTAAGTGTGTTTTAATAATTATTGACTATTGTACCAAGTGGACAAAGGAAACATGCATCAAGAAGTATATTGTAGATATAGTGATCACATTTTTGGAAGAATATATTATTACCAGGTTTGGAGTTTCATATGCTTTGGTATATGATAGTGATTCTGATTTTTCTCCTTTGAAATTATCTAAATAATCCTTTGAATATGGAATAAATTTAAAATCCTCATCTAATTATTACCCACAAGGAAATAGTGTAGTTAAATTTATACATAAAAATATTTTGGATATAATCAAAACATTACATGAAAATAACCAAGAGAGTGGTTTACATTATTAATTTTTCCTTATGGGTTGATAAAACTAGACTAAAAAGTGTGTTAGGAACTTAAACTTACCATTTGGTATATGGTATAGATCCTTTATTCCTCATCAACCTCAAAATTCCTACATTGTAATTCATCCATGATCACTTAAATATTAATTATGAGTTAGAAGTGTTCAGACTTGTTGTCATTGATGTCAACACTTGAGGAGATTTGTGTGAGATTATTGGCAGTTGGTTGTTATGATTGGGAGTTTGTTGGCATTAGTTGGTACTGATGTCCTTGCTATAGTTGACATTGATGTATGGAAGGGTTGTTGAAGTTCATGGTTGGATTTCATGCCTTATTGATGAAAGAGGGGTTCTCAACAATCCTCTTATTTTAAAAATAAACACACAAACACCCTCAACAATGCATACAAATCAGCAGCAAAGTTTCATGAAATTAATTGAAATTTGTAACAAAAGATCTTCTCATTATGGAAATATGATTACACAATCATTTTTAGTCATCAAATGACTGATGGGAAGAAACATATGCCCCTTACATAATCTAAAAATAAAATACAAAATAAACTACAAAAAAAAGCAACCAATGTGATCCATGAGCAGCTCAAAATCTACACCTTTCTCCTACAATCAATCACATGAAACCCTTCAACCTTCAACAATGGAGACTTCAATCTTTAATGGCTGCCATAATCCTCTCAACCTTCAACAAAGGTCTTCAAAATCCTCTGAGAAAATACCACCCTAAGCTCTCCCTTTCTCCAAACCTACAACAAACGATGAATTCCAAAAACATGTAACACAACCCCACTCCAAAAATCAAAACTCAGATTTTTCCTCCCATTGGGAAAACTGCGCCCACCTGTCTTGGAATGAGTGGTTTCAATAATAGAAAAATCAATGATTTTTCATGTAATTTTCTAACTCCCACAAACCCAATGCCCAAATCTTTTTCAATTTTTTTAAGAAATGCAACTACACCTCCATTATCTCCACTTGCTAACTTGTATAACAAAAATGATATTTATTTAATTAAATATAATTATGCCCAAACTTATTCAAATTATCCTTCTAACATGAAATTAGCCTCATATGAAATGCAAATGCAAATTTGAAATTTGAAATTTTTTGGTTGATGTCGATTGTACTTTCACCTAGGATGCTCATGCATCAGACACTCGAGGTAGAAAGAAATGTTTCATGAGTTTCACTCAAAAACATTTGTAGACCCTGCGTCTATCTCAGATCCACCTCATTGCCTTGTCCACTAGAATATTTTGGTGCACCACTTTTTGAAAACTTACAACATTACCATGTTTCATCCTTCCTCTACTACTCATCATGTAATTCAAAGCACCAAATTTGTTTTCCAACCAATATAATTCATAAAAATCAAAACTAATAATTAAAATTATACCTCCTCCTTTATAAAAAAAGATGTATATTTCTTTTCCTTGTTTGTTTTTCTACCTTTTCCATCCCTTTCCACCTTGTCTCTTCATGAAATTCCACTTTTTTAATGCCTTTTGAAAGACATGACACTGTTGCAACCTGGTTTCCTTCACTCAAAATAGCATTAGTACTACCATAAACAAACTCAATTTCCACATTACCTAACAAGTAATCATGATCACTAATCAAAATATTTTCACCTCCACTATTCTCAAACAAGGATTCTTCAAAAAAATCTTCATTAACCTTCACACTCCACTCTTCAATTCAATTTTATCAAAAGTAATTTTTGTTGCGACAAAATTATCTATCACTTCACTCTCTTTCTCATCAAAGGAAACAATAAAATCAAATTTTACCTTACCCTCTGCTACTACCTTCATTCCACTTAAGATATTTGCTTCAATCTAATTCAACAATTCACCTTTCTCATCTTCATCATGGTTAGTGTTAACAAAGCCAACATATTCATGCCTCATACCATATAAAGGTCTGATTTCATTAACCAAACAAGACCATGCATTGCTGCAAACCTTACCCATTTCTTCTTTCAATGGCTTCAATTTGTGTTTCACTCCATCCTTTGTCAATGAGTATGTGTTGGCATAACCATCGTGCACCACCTTCCTAACAAAACATGCCAAGCATTCATAGGAATAATATCACATAAAATTTCATCTCTATAACCTCCTATATTAATATTTATCAAACTTTTTTCACTAATCAAAAATTTCCTATCATCTTGTAGCCATGCTATCCTATATGGATGCGGATGCCTTCTTCTCTCCATCTACAATTTTCTCACCATCTCTTTGGAAACGAGATTGTTTGTGTTACCTCCATCTATGATGAAATTGCATACCTTGTTCTAGGACTTGAATCTTTTTCTAAACAAAATTTTTGTTTGAATTGATTTATCGCCTTCATTCAATAGGGTTCTCTTGGCCATTAAAGTTTCACCATCTTCTGGTTCTTCAAAATATGATGATCATGCATCTTCTTTATTCATATTTTTTGCTAGATATTTTGATATTTTGATCTTCTTCTCAGCCTTTCCTCTTCATGAGGACATTCATATGCTTTGTGAACCTCCTCTCCACTCCTCTGAAGGTTTCTCTTCCAAAACCTCTACTTGATCTTCCCCTACCTCTTGAATTTTGATTTTTTGATCTTCTTCTCAGCCTTTCCTCTTCATGAGGACATTCATATGCTTACTTTCATACCTTTTATTCATTCTTTCCTCAAATTTTAAGGCAATTTGATATGCATCTTCCATTGTGTAAAATCTCACCAAATTCATCTCCTCTTATATGCTTGGTCTCAAACCATTAATATATCTTGCAACCTTCTCCTTAGTTGCTTCAACATGTCCTATTCTAATCAAGATCCTATGGAACTCCTCTGTATATTCTTTCACTATTTTGGTCCCTTGTTTTAACCCTTGCATTTTTTTGAGAAAATCAAGCTCATAGTCCACTAGAATGATTTGTCATTTCATTTTCTCCACCACTATATCCCACTTAGTAATTTTATCCTTGCCTATCCTTCCTCTTTCCAATTGAATCTCTCTCCACCAAATTGAAGCATTTACTTTCAATCTGGTTTTTGCATACCTCACTCTATCAGGATCCTCAACTTCTTCACACTCAAAAAACTCTTCCATGTGATTTATCCAATCCACTAACTCTTAAATGGATTCAAATTCCCACTAACTGTAGGAACATGAAATTTTGGTCATTTTCCCATCCTCGAGAGGGCAATCAACAATGGGTCATTGACAACTGTTGTTGTTTGCATCTCTTTGTTCACTTGTTTGGTTGGCATCCTCCGAGGTTTCTTCTTCTTCATCACTTACCAGTTATCTTCTCTATGAAAACCCTCTTCTCATTTCTTCGTGTAATGATTCCACCTACCTTCTCAAGGCTCTAAAATCATCACCATGGACAACATTCTCATTTCTTCCTCTACCCCTACCATGTGGGGCTCCTCTTGCATACATTTTCTACACACCCACAAGCTCAATCCTGGTGCAAACTGCCTCTCTTCGATAATCTGTTCACACACTCAGAATATTCCTACTCTGACACCACTAATGAAAGGGGGGTTCTCAACAACCCTCTTCTTTTGAAAACAAACACACAAACACCCTCAACCATGCATACAAATCAGTAACAAAGTTTCATGAAATTAATTTAAATTTGCAACAAAAGATCTTCTCATTATGGAAATTTGATTACACAATCATTTTCAGTCATCAGATGACTAATGGGAAGCAACATATGCCCCTTACATAATCTAAAAATGAAACACAAAATAAACTACAGAAAAAAGCAACCAATATGCTCCATGAGCACCTCAAAATTTGCACCTTTCTCCTGCAATCAATCACCTAAAACCCTTCAACCTTCAACAATGGAGCCTTCAATCTTTAATCGCTGCCATAATCCTCTCAACCTACAACAAAGGTCTTTAAAAACCATTGAGAAAATACCACACCAAGCTCTCCCTTTCTCCAAACCTGCAACAAATAATGAATGCCAAAAACATGCAACACAACCCCACTCCAAAAATCAAAAATCAGATTTTTCCTCCCATTGGAAAAACTACACCCACCTCTCCTAGAATGAGTGGTTTCAATAATGGAAAAATTAATAATTGACTTCATGCAATTTTGTAACTCACACAAATCCAATGCCCAAATTTGTTTTTTCATATTTTTTTCAAAAATGCAACTAGACCGCTATCTCCACTTGCTAACATGCATAACAAAATGATATTTATTTAATTAAATATAATTATACCCAAATTTATTCAAATTAGCCTTCTAACATGAAGTTAGCCTCCTATCATGAAATGCAAATGTAAATTTGAAATTTGAAATGTTTTGAACGTTGATGTCGATTGCACTTTCACCTAGGATACTCCTGCAGCACTTAAATCTAATAATAGTTGTTGAATTTCATGACTAGTTGTCATGCTTTATCTTATGTTTGTTGAAGTTTATGGTTGGATGTCATTGAGTATGATTTATGTTAACAGAGTTAGTTTCATAATGATATATTAAGATGAGGATTATAAGAATTAAGAAGTATTGCTGACAATGGAGAGATGTTGTTGAAGGTCTACAATATGTCTTATACTCTCTCTTGATGTTCCTGATGAAGCATATGTTACTAAAAGAAAGATATGGCCTCCAAAAGGTGCTTAAGTGTTTCTGGTTTAGGAAGCTATGTTGAAGTCTAATTGGGAGAATGCTTTGCATTTGGTCTTGTGGTTTGGGATTCAAGGTTTGTGCTCTGTGGACATTGCACTCCTATATTTTCAGGTCACCTATGTTGCCAAGGAGGTTTCTATGAATTGCAAAATATTGGCACTCTTGTTGGTTGTCCAAATTGGTCTAAGAAATGCTTTGTGTTTCTCTGCATTGATGTCTCAGCTCATGCAGTTTGGTGAATATACTCTTAGTGTTTGTGCAGTGTTTCAGTTCCAATTTCATGTGATGAAGTGGTTTGCAAGTTATTATGTTAATGCCATATCTCATGTTCATGCATTTTGTGCTTTTTGAATATAGTTTTTTGTTTCTATTTGTTCTAGGTAGTTGCTGATGGCATGACAGTATGAAAAAATTTTATGGAAGTTTTGTTGGATGTTTAGAGAACATCCCCATGTGATTCGCACATTGCTATTTGATCTCTTTGGTATTGCATTGGATCTTGAATTGGCTTCCTAAGTTATTTGTAGATATCTAGCTAATAGGGCTTGTTCTTTTGCTTCCGTCATGTGATTGGGGGTCTGTGCCAACAATTGAAGATGTGTTAAGTTAGATCTGGTTCCTGACCTATCTTGGTTAGAACTGCCTTGAGCAAATTCAATTATAAGAATGATTTTGAGCTAACAGGTTATGTGCTTCATGTTTCATCTACACGTTCCCCTTGATGTCAACTTAGATTATTGTGCACCAGCGTGTGAATTATTTTTTGATCACATTGAAAAATGCAATAAGTTTTGATGGTCGGCTTGTTGAATTCATTGTTTATCTTCTTCCTGACTAACCTAATTGAAGTTTTGAAGAGTTGTAGCGGATATAAATGCAAGTTCATTTCAGATGAAATGTGATGGAGTAGTGTACAAGTGTGAAGAAGTGTGTGTGTAGCTGTATTGAAAATCTAGCAGAAATAGTGCTAAAGTGTGTGAAAGGAAGATCAATAGTGCTTTAATGCCTTAGTTAGCAAAGTGAATTGTTGACAAATATTGTAATCTCTTCTAAAAAAATTGTATCATGCTCTATGATAGGGAATCTCATCAGGTCCTTCGTATCTTGCTCCTAGAGTTGGTTGGTACTTCAGTGTTTCAAGTCCTTTGTATCTTTCTCTAAGGCAGTGAGCCTTCTTGCAAGTCTTTTTGGCAATGAACCTTTAAATTGTGAGTTAACTCTCATGTGGTTTTTCCTCGTTAGGTTTTCCACATAAATCTAGTGTTCTCCTATGAATGTGTTTTCTTTGATTTATCTTTCTTTGCTACTAATCTGATTAAAAGTAGAACTGCTATATCTTTCATTATTGAGAATTGTTGATCATATTGAGGGTTAAACTGCTATATCTGTTAAGGGTTTTAATAAGAGGGTTGTATGGTGATGAAAGTTTCAAGGTCCAAAAGAGATTAATTTTTTGAGTATATTGATTCACGCCCCCTCCACCCCTCTTTCAATCTTCGAGTGTGTTCAACAAGAAGCTAAATTGCTTCATCTCTAAAACTTGGAAGAAAAATGTGATAAGGCAATAGATCAATTTTTTAAGCATCAAAGCATAGTTAAGAGATGGTATGATAAAAGGGATAAGGTCATAGCTTTTAGGATATATGATTTAGTTCTATGTTAAAATAAAGCCCGTGAAAAGAAGGGATATCATGGTAAATTTGACAAATTATAGAAAGGTCCTTTTAGTATCTCTAAAATGTTGGGAGATAACACTTATTGATCAAAGATATTATTTAGTATCTCTAAAATGTTGGGAGATAACACTTATTGATTAAAGATATTATTTGAAGATATCTTGTTACTAGTTAGTGGGCAATTTTTAAAGAATTATTTTTAGGCTCAAGGCATTATTTTTAGGCTTAGGTGGTCCAAAAACTACCTTGTTGTTACCCCCAATTTTGATCATGGAAATTTTGAAACCTTTCTCTAGTTATTCAGACCCCACCAAAACAGGGAGTTTTATCAGGTTCACTTTCATTGAGTGAAGATGAAGATAGCAATATATTTTTAGATTCAAGACTGCCACACTACATTTAAATTCACCCTAAAATTGTTGGACTGGAGCTAAGGATTCAAAGATTGGAAAGGAGTTAAAACTGGGAAAACTTGAGTTGGCTGTCTATTTCAGTTGTTCATCCTTGGCTAACATGATGCACCTATACACCTTTCCATTGCTGCCAAGGATGCATTGCTTAGTAGGATTGACAGCCCAATAGTGATGAGCTGATTGCAGCAGGCTATAGAGTATTAATAGAAGTTTATCAGAACAGATGGAAATTAAGCTTTATGGAACTTCATGTGTTTTGATGGTACTACAAACATTGAATGGATATGAAAAGGTGGTTCAATTTTATAATGCTCGAAGAACACTTTCGCGAGGACTCCATGAGTTGTCACTACAGAGCTTAAAATTACTCTTGCTTCTGGTATTTTAATTGTCAACATTAATGTAAAGTTCAATGATATGAACTGCAAGTTTGTGATATTTCTATTCTTCGAAAGCTTTAAGGGCTAATTATGCGCCTTGATCATTTATCTAGCTAGTTATTGTTGACTCATTTCTAAAAGTTCAAAGCTCGGTACTGTCAGCACAAAACTTGTATAGCTTCGTCTCCAAAATAAGTTTACAAGAAATATTGGTTATGCTAAAATTCGAGTAAGGTTAGAAAGATGAAAGTCGGGTTAGTAAAGCAATGGAAGGTTTTAGATGATATGAAAATGGGCTGCAATCAGAGGAGTAGAGGAAACCAAGATGATTAGTGATCTGCCCGAAGGTGAAAGATATAAATCATCACCTTTGTATTCATATTATCAGATACCATTATTCAATAAACTGAGAAACTCTGATACCTCAATGGTCTGGGAAATGATAGAATTCGGCATGGAAATGAGGAATGGCTTAGAATATTCTCTAGCCTATTTATTAAGATGGTGTTAGTAATTTGTGTGTAGCATCATTGATTTGGTCAAGAATACCGTTAGAGTGGACAGAAATGTTTCTCGACACATTGAGGATTAACTGACTACTACAGGTTAGGATCTCTTGATTCTCCACAAACTTAAAGATTGGGTTGTATGGGTGATCATGATGAATCCATAGGAAGATAAACATTTCACTGCTCTATCAATCAAAGAATATGAATCGAGATAAGGAGAGATTCGAGAAAAGTGGCAAGTCAAGAACAGGTCTTTAAAAGCAAACGTTTGGGCATGGACAACGATTCTAGTTTGATGGTCTTTGAGATTCTAGATGAAGAAGTAGTTATGATCAACCATGAAGACTGTAGTGTCCTTAAAAACAAATATAGTTATTATGGAAAACCTGAGACATGTAGTCATAGCAGGCCGAGTTTTCTAATTCTCAAGGTAATAAATTCGTTTCTAGGAAAATTCACCACCATCAATTCACCGTCAACAATTCACCACAGCTAAATTCAATATATGTCATAATGGTATGTTTATACACTCGTGCACGTTGAATCACCATAAGACAAATTGTGAGGGTTCTTTACCAAGTTCATTATATACGACAAAAGAAATGTGTATGTCGCGGATATTATATGGCACTCCCATATAGACCGAAGAATAATCGAAAACTTTTCAGTTTATTAAGGAAACTGAAGTAAACAAGCTAAAACTTGCCCTCGAATATTTGGAACTGAGGTTTATTGATGCCATTGCAAAGAGTTTATGTTTGTAGTTTCTGTGTTCGCGGTGAATTGTATCAGGAGGTGTTTCATTGTTCAAGGACCATGAAGAATTTACTTATTTCCTACCCGATTCCTCATGAACCCGTGTGCCACATGCTTCAACTTCTGCAAGACCGGGACCATTCCCTTCTTCTCGAAGGGATGAGAGGATTTCCCTTTAAAAGATGGCACGGACTGCAAATGCTGCAATGACCAAACAACACCATACTAGTAAAGTGAAGGCAATCTATAACGGATCGGAGTTTATAGGTTTTTGTATCATCTGGAGAGGATTTTAGTATCGTACTTGAAACCACTAATTTTATGCAGAGCAATGAAGACAGATCTATGATACTAGAATCTGTGGGGATCCATATAGATCTTTTGATGCTAGGAATGCCTAAACAAATGGTGATTATATCCTTCGTATGAGTTCTCTTCTAGAGGAAACAAACAAGATATGTGTAGGGGATGAAGTCATTTGTAAGGTGGATTAGGAAAGGAAGGGTCTTATTGCTCCTCATCATACTTGTAATTACATGTTAAACTATGCATTCCAGGCAACTTTAGAATATGTTATAGACGGCAGTGCTCCCAATGCAGACTGCAGAAGAACACCGGGACTCTGTACTGGATGTTTTATAACAGATAGGTGTTTTATTGGAGAAACTTGAAGATATGATTGAAGTTTGGAACAAGATGAAGAAGTTAGAGAAGCTGAAACCTGCTGTTAACTTCGAAGATGAATATTTTATCAAGTGGGGACCCTCATTGCCCGAAGCAGTCCCTCATAATACAGAGTAGCCTCTCATATCATTGATTGTTTGTGGGGGGTAAAGTGGCTGCATGTAGTTGATTGTCTGTAAATGTTTTTTGTGAAGCAAGCTGGATTCATTTGAGAGAGAAGTCATTAATTTGAGAACTATAAAGTTGCTTGCCCGGAAGATGCAAAGTTATCTGACTCTTGTCAAGAGAACCAATATCCAAACATCGATTTTCAGGTAAGAGAACCTTCAAAACAATAAAAGATCAAAACAAAAGTTTAAAATCTTTTGCGAAGGATGGAAAATCAAAGAAAACTCCCAGAATTTGAAAAGTCATTCATGACCATCCACATTTTCGTATGAATTTTGGAGGAAAAACTTTTAGCATTCCCATGATACTTACAAATTGGAATGTAGTTGTTTACAAGGGGGTTGGCTGTCCAACCAGGGGGGCTCCTGTGAGGGCTTTGGGGAAAGATAGTGTTTAGATGTATGATATAAACAACAGTTTTTATTCTTTCAGCGGGTCATTTGTACAAAGAAGACAGAGTTAGTTAGCTCTTGTTTCATCAAATGAATAAGGAGATATTTTAACTTTTGTGTTTATTTGTCTTCTTTTTTATTGCAAGCTTTCCTGTGTGAAGTCATAATCTTTCTTTGGTGTACACTCTGTTATATCTGGTTGCAGATGTACGTGTTACAGGATCTGTGAGTCCCAAGAATTCTATATTTGCTCTCATGTTTGGAAGAAATTACTGCTTATTCTCTTGATTCTTATTCATAGGCGTGTAACTAATGATCTGTGTGTCATTTGTTTTCATCCCTCTTCAATTTTAAGTTACCACCACATTTGTGTCATTGTTATGCATGGATGTTAGCTCTTCCTTTCCTACTTTCAGATCAAAAGCCTACCCCAAAAAATACAAAATCATCATACAAGGGAGCTGCTCCTCTAAATGCAGAGAATAACTGTTAATCCCATAACAATTTATCCATTTGTTGGTGTATATTGTCGTTGTCCGTTGGGTGAATTAGTTGACTTTTCACAGCGAGAAAACTGTTTACCAACACTTGTATATACTTATCTTATTCTCCCTTAATTTTTTTTCTTTTATTTATTTTGGTGGTCTCTATATTTTTTTGAAATAATTTAAAAGGGGTTAAAATGGTGACTTCAAATAATATGTTCTAACTGTAATCTTTTGAGAAAGGATAGTCTCAATTTAGGTTTTGTGACTTTACTATTAGGATTAGTTTATCTATTTCACCCCATGAAAATATGGTTCATTTGGCAAGATACATCCTAAAATACTCTATGAAACCTTATATTTACCTTAACATTTTAATAGTTCTTGAGTTCTTGGGATTATTAGTCAAATATATTAAGTGAAAATATAAAATTCTCCTTTTTCACTAGTATTATTCTCAACCCAATGGTGAGCTTAATTTCTTTCAATTTGAAAATAAAAAAGCTAAAAGGAACATCAAAAGAAAAATGAAAAGAGAAAAGTATGAAAATTAAAGAAATTCAACTTATTGGGTCGTTTAGGTATATCTATCGATGCTATGGATGTCTGGCTAGTAGTAGAGAAATATCTTAATGGAATCATAGAGAAAATTTCATCAGGGCTATAGATGCCTAATTGATAGTGATGTAATGTCCAAGTAGTTCATAAGGTTATATTAACTCATAAAACCTAATATATTTTAGCCCTAATTCTCAATATTATCCAAGAAAACAAATGAATAAATTACACACTTAGGTTTTCTTGGAAAAATATGGTTGTGATTGGAAAATAACTATACTTCTGTTATATGTTAGGCCTTAAAATACTCTTCTTGACTTGAGAAAGGTTGTAAATTCTATATTTAGACTCTCTTTTATCTAAAAATTCTCTAGAGAATTTTATTTTTTGATCCTACCATTTGTTGTTTCTTTCACAACATGCCCCATTTTTTTTTTAAAAAATATCTAGTTGTATTTGAACATTGAAATCCCTCAAAACTTTAGATCCTACTCAAGAATATCAAATTCTCACCTAGCTCCTCTATGAATTGAATGCAAATTAATCCTATCACCGATTCCTCCATTAAAAAGTGAATTTTAAGGGATTAATCTTCACTTAAACATTTTAAAGAGCTTATAGAATGAAATTAAAGAGTTTGAGAATTCAAGCACCTACTATTGTAGTTTCAAAGAGATGAAGTCAAAGGATCAAATTAAGTAGTAGAATTAACAATGCCATCATTAATCCTAGTGAGAAAAGGTTTCAAAAATCTAAATAAAATAGTACTTAAGTACCCCCTTTTAATTCTTTATTTTCAATTGCAAAATGAATTTTAATTTCATATTACATGGAAGTATCCTAGGTTTTCACTATGTCCTAAATTTTAACATCAAAAAACATTACAACTAGGGTAAATGATAAGGTTAAGGTAAAAAATAGTAGTAAAAAATGTTGGAATCAAAAGAAAACCCCAGCGAATTCCTTTTCTTGATAGGAAAAAAATAAAAATAGAAACTATCACATTTTTAAAGTGGTATTTGATGATTTTTGAATGATGACAATATTTTAAACTCTAAATTGATTTTTTATTGATAGTAAAAAATACATAGCATCCATGATGCAATTTTTTTGAAGTAATAATGCATGTCTTTAATATCACATTGCAAGAATTAAATGAATTTTAGGGTGAAGAACATGAAGTATGAGTTCAAAGGAATTAACCCAAATTTTTAAATTGCTATAAGGTGGATAAACATCTTAGATACCAATTTATGCCATGTGGACCTTGTAAATTTTAGACAAAGAATGTCAATTCTAGATGCAATTGGATGACCCAAGAAGATAGTTGCCAATAGACTAGACATAGTTTTTGGATTCCCCACATCACTACAATGTCCAAAGCTAGTCATAAAGTGCATAAATTATTATAATTCTAAAAGTATATTGATAGTAATTGAAGGGAGAATATTGGAAAACTTGTCAATTGATGTAATCAATGACATATTTAACATCACTTTCTACATCAAAGTTGGTTCCATCAATAAGGTTGAAATTGAAAGGATGTTCAATAATGATGTACAAAATGCAAAAAGAACATGAACTCATGATGGATGGAAAATCCTAATAATACCATTACCAAGCTACCAAATACTCTATATTGGAGTGATTTCCAATAGGAAATTGGTGACATCATCACCCTACTGAGGAAAGTAATGGGACTCCCAACTACTATCATGTTTAAATCTTGGATGTACTTTTAGATGTTACTATCATCCTCAATGAAGACAATATGATACATTGGGATAAAATTATTAGTAATAATCTACATGAGTAATTAAATTCCTTTGAAAATATAAGAAATTTGTATCTGACTTCCTATCTAGTTTATGCATTGGCCAACAAAAGTAGCTTCCTAGGCTCAAAGAGAAAAGGAAATATGGGGTTAAAGGAAGCACATATGTTGGTTTATAAATATTACCCTCAACTTGAATTCAAAATAATCTATGAAACACTATAGAAGGGTACATGATGCCTTATCCATCTGGTTAACTAAAAAAAAAATGGATGGAGACAAGGCTAAGAGGCTATTAATTGAGGCTATAATTGAAGTGGAAAAAATATGGTTGATGGTATATTCAGTTCCCCAAATTTTCTTACATCTAAGTTAATATATTTCTCAATGCTCCATACAAGCTGCCAAGATATCCTACTAAAAAAATTATCCTATCAAGGTGTTAACTAGATAGTTGGTTAAGTCATATAAGATCCTAGAATCAAGCATATAGATAGTGTAAAATTCTCAATCACCATTGGATGGTATGCTCATACTAGGTTATAAAATTCCAACATCTCTAATACATAAAGTTACAATTTCATAGCATATATCCATACAATGCTAGACAAAAAATTGACCCTTTTGGTATAATGGAGAGATTCAGGGTATCTCCTACACTGAAACATATTCCCCATTTAGAACATTTTAGGGTTAACTACAATGAGGATCATGAGGTTAGGAATAGGAGCTATTATAGATTGACTAATAAAAAAAATGAAGACCCTAGGAACTCATAAAGTTCTAGATCAAGTTAAAGATGATTTAATCCTACTAGTGCTTATGAGTTGCAACAAGTCTTCAACAAACCAATTTCTATAAAGGCTCCTACTCAACATATTTTGGATAATAGTGGAAATTGGTCAGATAAATGTGTTAATTTGTTAAGGAAATAGGGAGTTACTTTGAACTTTAATAAAGATACATATAAAAAGAGGAAAGAAAAGGATGATGAAATTGAAACATCTTAGTCAATAGAATAAGAATACACAAAGCTACCATAGTTAGATGAGATGAGGGACCAAGTGTTATGCCGTAAAAAAATAGTTGAGGCAATCCCATTGAATCCTAAGTATCTATAGCATCTTTTCCTTCATATCCAAACCCTACTATACCAACCATATTTTCATCTACAATTGTACCACTAGTTCTGTAGACACATAAAATTGACCTAGGCCTACAAGCTTTATTTTCTCCATATTTCTTCTAAAACATAAAATTTAAAATATTTAACTATGTCCTATAGTCCAAATTCGACTATTAATTAAATAATTCTCAATTATTTAATTAATTCATATCTTTTATTCCTCCTTACTATTTTAATAAATAAATTACATTTATTTTATTTAAATACATCGCTAATGTCTTATGACCCTCTATAATTCCTAAATTTATTTAATTATTAGTTCCTATCTATTTCCTCCTAATTATTTAAATAAATAAACTTTATTTATTTATTTAAATATGCCATTAATTTTTTATTTCTTCTTATAATTAAATAAATTTATATAATTTATTTAATTATTGTCCACCTTGGCTTTTTCTAATTTTAAATAAAATCATTTATTTAAAATTGCCCACCTTCCTTTTCCCACCAAGTAAATAATTTAAAATTATTATTTACTATCACATGACCCCACCACTTTTGAATTAAATTAATTTTTAATTCGAAAGGTCAACTCATCCTTTTAAATCAAATAATTTTAAATTATTATTTGATTTTACAACAACCTCTTTTTCCATTCCTAATATCTCTTTGTCACATGCTTTCTCCACCATTGATTTGATTTTTTTTAAATAAAATCTCATCCCTTCATTTCAAATTTACCCTAATGTTTCCCTAACCCTAATTGATGGTTGTCACATTTAATTTCAACCTTTGATCTTAGGGCATCTCTCATCTAACAATCTTGGCATTCATCCAAAATTGGATTTTTTATAAAAAAGGAAATTTTTACCTCATTTGACACACTTCATACTTTAGAAATTTTCATGCTTGACTATTTTTTGCATGCTTTAGGCTTGCTTCACACTTGCATACTTGCATTTGTAGCTTTTGAATAGAATCCTTCAATATTTTCTTAGGGCTTTGTCATAGTCATAGGTTTCTCATCAAAATTTGAGGGAAAACATAATATTGCAGCAAATGGAGAAGGGAAATGAAGGTCAATCATGGAGGTTTTGAGGACTTTTGGTGATATTGTTCTTTGTTTTATGTTATTTTACTCGATTGTACTTCATTATTTAGCTAGGGTTTTGATTATACATTAGATTTCATGCTAACCTAACCTAGTTACATTGGTGAACCCAACGCCAAAACACTCTTAATTGTATATTTCCATACAACTTTTCATCTTTTTTGTAGGTATAGGTATGGAACACTGCAAATACAACTTTTTGAGCTGCATTTGATGCATCATGACACATTTTCTTTTGGGAACAACGCATCTACATTTATGAGCCACATTTGATAGACAAAATGACACATTTGATTTTCTAAGACACATCTGCAAACCCGAGAGATGCATTTTTTGTTGCAACACATTCGCTTTGCAAAATGATGCATTTGCCTAGTAAATTTTTGCTTTCAAATTTTGATAGAATTTCCAAATTGTCCTTTTAGTTTGGTCAAGTAGGGATTTTCAGGTTACTAATTTGTTGTTTGCAGCATGTGGCAAGTTGGAAGGAGTTGCTAACATTTGTTTGTTGTTGATTTTATAACTTTTTCACAATCCTAAAGAAAACAAACAAACAAACTACAACTTGTATTCACATTTCATGGGTTTAAAATGAACAGGCATAGTCACTCATGGGTTTAAAATGAACACAAATTATATTGAAACTCATCAAGGCTAAAATTTACATGCATCTTCATGGCATTGGCTTAAAATGAATATTGTTTCTCCTACACTTAGTTGGGTTTAAAATGAACAAGTGTTTTGTGTGTCTTGTGGTGTAGTGATAGTTTTTTAAGTGTGTATGCAATTCTCTTGCGCCTTGTGCGATTTTCAGAAACAAAAAAACTTAGAGGTTGTTACTTTACCACCCCCACATTTCAATTTGGGAATTAAAATGAACAAGTGTTTTCAATTTGTGTAACCTCGATTCAATAATAAAAGTATCCTCTCCCTTGCGCACTTGTGTGACCCTAGGTGCAAGAGAATTTTTTATTGACTCTAGGAATTGGGTCCTCCTTTATGGGAAAAAGTACTCACCCCAAGACGACTCAAACTAGAAATGAAGCTTTTTAGCCAAGCTACTCCCGACCGGTATACAAATGTGAATCCTAATGGAAAACTTAGGATTACAGGTGCAAATTTTTTATGCAGACAAGTTTATCTTGCCTCACACATAGCCACCTGAATAGGTGCCCAAACTACAAACCTTTTGTGTATTTTCCAAAAACCCTTTCTATTCGTTGGTGCAAGACCGATCATTGCCAAGCTATCCCACGTTCTTGCAGTTCTTAATAGAGGTGAAGAGCTTGTCATGGGAGATTTATGAGGGCTCGAAGCCTAGTTGACTTGGAGAAGTGAGTGTCGTGGAGGAGAGTTAGTGTGGCAAAGCTTCTAAGTCACTTGCTAAGAATAAGTGCGGCTAGAGAAATCCAAGTGGGAATCCAGTGGATATAGTCCTTGCCATCCATAGGGTTGTGCTTGTCTTCATTGTGCTTGTTTCAACATTCAAAGGCAGAACCATGTGTTTGCCAAGTGTTTTCTAAATCAATGGACACTTAAACATTCTTCACAAATCTAAAACAACACATTCAAACTAAAAGAATCTAAAAAATCTTCCAAAAATTGCAAGGAAACTAGACTTTAGACTCTGTGCAATGCATCTGAGACTTTTTGCAATGCATATGACTTGCTAAACTACATTTGACAAACAGAAAAATGCATTTGCCTCTGCTAAAACACATTTGCTCCACAAAAAAATTGTATTTGACTTTCTAAATTGCATATGCTATCTCAAACCACACATCTTCCTATACTAGAACTCATTTGTTTCATAGAAAAATACAATTGACCTGTTGAACCACATCTAGGATCTAAAACAACCCATCTGTTGAAACTAAAACGCATTTGAGACTATGCAATGCATTTGCTACCTGAAACAACGTATTTTCCTATCATTTAGAAAAATCACTATCACTGTTAAAAACCCGAGAGGCCTTTGTTCAAAACTGTAGACATGAAAAATATACCAATTGATCCTATACACCTAATCCTGATTTCACTAACACCAGTTTGTCCTTAATCATCTCCTTTACTAATCAATTTAATTGAATAATCTCTATTTGATTAAATTCATCACATTTCATCTCTTAATTAAATAAATCACTTTGTTTAATTAATCCTTTAGTCCCTCTTTTAATTAAATAATTCAATTTATTTAATTAAGCTCTAAAGTCACCTCCCTTAAATTAAATAAATTAATCTTTATTTGATTTAATATAACATCATCCTCTTGAATTAAATAAATCAAACTTTATTTAATTAAGTCTAAAATCATTATTCCTCTCATTTTGATTTATTTAATCCAAAAATCTAAATCAAATTGTCAAATCAACTAATCTTCATTTAAATTAATCAAATCCTAATTGATCCTAATCTTAATCACTCAAATCCTCTAGCTTTTGCAATTTTCTCATGAAAATCAATTTAATTAATTTATAAATCTTCCTTTTTCATTCAAAAAGGTATCAAGGATGGAATATTCCTCAAATTTGAAAATCTCCCCCCAAAAGTACTTGTCCATCTAACAAGGCATTAAAGGCCTCTTACATGTCCTTTTCTTGAGCCAAGTGGCATTTAATTCATTTCTTCTCTCCCTCCAACTTGTCACTTCTCCATTTTTGAATTTCCACCTAATTGCATTAATGTGCACATTCATCCAAATGTGCTCCACCTTTGTCCACTTACACGTTGACAAGTGGCATTATGCTATTAGTTGGTGTTTGATCCCACATTCATCCGTTTTTCCTCATCCTCCATCATTCTCTTCTATAAATAGAAGGCTCTCTTATTGATTTTGGATCCACAATCTTAGGCATTTTCATCCACAACTTGTGCAAAGTTATCATCTTCATGTTTTGAATCAAGTTCATCCATTTTCATCTATTTTCATCAATTCATAGATAGGTTATGGAGAAATTTCACCAAGGAGCATCAAATCTTCACCATTGATCATCAAGTTTGCAACGAATTGGGAAAGGGCCATGTTCCACATCAAAATGGCACCAATTCTCCCATGGTATTGAGAGTTTGGAGATTAAAATAGGATTTAATAGCTTTTTTACTTGTGTTCTTCACTTATTTCTTGTTTTCATGTTTCAAATGAATTTCATGGGGAATGTTGTTTCTAACTTGCATATTGGATGAATAATGTGTTTGTTTCTCATGTTTGTGCAGGTCTAGGATCACCATTCACATTTTGGCACTAGAAGGAGGGAGGATTTGAAGAGATTAACACATTTTTTCACCAAATTCTATTGTTTTTATTTTAAATTTTATGTTTCTATAGGAAACTACACCACTAGCAGGTCAAACTCCGTCGCTATCAGTCCAACAGCACTATTTAGCAATGCTTTCAAACTAAAAATTGTGCCACTTGAGTCATTCTCTTGAGGGTCCAGCCAACTCAAACTCCAAACTACACTGCTTTGCAAAACAATGCCACAATCACGCTTGTTGTCTTCCCACGATCTACCACTAGTCTCACTAGAGCACCACTAACAACCTTCAAACTACGTTGCCATCACAAACTGCACCATTGGAGTGGGATAAAAGGAAAATTTCAAAAAAATTCAACATGTGTTTTTTTTCATTTTGATCACCTTAACTTCTAACTGCTTTTTGGCTTCTGTTTCTATAGTTTTAACCAATTTTTGTAGGTTGTTGTATCAAGTTTTTTTTAACACTTTAGGGAGCAATTATAATCCCATTTCTAAGGACTTGTCATCTTCAAGCTTTTTAGGACTCAATAATTTTCATTTGGGTTTATAAAGAAAAAAATAAAGGGATTAAAAAGAACCTTAGGCAACTTACTAGATTTTGTTTTGAGACTTTAAAATTGAACAAGAAAATTTCACACTTCAATATTGGTGCTTAAAAATAATCCATTCTTGTTTTGAAGGTTAAAATGAACATGTGCATTCTATGTTTTGTAATCTCTTATCCAAATTAATATCATTTAAAAGTTGTATGCACTTCTCTCACACCTCACAGCAATCTTGAGAATCAAAATTCTTTTGGTGATATTAAGTTGTATAAGCGATTGCCTCCACACTTCAATTTGGATTCTTAAAATTGAACAAAGCTTGCTAGTGTGAGTGGAGTATATCACATGTGTTCTCTCTTTGTTCACACAAAAAAAGATTGATCAAACTACGGATGTGCTTGCTCACTTTGTTTACCCTTAGAGGGGCTTTCCTAAGAGACACATCCGAAAGGATAACTCGAAGGCAACTCCAACCGATTTTTCACTCAGGTCGGTATATAAAAGGATAAGACTAAATCATCAAGTCCAATGGTATGTAGGCCTTAGCCATACAGTGTCTTTCAGAATGGGGTACTACCTTAAAAAGTATAAGAGCCCCTAGTAGGATTGATTAAAGCCTTTAGTGGCTTGTTGGATGCTCGCAAGGTGCCATGTCCCTGATCACCCTTACTAAGAACCAAATTGTTTAGAAGCCCAAATCCTTATCTATTTGTTGGTAGAAGAATGGTCATTTTTAAGCCACCCCACATTTTTGTGGTTCTTAGTAGAGATGAGAAGTATTCCATGGTAGTTTCATGGGTACTAAAGCTTGGTTGACTTTTATAAGTGAGTGTCATGGAGGGGAGCCAGTGTATTCAAGCTTTTAATCATCCACCAAGAATAAGCGCAACTGGATTTATCCAAGTGGGGATTGAACAAATATTTCCTCTTGACTATCCATAGGGTTGTGCATTTTCTTGAAATCAAAACACTTTGCTTGGATCTAAAACATTGGAAAACAAACATTCAACCATGATCGTCAAATTTCAAACCCTTTAGAGGAAGCAAATACCTTTGACAAAATTCAAGTGTTATTGCTTGCCTAGGAATTCTATCCTTAGAGGCTTCTAAGCATTTGAATTTACATCACAATTTTCTCTCACTAAAGTCAACAATAGGGAACTTTTGCCTTAATTTCCTTGATTTCCACATAATGGACTTTGTGGGATGAAAACAAATTGGGACATTAGACATTTAGTTTGAAAACTTAATCAAGAAATTTTTTGTGGTAAAAAGAACTCATTGAGCAAAGATAAGAAACAATTGAACCCCTCCCATGTGCTCCTCCAAATGATTTCCCGAAAGATCAAAATATGGAAACCAAAGTCCAAAGGTCTTAGTCAAAAATCTCACAAGAAACTTTTGTCCATGCTTACGAATTTAGAGAAAAGATTGACCTTCAACTTTTACAAACGTGCATCAAGGAATAATCCAAATTTGTATTAATTTTACTATTGTCAAAATCCAAGTCTCTTTCAAAGGTTTGAGTATCTCACATAGGAAGTAATAGCATGTTCTTCAACACCTTGGTCTAGTAAACAAATTCTTTCTAAGTCTCTTAGGATCAAAATAAAACACCTTCATCCATCCTCCAAATCAAAATCAAAATCACCTCACAAACAACTCTTGGAAATCTTGAAAAAAATCCTTCATGCTAAACTTTGGGAAAATCCTCTTGAAAAAAAAAATCAAAACAAATCTAAGTCTTCTTGTTTGACTAGGTGTGTGTAGATGAATCCTTCTTTGCACACTTAATCAAAATATAATCTTATGGAAAAATTTACTCTAGGACAACATCCAACCTCTTATATTTTACGAGTTCATTATCCAAACCAAATCCAATCAAAATCAAAATCAAATCAAATCAATCCAAAATCAAATCAAGCATCAAATCCAAAAGTCCTAAAGTTTAGCATTCTCCTCAAGGCTCCCTAAGAGTTCCAATCATTCACCAATCATCCATCTTTCATTATCTCATCACCATCCTTTTGATCCTTAATATCTTAGACTTTCTTTTTTGAACCTAAAGTTTAGATCAATTCAAGGAATTAAAGGTTCACCGTTGCAAAAGCAAGGATAGACAACAAAGAGGGGGGGTGAATCAGTTGTCACAGAAATTTAAACTTTACAAACTTAACTTTAATCTTAGATCTAATGAATAAAAAAATAACCATAAGCAATTAACACATCAAAGAGACAAAGAACACCAAGATTTTTTACGTGGAAACCTTGTTAGGGGAAAAACCACGGTGGATGTCAGTCCATGAGATTATACTCTATTAAAAGTATAAAGGAAAATAATAAGGAGAATGCACATGCATTCAAGCTCATTTCCTAGAGCTCACTGCTCAATTACAAATAGAAGACTCACTGTCTTACAGATAGATTCAGATTAAAACCACCCAAAATTTTGAATTGAGAGAATGGCTTCTATCCAAGCCAGATTATAGTTCCAATTAGGCACAATACTTTTGCATACTTTGCACGACCTTCTACACACTTGCTCTTCAATGATATTCACACTTATGCACACAAGAGCACACAACACATACTCAACACACTAACCACACTTCGCATACTCCTCATACTAACCATACAATTGCTTCTTATATATCTGCCACAAATATTTCACCATAACAAAGTCGGCTAGAGGAAAAGAATATATTTTCAATGTCAGCTCAAATTCACAATTAAATTTTCAATGCACACCCACCAAGGTTAGCCACAACATAGTGGGGAGCCAAATTCACTTCTCCAAAATAAGAATACTCCAATTAATCATGCCTCAAACATCCACAACACGCTAGCATCAGCATGTCAGCCAAGAACAAGAAAAAACCGAACATGTGCAAGAAAATATTTTCAATCACAAGCTTCACCGAATCATGTGTACGTACCAAAAAGATAGAGGATGAACTAGAGACATCTGAAAACACTAAGAAATAACAGAGAAACATCCGTGACAACTAAGATAACTAGGAACATACAATCTTCACTCAGAAACTTTGACAGAGACCAGTAAAATACTGTTAGTCCACAACTTGTGCATGAATTCATGCAGACCTCTGAAACTTCTGGTAGATGATCTAGACATACACAACATTAAATCCTTTGATCCACAATAGCTAACCTTTTACATACATAACATAATGACTTCATGACTTGCATAGTTCCACTAGGAACCTGGAACACATTCACTTATAATTTTCTCAATATCCTCGACATATACAACACTTAGAACATTAAATGCTAATAGTGTTGACATCAATGACAACCACGTATCAGGACCACATCACACCATCCAAATATTTCCCAACATTCACCTCCCATTTTTGAAAATTGATCCTCATTTTATGGTCCAAACTAGGTCTCAACACAAGAACATGGAAACAAACAAAGAAACATCCACTTTGAGTGACTTGAGTCAAACCGCTCTCAAAATAAATCCCATTGGATCTAGTAATCCCATGCTCAATCTTCCTCTTCTCCCACAATATTCTCAAGAGGAAGGTGGCCAAGTGGACTACATCACCAACAATGTTCTAGGGATGACTCAAGATGAAATCATTGAAATGGTCCAAAATCCCAAGATTCATTAAATTGTCAATGTCATGATGAAACTCAATCCCTCACATTACATGCTAGAATTTTCCAAAGAAGAGGCTAAACTCCCTTCCGACTATGATATGAGCACTCTTTTGGAGAAATATCTTGGGGTTATGCCTCCAATCTCATCCATACCTCCATTTCAAAGCATCACTCAAACCATCCCCCAAATCACATCATCCATTGCTCCAACTCAAGCAATCGTCAACAAGGGGAGCTCATTGCTTCATGCACTACAAACACACCCCCTTGTGAACAACCAAGACTTGGATTCCAACACCATATTGGGTCAATCTATCCCATTGAATCGTTTACACCCATACATTCTGCTCACCTTTCATGACCCCAATGACCCATCATCTTTTCACGCAACACTAGCATATCCTCTCAACACACAAACATCTCTCCCTATGACTTCACAAGGGGAAGGTGGGATATTTGGACAAGGGGGAATATTTGACCCTTCATCATCATCATTTCCTCAAGGGAACACACCACCCATTTTTCCACCACTTCCAACTTTGCCATTAATGTCCACACCACTCCTCGTTTTAGGGCTCCCCCCTTTACCAACCAGCAATCAATAGAATCAAGCAACCCCCCAATCATAAATCAAAACATCATACCAAATCCTCTGATCTTGCCACCGATATCGTAACAACAGGTGGCAACCATCCAAGCAACCTAATCAATCACTGCACCATCCATAAACATGGTCTCTCAAGGATCAGGCATATCAATCACACCATCCACTACAAAAATCCCTATCATCAATACAACGGTACCTCTCATCACAACAACAAACACCATTCTAAATCTTCCACCACCAACACCAACAACAAACATGGCCAACCAATATAGCATCATGTTGCAAGTAGCTCAACAAACCTATCAAGAGGCACTTAAGTAGTTCCAAGCTCAATAAGCACAAAACATGCAAGCTACACAACACGCTACTCAACAAGCGCAAGTAGCTCAAGCCACACAACAAGCACAACAAGCACAACAGACTACCCAAGCTCAAGCTTTGTTGCAACAACAGCAAGTCACCCAAGCTTCCCAAGCTATGCAAGCAACACAGGCAACTCAAGCTACATAAGTCACACAAGCTGCATAGGTTGCCCAGGCTGCATAAGCAACCCAACAAGCACAGGCTCAAGCTCAAGCCCAATATCAAGCTCAACAAGTGCAAGTGCAAGATTAGTAACAGGAACAACTGCAAGCAGCTTAGTAGGAAGCATATCAACAAGCCCTACAATAATACCAAGCACAACAAGAAGCAACCCAATTACTAGCCCAACAACAAGTATTATTGGCACATCAACAACAAGACCAACAACAAGTGTTGTTGGTGCAACAACAACAAGACCAACAAGTGTTGTTGGAACAATAGAAAATGCAAGCATATTAGCAAGCCTTGATTGCATAGTAGAGCTTGCAACAAACTCCCACCAACACACCCAACACTCCACCCATCACTCAAACACCACGACCACTTCAAAGCACATTCACTCCACCTCCCGATCTGCAAGATGACGTGATGACACAAATGAAGTTGCTCTTGCAGCAAGTGCTCGATCTCCAATCAAGGAAAATAACAAAGACACCAATAAATCTATCCCCCTATCCATTTGACAAGAGCCTTGCAATGGTACCATTCCTAAGGGGGTTTGAAATCCCTAAATTTGACAAATATCATGGGATGAGAAACCCTGAAGATCACATCAGGGAATTCCATTTACATTGCATGGAGGTCACATATGATGATAAATATTTGATGTGGCTATTCCCTCAAATTTTGGCTGGTCCTACCATGGAATGGTTCTCTCGCCTTCCTCCAAGAATCAAAAAGTTTCAAGAGATCATAGATTCATTGTTGGAAATATGTGTCTCAATCCCATAGGCTAAAACCTCTATTGGATCCAAGTCAGTGTGACATATTCTATGTCTGGCCGACGAGCAAATTTGTAGCTTTATGTTTTGTACAGGTTGCTGTGACCTTGCAGAAGTCTTGCCGAACGGTTACACATTGGAGTCTTCGGTGTGACATGTTGTGTTCGGTGTGACCTCTTACCGTGTGGAGACCTCTGGCCAACAGTATGTTCTTATCAGGCTTCAGGGAGACTCATAGCAACTGGTGTGTTCGGGGTGACTTGAGTGTTCAGGAAGAAGTCCCAACGACTGAAGAATGTCTCACCAATAGCATATGGCTATCGGGGTAACACAAGGGTCTCGGGGAGAAGTCTTAGCGAGAATGGAAGGTCACGCCGATGGGGATACAACTAAAGTCGTCGAAGTAGCTCAAGGCGATCGATGAAAGGTCTTGGCGAAGGTCAAATGTCTTGCTGACTCAATATGACATGTTATGCTCGGAGTAAAGTCTTGGCAAAAGAAAAATGTCTTGCCAACTGTCAGGTGCTATGATGAAACTTGAGGATCTCAATGAAACCTCTTAGCGACAGTTGAATGTCTTAGCAATAGATGGGTGCCAATGGAAATGCTAATGTTTTGGTATGACTTAGGACCTTGGTATGAAGTCCTAGCAAAAGCGATGAGTCTCGCTGACTAGTGAATGCATTTGGATTAACTTGAAGGCTCGGTGTGAGGTCCTGGCAAGAGCGGTATGTCCTGCCGACAGAATGACTCTTTGGTGTGACTTAGGATATCGATATGTGGTCTCATTGAAGAGCGATAGTCTTGCCAAAAGGAAAACTGAAGTCGATGCAACAGGTGAACTCGATATAACCTCTTGTCAATTGTAAGGACTCTTGGTGATATCGAATGTTGACTGTGTTGGCATCGGGGAGACACAGTCAATGTCTCACTGATATGCCAACACAGCTTGATTGCCTTTTGACTATTTGACTTTCCTATGTGGCATCTCATGGACCAATCAGAGAAGCCAAATGGGAACCGTTGGAAGACAGTTTGTTGTGGTAGTTCTGAGAGGAAGCTTGACAGACAGGGGTGACATGGTTATACTCTATGATCGCAGATGATGTCTAGTTAGATGGTTAGATGATTTGAAGGATTGACGGATTGTTGTGTGGTTGTATAATCAGAGTGATTTCTATTATGTAAATATTGTAACTTGAAGGTTCCTGTACAAGTTTGATCATTGTGAAAGCAACTAAAATATGACATCAGAAAGATAAGTCTGATATTTGTATGTAATCTCCATTACTATAATACAAAGTGATTTCTCTTGGTGTGGTGGATTTTTCTCCCATAAGGGTTTTCCCACGTAAATTTGGTGTCCATATGTGTGTGTCAAATACTTTGTTTCTATTATCTCTTTCATGTGCATCTTAATTGGACTGTAATTGTAATTTTAAGAGGTATCTCTACATTCTTCCCTATGGTTTTGACGTTAGGAGAGTTGTTTCTGCATCTAATTTTCCTTACATTCATTCATAAAAAATTATGCATTCAACATTGGCATGGATATTAGTCTAGAGGAACTATCTATGCTCAAACAAGCTAAGAGGGAATCATTCACTTCCTTCTTGCAACGATGGTGATCCAAGGCCAATAGAAGCAAATGGACCATGCCAGAGGAACAACAAATTTGCACCAACACTGCTAATCTTGAGAAAACATTGTCATTCCATCTCAAGATGCAATGTGTTACCACATACAACCATTTGATCCCCAAGGTGCTCAACATTGAATGAGCCCTTATTGCACAAGGGGAGACACCCACATATCTAGAACATCAAGACAATTACCCATCCACCGGCTATAATGGAAAATCTCAAACATGGGAAAAGAATAGGAATGTCACTGATGATGGTGTGGTAGATGTCAAGGTCATAATCAATGCTCCAAAACAAAAAACACAATCATACCAACAACTGTAGGGAAACAATTGAAACAACACTCAAGCCAATGCGGTATCACAACAACCACCCAATAATCAAGTCAACAACCTAAATAATCAAGGGGGACCACCCCCACAGAACAAATATCCCCCCAAGAGAAAGTACACAGCCCTTGGGGAACCAATTGAATTGGTCATGAAGAAACTAGTAAACAAAAATCTCATTAAAATTCCCACTTATGAGAATTATCAAGAACCCCAAGTGAAACCACCATGGAACAATGAAAATCACCTCTGTGATTTTCACAAAATCAAGGGTCACACCATAGCCAGTTGCAGGAGGCTAAAAAATCTGATCTAAGACCTCATAGACGACAATGTCATAAACATTGAGCAACCAGCTAGAAATGAAAACCTTAAGATATACATGAATCCGATGTCGGGTCATAACAGAGGGAACAACCATGGAAAGACCAAATATTCCAATGTAAACCATGTGTAAGATCATGTTGTTGCATCCCTAGATGAATGGGTCACTGTCATTAACATCAAGGGAGCCAAAGTGATTATGAAGTCACCACATGTGTCGGGAAAGTTACCATTGTTGGGTCATCACAGCCATGTATAACATCCACCTCAAATCTAAGATTCGTTCCTAATGGCTACAATGTCTTGGACCAGTTGAAAAGAACCCCCACTCAGATCTCCATCATGGAGTTGTTGAAGATATCACCCACACATAGAAAAATCCTAGAGGAAGCATTGGCTTCGTCCACTGTCTCTGCAGTTCTTGATGCTGACCAGTTCCAAGCTATGGTCAAACACATCACCACCCCAATTCTCCTAACATTCTTCGATTAGGACTTTCCTACCCAACCATCTCACAATCTCGCACTCCACCTTGAAGTCCTGGTTCATAAAAAAAAAGTCAAAAGGGTCTTGGTGGATGGGGGTGCAGGTCTAAATATCTGTTCACTCAAACTAATAAAGAATATGGGATTCTCAAAAGATTCCATTGAAAAGGGTAAGGGTATTACAATTAGAGCATATGATAATCAGGAAAAAGTGTCTCAAGGCACTATTTAGCTCCCTATTCAAGTAGGGCCAGCCATTATGGAAGCCACATGCCAGGTTCTTGACCTTGATTTACCTTATAACATCCTCCTGGGGTGTCCATGGATCCATGGGATGCAATCTGTCACATCAACCTTCCATCAGTGCATCAAATTCCCATATCAAAATCAAGAGTTCATAATCTATGGCGATCTCAACCCTTTGCTTACTGCAAGAACCTGGAAGCAAAATACTATAAAATCCCCCAGGTCCCAAAGAACGATGAAGGCCCTACAACTCTATATGTAGACCCAACTACCTTGGCCTCCACTTCTGAGAAAAACACACCCGCCATCCCTGATATCTTTGAAATCAAGGTCATTATCCAAGACAATGGGTGTGGGGATTATAAAATGAAGAAAAGTGCTTTCGTAATAAGAAAGTTACCTCAATATCCTAGGTCTCATGGGAAACCCCAACCAACTAAAACAACATCCCAAACCTTCAAGGCAGACCCTTCTAGATTTAGATGTTGGGGAGATATAAGTCAGGAAGTGGTGGATGAAAAAGATGTATCAAGCTTGCTATACCAAGATGAAAGCCCTGTGCCTAATCTTCCCATGGATGAGAGCAGCAAAGGATTACAAATGATGCTTGGTATGGGCTATAACAGAAACAAGAAACTTGGGAAAAATGACAATGGGCTTCTACTACCTCTCATTCCAAAGAAGCGTATGAGAAATCTTGGCCTTGGATGTATCCCTCCAAAGGTGACCATACTTGGAAAAGGTGCCTTAGTTACAAAGGTCAAAACTCCCCCTCACCTATTAGCATTCGCCCTTCAATTACCAGTATCCACATTTCCAATCATAGACAACTTTACCTTCGACATAGCTGATGTGTGTAGTAGTGATGAGGATTCCTCCCTTCTCATGATTAGTACCTTGTCTTTTGAGTCAACTAGTCAAACCCATGAAATAAACTTAGTCTATCCCCAACTCATCAATTACAACCTACAAGGACCACCAATTTTGGACACATTCGAAAATGATGAGGTTCTCTCAAAATTCATGGGATTGTGGGATACGATACCATAAGGAGATCACAAAGCTAGATTTAACATCATACTGGACACACATGCCTATTACGGGGAAACGATTGAATCCTTCAGTTGCAGAAGTGAAAATCTAAGAATAATCTCTAGGTCTTTGAGTGAAAACCATACTATGGCACTCTTTGACCCAAAAATAGTAAAAATCAAGGATGCATCCAATGGTGAAAACCTCTCTGAGGTGTCAAAAGATGAAGGATTCAATCTTCCTATCAATGATATTCATCAAGAGAAGTCAGTGGTCTTAGTAGAGAAGTGCAATCTAGTCAAACTGGGAATAGAGGAAATGTTGCATATAACCTTCTATGTAGAATCACTTCTCACAGAAGAACAAGAACTCCCGGCTATATTCCTAAAAGAAAGAAATAAAAACTTTGTGTGGACCTATACTGACATGCTGGGACTTGATCCAGAAGTTGTGGTTCACCACTTAGCTGTTTATCCCAAAGAAAAGACAGTGATACAAAAGGTAAGGAAAATGCATCCCCAAATTGCATTGTTGGTCAAAATGGAATTACAAATGCTCCTGGATGCAAGATTCATATGACCAATCAATTATCCAAAGTGGGTCTCAAACCTTGTACCTGTTTCGAAGCCCACTAGGGGCATCTGCATCTACAAGGACTTTAAAGACCTTTTACACAGCATGTCCCAAGGATGATTTCCCACTCCCAAACATTGATATGATTGTGGATATGATAGTGGGACATGATATGCTATCATTGATGGACGGATTCTTAGGTTACAACTAGATCATGATAGCAAAAGATGGCCAACATAAAACGACCCTCACTTGTCCATGGGGGACATATTGTTGGAATATGATGCCATTTGGGCTAAAAAATGCAAGAGCTACCTATCAAAGGGCCATGACACTAATCTTTCATGATATGATGCACAAGACTATGGAAGATTATGTGGATGATATATTGGCCACATCAAAGAAATGAAAGGATCACATATCAGCTTTGAGCGCCATCTTTGACTGGCTAGAAAAGTACAAGGTCCTACTAAATCCAAAAAAGTGTGTCTTCAAGGTAAAATCAGGAAAGATCCTAGGGTACATTGTATCCATGAGAGGAATTGAGGTAGACCCCACAAAATTCAAATCAATCCTTGAAATATAGGCACTGAAAACATTGAAACAACTAAGAGGCCTACAAGGAAGACTCCAATCCATTTGCCGATTCATAGCGCAACTAGCAGACAAGGCTGTCCCATACTCTCATCTACTCCACAAGGGGGTTGCATACAAATGGGACAAGAAATGTGACTAGGCTTTCAAAAAGATCAAGGAGTACTTACTCACACCGCCAATTCTAGGTAAACCCTTTATTTTATATATATCAGAAACAACAGCAGCTCTCGACGCTCTCTTGGCACAACATGATGAAAATGGGAAAGAGAGAGCTATCTATTATATTAGCAGGACTATGGTGGGACATGATTTGAACTATACATCCATTGAGAAATCTTTTCTAGCAGTCATGTTCACCACACAAAAATTTAGACATTACATGCTAGCATATCAAATAAAGCTCATTGCAAAGATAGACCCACTCAAGTACCTGCTTTCTAAGTCAACGCTTACAGGGTGAATAGAAAAATGGGTTATGATCCTCACAGAGCATGACATTGATTATGTGGAATGCAAGGCCATTAAAGGACAAGCAATAGTAGATCAACTGGTGGAAGCACCAATATACTCAGAAAACCTGCTTGTATCAAAGTTCCCTGATGAATCAATCTTCAATCTAAATGTAGTGGATCACTAGAAAATGTACTTTGATGGATCCTACACACAACATTGGTCAACAGCGAGAATCTTCTTCATCACTCCACAAGGGGATTGCATACCTAAATCATACAAGATGTCATTCTCATGCACAAATAACATTGCAAAATATGAGGCTCTTGTCATAGGGTTGAGAATTGCAGTGCAATGGATAAGCATGGCACTCAAAGTCTGCAGAGACTCACAACTCATAATCAATCAAGTCAATGATGAATATCAAACAAAGGACAATAAGTTGACTCCATACAAGAAGTTGGTGGAAAGCCTCAAAGAGTTCTTCATTGATATCTCATTTGAACAACTACCAAGAGAAAATAACAGAGTGGCGGATGCCATGGAAATGATTGGATCACTATTAGATATCCCACGCAATGTCCCAAAGCAAGAATTCCACATAGAGCAGCTTCTCATACCAACATTTGAGGTACTAGAGTTTAAATTTTTGTGTAGAATCATTGGTCCTGGTGATCCCTAGTATCATGATATATACACTTACTTGAGAATAGGAGTCCTCCCCATAGATATAACCCTGAACCTCAAAAGAGACTTTGTCAAAAATTCATCCTGTTTTGTCATCCTAGGAGATACCCTATACTATAGAAGCATTGAAGGGACACTTTTACGTTGCCTAAACACTAAGGAAGCTTTGACCACTTTGACCGAGGTACATAATGACATTTGTGGTTTGCATTTGAGTGGTATGACCTTGGCTAAGAAACTACTGAGGACTAGGTACTATTGGCCTACAATGGAAAGGGAGGCTCGCAATTATGTTAAAAGGTGTTTGCAGTGTCAGTAGCATGGGGATCTCATCCATGCACCAACCTAGGAGCTCAACCCAATTGTCACACCTTGGCCTTTTTCACAATGGGGGTTTGATCTCATTGGAAAAATTACCCCCACCTTATCTAGTGGACATAAGTTCATCATTACCGCCACCGAGTACTTCACAAAATGAGTGGAAGCCATCCCTATGACCTATGTCACAGGAAAGTAGATATCCAAGTTTATCCTGAACTACCTAATTTGTTGCTATGGTGTCCCTCAAGCCATTATCTCAGATAACATGACACCTTTAAAAAACTAGGATGTTCGCGACCTATACCAAAATTTCAAAATCCAACATCACTTTTCCACTCCGTACTATCCCCAAGGAAACAACCAAGCTAAGACTACAAATAAGAGCATCCTGAAAATCCTCAAGAAAATAGTCAATGATGTTCGTCGTGACTGGCATCTGCAACTGAGTCTCGCCCTATGGGCCTATCGAACAAGCATCCACACACCAATAGGTACCACCCCTTTCTCCCTGGTCTATGGATCAGAAGCCATACTCCCCATTGAGACCGAGCTTCCATCCCTAAGAATATCATTGCAAATCTCATCACAAATGAAGAATATTGGGTGTCAAGATTAAACGAGCTGGAACTACTAGATGAGTAGTGCATGGATGCCTTAAACCATTTGCAAGTTTACCAGAACCACCTCAAGTGGAGTTACAATAAAAAGATCAGAATTTAGACCTTCCAAGTCGGAGATCTAGTGCTAAAAGAGAATTAGAACAATGTTCCATATCCAAACAGCAAGGGTAAATTTGAACCCAATTGGTTGGGAGCCTTTGTCATCACAGTGAGCTACAAGTTAGGGGCATATCAGTTATCAAAACAAGAAGGAGAACCTTTGCAAGAGCCCATGAATAGCTCCCATCTCAAAAAAATTTATGCCTAATCTTTCAAGGTATAAAACCAAAAATTAAAAAAAAATCAAAAAATATAAAAAATCCAAACAAATCAGAAAAAGGATTAAAAATAGTAAAGAGAAAAATCATCCTCTAGTGAAAACCACTTCGGTGGAACTTTGGGCAAGTACCTTGGCAAAAACCTGGAAAACAGGTGCCTTGTGTAAATAAGCACTTTCCATCCACCATGATCTCCATGACTCATTCCGCATCATCCATCCATCACAAATCCATCGCATTTTATATCTCCATCCATCACCCATCCGCATCTACATCATAGCTTGGTCCTATGTTCATGTCATGATCTCTCCTAGTACTACTCAACCCATTCTTAAGGTTAGTTTGTCCTACCTATATCAGATTAGTCTATTGAATCACGTTGGGGGAATGTTCTCATCGGGTTGGATTCATGTATATTCTTGAAGTCTTCCTAAAATCAAAAAATCCCAAAACATTCAGAAAATCCAAAAATCCAAAAACATCAAAAAATCTAAAAAATCTAAAAACATTCAAAACATATCAAAATCCAAAAATAGGTCAAAATTTCAATTAGAAAGTCAAAAAATAGAGTCATCTTGTCAAACTATGGGTCTTTGAGCTCTGAACGTAGGCAAGGTTGATCTTTGATCTTCCCTCGAGACACTTAGGTCAGTCCTCTAGGAGTCCATCATAATAAGCTGGCACTCCTTTTGTTCACATCTCATCAATAAATCGAGTCTATGTCAGTCAAACTACATGGTCTCTATGTGTATAACATATGAAAGGCTAATCCATTGATCAACCCCCAAGGCCCCTAGGATAGGTCTTTAGGTTAGACTCTTGGTCAAAATTTCATAAAGCCCAAAACATTGGAAAATTTGAAAATCAAAACATTTGTAAAATCTTGAAAATACCAAAGATAGCCTCAAAACATTTCAAAAACATCCAAATATTTTAAAAAACAAAAATCATCCATCCCCATCTCGCTTTCACCCACAATAAACTTTCACTCATAATAAATCATCATCACCTTCAACCTTTGGTGAAACAGTCAGAAACAAGTCTAGCAAATCAAAAGTGAAAACTTAAGCATCAAAGTCTCGAGTCTAGGTCAGTAATTAAACAAGTTGGTCAACTTTTCGCACCAATAGCTAATCATCCAATTTGTCCCAAATCATCTGATAACATCATGTACCAAGATGCATCCTTCCTACAATGGACATCAACATCAGGCATCACGATAGTTTAGTCTTGGCTATAGGTATGAAGAACATTAGCTTGTTTGTTTGCTTGACTTTGTCTTTTAACTTATCTTATTGCGCTTATTCCAATGACCTCTCGATGATGTCCAAACAAAGGGATTTAGAGAGAAAGGAATGGGGCAATGATCAATATATTTTTATCTGTTGTGCTTGTTAGATATTCTCGTAATATAACCTTGGTCATGTGTGCTTTGTTTGGATGTAGGGAGGGTGTTTTAGGTGTCTTGTTGACCACATAGGAAGGCTTTCCTTTCTTTGTTTTGGTCTGAGATGTTTGGAATATCTGAACTGTATTTTGGATAAGGTTTTGTATGCCATGTGTGAATAGGAATACTCCTATCTTATTTTTGAGTCAAATTCCATCACACTAGGTGCAACGCCATCCTGGTTCTTTATACCTTGATGCATCACGCCTATGTGTGTTATCAAACATAAGGTAAATAGCCTTTTTAAAATCCCAATTCTTGATAAGCAAATCATCATCATCATCATCATCATCTCTAATAATGTGGGCTTTTTGGATCTTATTTCTTCTTCCTTGTTTCCGCACTAACATGGTACCATGACTGTTAATCAAAAGCATCACTAATGCATCCATCATGCATCCACAAACCATCAACATAATTCATATCATGACATACCATATAGGAAACATTAAGCATCTCAAATGCATTGCATTTCATCATTGCATAATATAGATTGGTTATTCTAAGCATCTCCTAAACCATACATTTGCATGAAAGTATTATCATATCATAAGGAATCATCATATCATCCATATATACATCATCATATTATCCATTTGCATCATCACATAAAGGAATCGTCATATCATATCATGTGCATCATTATGTCATCCATACATATTGGAAAAGGTACTGAAAAAACAAAAAGAGCATCTCATACATCTCATAATCATAGCATATAACATCATCATCCATATAGATCTGTTAGTCCAAGCATTTTAAATCATTTGAAAAACATTAACATTTGCATCCATACATGATCATCATAAAAAGTACATGGAAAAGATACTAAAAAGGAAATTCATCCATCCATCCATCTACATAATGACTACATCACATCACATAAAAGCATACATTGCATTGCATCACATAATATAGAATCATACATTGCATCACATCACATAAAATAAACCCATATCATATCATCGCATTCCATATAGAAAAGTAAATAAATCCATCCATGCATAAATAGAATAGGACACATCATATATCAAATCAAATCAATCATATCATATATCATCAATAATACAACTGTCATGGTACAAAGAATCAAGATCAAATGTGTATGTATCAATCAATGTATACAAACATCCATGGGGTTATAAAAAATGGAGCCCGTGGATCACAAAAAGAATGGTGTCTCTAATAAAAAATGTGAGCTAGCCCTGAGGGTTGCTCCCCTCACCCGGATGTTTCTCAAGCTGGTCCTGCCTCTGCCCTATCAATTGTGAGAAATCTGGCACCTTGGCTACTCGAGGCACTACCTAATGATAATTTACTTGATAATACTCTGCCTCTCTCACTGCATATTGGTACATGTGTATTAAGATTGTCCTGCCCTAGGCTATTACTACCCTACTCTCGAGCTGCCGCCAGTGGCCCACCTCTTGTGCTAGCTATAACTATGTAGCCTGTCTCTATTGCATAGCCAGATGCTGCTCTACTCAAGCCCGATCCCTCTCAGCTTTCAGTGTCGAAACCTATGCCTATAGCTACTGAATTAGTGCATCCCTTTGGTCCAGCTGAGGTGGTGGCAGTGGTGGTAGCTATTGCTAGTCTCTCAGAGGCTGTTGTGGGTCCCTTAGGGTATCTCTCTGTTGATCCTCATCTCTTTGCTAGTCTCTCTTCCCTCACCGGTTTGGAGGTGGTCCACCTTCTCCTCTACCTAATCCTCTTCCTTAGTCTCCATCTCCATCCCTATCTCCTCTGCCTCCTCGCCCCCACCTCCACCCTACTGTCTAGCCTCGGGGTCTCTGCCATGGTAAAGCTACCCCTGACACTGTTAGTCTAATTGGTGGCCTAAACCAATCATGATATGCCTATGTGGTCCTTGGGCCTACTTGCCCCTAATCATATGGGCATGGCCTAGCAAACAGCTATTTGAAGTTGTCCACTACATCCTTTGGGGGGATTTTCCGAACCCATGTAGTGTCCCTTGTAGTATGGGAAAATATGGCCATGTACTAGTCATCAGGCCTGTCTTAAGCATCTCCACACTGCATGGCCACTCGATCAGGAAGATAACGCTCGATCATAGTGTGCTCTCTTCCTTCTATAAGTCTATCCTACCTCACAAAGAAAATATGTTGTACATCATCGTACCAGGTGAGCATCCTGAGCCAAGGCCTCCATGTAAAGACAATCATCTCATCAATCACCCTCCTCCAGTGAGGGATGTTGGCCGCTCCTGTATGGGTGAAAGTCAAGCCACCCCTGTATCTTCAAAATACTAGATCATCTAGCTCCACATCAACAACTATAACTAATGGGTGAAGCACAACAATGTGCTCCTAGGCCCAAATGTGAAGGAGAGTAACTTTGGCCCCGATGGCCCTGCTGCCACAATAACTAAACTCATGCAAATCATGATAGAGTGAGGCCAACATCACTAGTCCCCACATAAATCACTCTCTCCGGTGGAGCATCCACTCCTAGACTACACCCCATCCTAGACTGAAATATCAGTTGCACTGATCTAGTGCCACAAGCCTTGAGATGATAGCGACCACAATCAATCAGAATATCAATACCTAACCTCTATACCGCTCCAACTCGATCTAACCCTCAACAAAAATAATCTCGTCCAACCCCATAACCTCGTAGCAAGCATCTATCCTGATGTCCATGTCATAGATAACCCACTCTCCATGGATGGGAAAATGAAGAATATAGCAGACATCCTCTAGCGTGACGGTCACCTCACCAGTAGGGAAGTGAAAAGATGACATCTCACTGTGCCATCGCTCAGATAGTGCGGTCATCATGCCAAGATGTCTCCTGATGGAAGGAGTGTATGCGACATACCATAGACCTATCACTCCTAGGTGCTCTTGAAGTAGCTCATGCAATCTAGTCAATCTGCTAAGAATTGAGGACCTGTGCTCATGTGAATGTACCAGCTCTACGTCCTCCTACACTAGTAAAGCTACAACATCAAGTTTTGTAAAAAAATTAGGATCCCGTTTGAATTTTTCATGACCGAAACAATAAAGGTGTCATTGTTTGCGATTATGTCATTGTTTGGAAGCTCCAAATTGCACTACTGGAACCTCTAAATTCCAAACTCCACTACGGCGTCACAGTTTGACCATGCATCAGTTTGGCCAAAAAACCCTAATCTCCTAACTAACCTACAATGACACTATTTGTATATGCGTCGCCATTTGGAGTTTGACCCTTAATTTCCAAACTGCAATACCGCATTGCAAGACTCAAAAGTGATGCACTTTTAAGCCACGCGACGCTGAGTATACCTTTTCAGTGGTGCCAAACAATGCCACTTGACTTGTTTGACATTTTGACCTTAATAAATGTGAATGAGGAACAAAAAAACAAGGTGGGTAGGGTCACATACCAATGGTCTTGCACCTAGAAGTTGCTAGAAGACTCGCACTCGCTCCAAAATGTGATAGGGAAGCACTCTTTGCACCATCTCGAACAAAGGTCAAAACTCAAAATGTTCAAATCTCTAAAGGCTGAGTGTCCAAATGAATTGAAAGCAAACTCTCGAGGGCTATTTAAGCATGAAAATTAGGGTTTTAGACCCCCGATCCCATTTTCGTCCAACTGAGGCTCATTTTGCATCATTTTTTTGCATTTTGGCACATTTTTGGCATCCTGGAACCTTTTTGGACCCATCGGGTAGCTTGTCCTCTTTTTTTGCTAGATCACCCTAAAATCCAAATATCGTCCGATCTCTCAAGGGGGCAATATACCAGCATAATTCATTTGCTAGGACAATAGTGGGGCATTTGAAAAAATAAAAAACATTCTAAATTTTGATCTCGGAAAGGTTTTTCTTTGAACCAATGCAGTAGGTACATTGCTTCAAAGAGGAGCAAAATGTAGGCACAGAAAATATACCAATTGATCCTATACACCTGATCCTGATTTTTCTAACACTAGTTTGTCCTGAATAATCTCCTTATACTAATCAATTTAATTGAATAATCTCTATTTGATTAAATTCATCACATTTTATCTCTTAATTAAATAAATCAAATTTATCTGATTAAGTCATCATCTCCTATTAATTAAATAAATCACTCTGTTTAATTAATCCTATAGTCCCTCTTTTAATTAAATAATTCAGTTTATTTAATTAAGCTCTTAAGTCACTTCCCTTAAATTAAATAAATTAATCTTTATTTGATTTAATCTAACATCATCCTCTTGAATTAAATAAATCAAATTTTATTTAATTAAGTCTAAAATCATTATTCCTCTCATTTTAATTTATTTAAATCCAAAATCTAAATCAAATTTTCAAATAAGCTAATCTTCATTTTAATTAATCAAATCCTGATTAATCATAATCTTAATCACTCAAATCCTCTAGCTTTTGCAACTTGCTCATGAAAATCAATTTAATTAATTTATAAATCTTCCTTTTTCATTCAAAAAGGTATCAAGGATGGAATATTCCTCAAATTTGAAAATCTCCCCAAAAGTACTTGTCCATCCAACAAGGCATTAAAGGCCTCTTACATGTCCTTTTCTTGAGCCAAGTGGCAGTTAATTCATTTCTTCTCTCCCTCCAACTTGTCACTTCTCCATTTATGAATTTCCACCTAATTGCATTAATGTGCACATTCATCCAAATGTGCTCCACCTTTTTCCACTCACATGTTGACAAGTGGCATTATGCTATTGGTTGGTGTTTGATCCCACATTCATCCATTTTTCCTCATCCTCCATCATTCTCTTCTATAAATAGAAGACTCTCTTATTGATTTTGGATCCACAATCTTAGGCATTTTCATCCACAACTTGTACAAAGTTATCATCTTCATTTTTTGAATCAAGTTCATCCATTTTCATCTATTTTCATCAATTCATAGATAGGTTATGGAGAAATTTCACCAAGGAGCATCAAATCTTCACCATTGATCATCAAGCCTGCAACGAATTGGGAAAGGGAAAATTTCCACATCAAAATGGCACCAATTCTCCCATGGGATTGAGAGTTTGGACATTAAAATAGAATTTAATAGCTTTTTTACTTGTGTTCTTCACTTATTTCTTGTTTTCATGTTTCAAATGAATTTCATGGGGAATGTTGTTTCTAACTTGCATATTAGACTAATAATGTGTTTGTTTCTCATGTTTGTTCAAGTCTAGGATCACCATTCACAAAAAACAAAAAAAGAATTGCTCAAATCACCCTTCTTTTCATCTTTTAGCTTGTATTTTACCATAGGTCCACCTTTGCAAATTTTTAGTTGCATCTTAGGATCCATCATCATTTCCAGCATAAACAAGCTTTTAGGCCCTCATTTTTGCAAACTTTAGAATAGGAAACTTGTCATACTTTACAAAATGTTTTCCTTCAAAATTAGGTTATCATTGGACTAAGTCAAAATTAATTCCTTTATTCATTGTCCTTTTGTGAGACCTTTCCAACTCATAAGTCTAGTTGGGAAACCTCACTTTGTCACCTTGTCACTTTCAATTATTCCTACCAAAAAAGTCCTTTGATAATCCAAATTGAGACATTGACCAAGCTTTGAATGATTAGTGAAAAACTTTCCTAAAATTACATCAAAATTGATTGCACCTTAGACCTTTGTATTCACATACCTTAAAACATTTTAGTCTTCCACCATTCATTTTAGTCCTCATTCTTACTTTGCATCCCTTATTCTAAAAATCGAAAAAAAAAAATAGTGTCATACCTTTCGTTTTAGTCTTTCATTATCACTTTTCATTTGACATCCCTTGTAGACAACATTGTCACTATTCCATTCCTTATCTCAAAAACACCAAAAACATAGTTACATTTAAACATTGCATCCCTTATTTCAAAAAAAGAAAAGAAAAAAATCCAAAAACATAGTGCCATATCATTCTTAGGTTTGGTTATCATTCATCATCCCTCATTTGAGAAAATCCTTATATGGTTGAGAATAGGCTCCAAAGAAAGAGAAGACAAATGGACCCCTTTGGACAAGTCAACAAACCCTACAACTTTTCTAATAACATGAACTTAAACACAGACATGGGGGAATCTTTCATCAACCCTTTTAGTGACATGAGCATGGCATCCTTATCACACAATCCTTTTGAACCATTTATACATAGAGACGAAAACAAACAAGTATTCATGGAAGACTTATAAGTTGCCACCCAAAACCCTAATGTGGCTTCCTTTGTGAGGGAATTACTCTTGCAATATTTAGAGAGATATCTAGCCATGCTTTTACATCAAGGGTCTAAATTTCCATGAGGGTTCGATATTAACACCTTGAGAGCAAAATCTCCTGATCATAATGCAAACAATACCTCCAACACCAATAAACCTCTTTCGACACCACAACATAATGCAAACAATACTCCCATTGGTGCCACAACACAAAGTGCAACAAACACCATCAATGCTACTTCTATTGGCACTACCACTCAAAACACATCTAACATGGTCAACACAACATCTATTGTGGGAACATCAACCATATCACAAGCCATATTACAATCTATCCCACAAATTTCAACATCTCCTTCACAAACTATTAGAGCTAACTTTGGGTCTTGAACCAATACAATGGGGACAAATTCATCAAACCTTTTATTTGGATCTTCAACTAGTGTTATGGAAATGACATTATCAAAGCTTTTAATTGGGTCCTCAACTAATGCCATGGGAAAAAACTCATTGAACCCCTTTGGGAGGAACAAATGATGAATCACCATTCAAGGACCTCAACCCAATGTTAATACTTTGTCACAAATCAATACCAACACTAATATTCCCCCAAGGAAAAACACCAATATTCCACATGGCCAAATTTACCAATTTGGACAACCAAATAACACAACACATGACTCCATTTGAGCATCAAAAAATCAAGGACAACATATTCTGCAAATACAAACTAACACTACTGGAGTGCACATTCCCACATACATGTCACACATCCATACACAACAACACATTCCTATTCAAAATTCTCAATACCAATAAATTTCAAACTAAAATGCATCATACATTCCACAACAATACATCCCAAATCAGAACACATCATCATAGCAGATGGGAACTCATGGAATACCTATTACCAGCATCTGTGATGCCACAAACAACCCTATAATTGATGCACTCATGGCTCAACTTTATGCCCTACAAAAACAAATGGAAAACATGCAATTGTCCAACAAAAAGACCCACACATCATATGACTTATGTCCATACCCATTTGACATGAGTTTATACATGCCACATTTCCTCCAGGATATGTGGTACCCAACTTCTCCAAATACAAAGGCAAGACTAATCCCCTTGAACACATAAGAGAGTTTACAACCAATTGCATAGATATTGCATACGAACATACTAATCTGATGAGACTCTTCCCTAGGAGTCTCACAAGTCCCACACTCGAATGGTTTGCTTCCTTGCCCAAAGGAATAAAGTCATGGGAAAAACTTGCTAATAAATTTGTAGAAAATTATGCCTATAACATCGACACCGACATTAACATTTCCAATTTATGTACATCTACTCAAGAAGACATAGGTGAAACATTTATTCCACTTTTCCAAATATGGTGGTGTCTAGAAAATCGATGCTCCATCAAGATACTAGAAAATGAAAAAGTAAACATGTTTGTTCAAAACCTTGTTGGCCCATTAAAATATAATTTTCAAGCTCATTGTTGCACCACTTTCACAGACCTTGTCGAAAAAGGAGTCCAACTTGAAAAAACTCTAATTGCCAAGGGAGAACTTAAATTTGGCAACAAGAACACAAATCCAAACCCACCTAATGAAAAAAAAAATATTGGGTCAAAAAAAAGATATCATGAATGATGGCATTGTTGAAACTAAAGCAATAAACACAACAGGTCCTACAATCACACTTAGAGGAATTTAACCCCAAAACGATCCCTTAACGACGTTGACACCTATCGCAAACACCATCCAAAACAATCAAGACCAAGGGATACCATGTCAAACTAGACAATTTCCAAAAACACGCACATACACCCGCTTAGGTGAGCCAATTGAAGTGGTCCTTAAGAAGCTCCTTCAAAACAACGTCATTACATTGTCAGACTCTAAACCATATGACCCAAGACAGTTCAAGCCATCTAGGTGGGATGATAATGTATTTTTTGGTTACCATCATGTGAAAGGGCATAAAACTTCTTCCTATAGGTAATTAAGAAATCTTGTACATGATCTTATTAAAAATCATACCATTGGACTAAACGATCAACAATTTGCTTCAAACTCGGACCATACAATTCATAAAAACCTACTGCAAGATCATGGTTCAGGGAACCCCTCTACGTTAGGTCCAAAGAATAACAAATGAGAAAATTACACTCGCACTTCCTTTGACTATTCTAGTGGACCCATAATAAATCACCTCTGAGCTACTGATGAACATGTCAACACTATCACTATTAAGAAAACTCCAGAGTGTAATATCACCACCCATATAGGCAAAGTCACAATAGTTGGTCCTCCTACTAGACAACCAAAGATCACAATACCCAGTCCATCTGTCAAACAACCATAACCCAAAGTACAATTTAATCTTATTAACCAATTGGGAAAAATGCCTGCTCAAATCTCCATACTCGAGCTGCTACGCATCTTGCCTACACACAAATCCATACTTGATAAAACCTTACAAGAGTTTTATGTCCCTAATGACATTGATGTCAACCAATTTGAAGCCATGGTTGGATACTTGACTACTCCCTAGCACATTGCATTTTCATATCAAGACTATTCCTCACTGAAACCCTCTCACAATGACGCACTGCATATCAAAGTCTTCATCCATAAACATAAGCTTAGACAAGTCTTAGTAGATGGAAAAGCAGGATTGAATATATGCTCCCTAAAACTAGTAAATCCTTCTCTAATTCTTGTGTGGATGCTACCACAAGCATTGTCATAAAGGCATATGATGATGAAGAATGCTCTTCTAGGGGCATTATCACACTTCCTATTCAGGTAGGGAAAGTCATTGTAGATACCACATTTCAGGTCCTAGATCTTGAGCTACTATACAACATCTTACTTGGTCGACCCTAGATCAATGCCTTAAAGGTTGTACCATCCACTTAATAGAGCCTTGTTTCAAAATAGAGCCCAAAGAGATTTTTAAAGTTGCTTCGACAATGACTTTCACAAAATGAGGAGAACTGAACAAACAAGGCATTGAAGACATATCAACATGGATTTACAAAGACCTAGAAGACCCATCCCCATTACCAGTACAACAATATGAGAAAGGTTATGAAATGATGAAGGTAAAAGGATATGATGGAATTATTGGCCTTGGTATACACAAGACTGGAAGAAGAGAACCCATAATGCCTTTTATGAGACCTAAGTATTTGTGGTTAGGGTTTGAGCTAATCGAAACTGATGATCAATGTACCAATGTACTTTCGAGTGAGGGCATGAATGTCTCTAAAAGTGTCAAGACAATCAAAGATTCCCTTACCGAGACTAACTCCCACAAGTGGGAATTTGGTTTTGAAAGATCCCTAAGTGATTATGAACTTGATGAAATGTTCTAAGAACCATGTGAACCTCTTTCGATGAAAGATTCAGACAAATGTTTAAAGTTGAACTTCCTAACAATCCTCCTAAAGTCCCATTGAAAAGAGAAGATTGGGTAAGACTCTTTTGGCCTCGTGATGATGACAAACTTGCACCATCATTTCACCCTATTGACCATCATTCTAACTCATTTATTTGGCCATCTGACCCTATTGACCATCATTCCAACTCGTTTGATTGGCCACCTAACACTATTGACTATGATTCACATCCATTTGTCCCCTATCTAGCCAATGAGCCTGATTTTCCCTAGTCTAAAGGAGATGAAGATTGGATGGAATCCAACTAGGACTTTGAGGATGAAAATTCTATATTTACCCATTCTGCATCAATCTACATGCTTTTTGCATCCTCCCTACCATTAGCCAACACTGATGATGGTATCTCCCTTGTCTACCCACAACTCATTGACTAGGGTCAACAAGGCCTACCCACTATGGACATTTTTCAGAATGATAAAGCTATTGCAGAATTCATGGGACTCCATGAAGGCATACCAATTGGGGACCATAAAGTTAGATTCACTATAGATCTAGATTGTGCATCATACTTTGAGGAGACTATGCAATCCTCTAGTCACAAAAATAATAAAAATAAAACAAAAAATACATGTCTTTAGGTGAAAATCATGAGGCACCTTCTGACGATACAAAAGTAAAAATAAAGGACATATCTGAGAGTGAAAACCTCTCTGAGGCACCCAAGGATGCAGGATTGGACTTTCTTCCCATTACATAGGAAAAATCAGAAATGCTCATTGAGGACACCATAGAAGTTAACATAGCCACAACAAAGAATCCCAAAATAGTTCTCTTTGCAGCATCTTTGACAAAAGAAGAAAAGCCAGAATTTCAAAAATTCTTCTTGGAATGTAAGATTAACTTCCCATGGTCCTATGTCGATATGGCAGGATTGGATCCTGCATTATTTTTGCACCATTTTCCTTTACTGCCAAATGCTAAACTAGTCAAGCAAAAGCTACATAAGATGCACCCACAGATTTCCTTGTTAGTCAAAGTTGAGCTTAAGAAGTTGCTAGATGTGGGGTTCATAAGATCAATAGACTATGTCGATTGGATTTCAAACCTTGTACCTGTCACCAAATCAAATGGTCAAATATGCATCTATACAGACTTTTGTGATCTGAACAAGGCATTCCCAATGGATTATTTTCCACTTCCCAGTATAGAAATCATAGTGGATCTTACAGCAAGGTATGAGATGTTGTCCCTCATGGATGGTTTCTCAAGTTACAATCAGATTCAGATCACCCCAAAAGATCAGCATAAAACAACATTTGCTTGTCCCTGGGGTACATATTGTTGGAATGTTATGCCTTTTGGCCTCAAGAATGTAGGAGCCACATATCAATGAGCCATGACAACAATATTTCATGACCTCATGCACATGCCAATGAAAGAATATGTGGATGACCTCTTGGAAAAGTCTTTGACACACTGTGATCATCTCAAAGTACTAGACAAAAAATTTAAGAGGCTAGAAGAGTACAAGGTCCATTTGAATCCTAAGAAGTGTGTGTTCAGTGTGACTTCAAGAAAAAATTTAAGGTATATAGTTTCTCGCTAAGGCATTGAAGTGGACCCCACTAAAGTAAAATTAATCTAGGACATGCCTCCGCCTAAAGGAATTAGTGAACTAAGAACATTACAAGGAAGACTATAGTCCATCTGGTGCTTCATTGCACAACTAGTAGACAAATTCCAACTGTTCCAATATCTATTGTGCAAAGGCATCCCCTTTGTGTGGAATAACAAGTGTCAAGTGGCCTTCCAACAAATCAAAGACTATCTTCATAAACTACCTATCCTAATGCCACCCATTGAGGGAAAACATATAATTCTATATATTTCAACAACGACTTCAACATTGGGGGCATTGCTGGCACAAAATGACCATGATGAAAAGGAAAGAGCTATATACTACATCAGTCACACATTGGTTGGATATGAACTCAACTACACACCCATAGAACGTGCTTGTCTTGTAGTTGTCTTCGTCACCCAAAAGTTAAGATTAAGACATTAGATGTTGAACCACAAGAGACAACTAGTGGCAAAGATTGATCCATCGAAATATCTTCTTCGTCAGGCAACATTAACAAGTCATTTGGAAAAATGGGTTATGATATTGAGTGAATATGACATACAATACATGGATCTCAAGGCTATAAAAGGACAGGTAATAGCGGATCAACTTGTTGAGGCACCTGTACAAGGAAATCACCCTTTGGTAGTAGACTTCCCTGACGAGTCCATCTTTCATGTGGATCCTAAATCACCTTGGAAGCTCTATTTTGATGAGTCCCATATAGGTCATGGCTCAAGAGCAGGTATATTGTTCATCACACCACAAGGGGATTCCATTCCTAAGTTATTTTGAATTGCCTTCCCATGTACTAACAACATTGCAGAATATGAGGCACTTGTCACCAAACTCTGAATGGCTATCAAATGGAAAATCAAAACACTTCTAGTCTTTGAAGACTCTTGGTTGGTTATCAACTAGGTCAATGATGAATATGACACCAAGGATGAAAATTTGATGCCCTACAAATGCATGGTTGATAGCTTTTAGTCATATTTCCACATGCTCACTTTTGAGAAAATTCATAGGGCACAAAATAAGGCAGTAGATGCAATGGCTACGATTGGATCTCTCCTAGATATTCCTACCAACGTGTCACATTTTGAGTTCTTAGTGGAATAGCTATTGGTTCCCGCATATGATATTCTTGAGTTAGAAATGGTTTGTGAGCTTGTTGGTCCCAACTCACCTTGGTATCAAGACATATATGATTACCTTCAGTCCTAGACCCTCCTGCCGAACCTTTCCAATAACCAACGTAAATCCTTTATCCGCAAAGCTTCCTGCTACACCATCATTAGTGATACCTTATACCAACGTATCTTTGACAATACCCTTCTTCTATGTCTCGACACTGATGAAGCACAAACAACCTTACATGAGGTACATGAGGGTATATGTAGATCTCATTCGAGTGGCCCAACCTTAGCTAAGAAAGTTATGAGACTTGGGTATTACTAGCTGAAAATGGAAAAGGATGCTCTTCAGTTTGTTAGAACCTGTCATCAATGTCAAGTACACAGTGATTTGGTTCATGTGCTAGCACAATAACTTTAGCCAATTACCTCTCCTTGGACCTTCGCACAATGGGGACTCGACCTCGTGGGTAAAATCCATCCCACCTCATCCAATGGCCATAAATTCATTATCATTTCCACTGAATATTTCACCAAATGGATAGAAGCCATTCCCCTCACATATATAACTGGAAAGTAGATTTCCATGTTCCTCCTTAATTACATCATATGTCACATGGTGTTCCATAGTCCATCATCACAAATAGTGTTCGTCCTTTCAAAAATTGGGATTTCTATGAGCTTTGTAAATTCTTCCACATTCAACACCATTTCTACACACCCTATTACCCACAAGGAAATGGTCAAGTTGAGGCATCTAATAAAACAATTATCAAAATTATTAAGAATACTGTCAATGATGCTCCAGTCATGACTGACATCTACAACTTAACCCTGCTTTGTGGGATTATCACACAAGCATCTGTACACCCATTGGAGCCACCCCCTTCACATTGGTCTTTGGAGCTAAATCCTTCTTTCCCATCAAGGTCGAAATCCCCTCTCAGAGTATCCATGAAGGGCTTGATCAATGATGAAGAGTACTAACAATCTTGACTACAAGAGCTAGAAATGTTAGAAGAAGGGAGAAAAAATTCCTTCAATCACTAACAAGCATATCAAAATTACCTTTGCCACAGTTATAACAAGAGAGTTATCATCCAAAATTTTGACATTGGTGACTTGGTCTTAATGCAAAATCTAAAAAATCAATCTAACTGAGAGAAGCCCAAAAAGTTCGAGCCTAATTGGTTGGGACCTTACATCATCACTGTCACATTTGGTTTTTTCATTTACGAATTAGCTGCTCCAGATAGGGAACAATTGACAGAACCTATTAACAGTTTGCATCTCTATAAATTCTACATATAGCATCAGAGCGTTTAGCTAAAAATTAAAAAATACAAAAAAATTAAAAATATATGAAAAATCATCACCCTAATGAAAACCTAGCAAACAAGCATCTTGGTGACACCAAAAAAACAATTATTAGAAAATATCAAAAATAGTAAAGAGAAATAATTCACCCAATAGTGAAAACCACTTCGATGGTGCTTTGGATAAGTACAATGGTGAAAACCTGGCAAACAGGTATCATGTGTAGTCAATATTTGCTTCACCATCTACTTTCAATCCATCTACCCTTGACCATATGTAATAAATACTCAATCTTTCGACACCCTCATGAAACTTGTCATAACATCTTGCCATTTCTTTCCATGGCTGACAATGGTTGACATCATGTCTTACATACCATCCATCTTTTAGCCCAAGCACGTCCTTTTCCCACCTCCTTTAATTTGGCTAGTCCTTGACCTGACTGAGGGCAATCCTTTACCACCTAACTACAGCGGGTATCGCACATGGTCCCAAAAATCATAAAAGTCCTAAAAAAAGACATAAAAAATCATAAAATGTCCTAAAAAGCCATAAAAATCATAAAATGTCTTGACAAAAGCAATAAAAATCAGTAAAAAGTCTTGGAAAAAGCCATAAAATTTTTAAAAAGTCCTAAAAAAAAGCCATAAAAATTTAAAAAGTCCCAAAAAATCCCTAAAAATAAAAAAATGTCCTAAAAAACTCCAAAAAAATCATAAAACTTCAAAAACCAAAAAAATCAAAACATGTCAAAAACACAAAAACATCTAGATAACACTCAAAAATCCCAAAAGTAGAGTCAAATTCCATCATTCCAGTTATGTCAGTCTTTGTCATTGTCAAACTACATTGTCTCTATGCATTTGCTACATAGGAAAGGCTCATCTTTGAGCCCCTGAGACATTAGGTCAGTCCTTCTGGGTTTTTCAAAATAAAATCATGACTCAGTCTTTAATCAACAAAACAAAGTCATTGGTTGTGTCAAACTACGAGGTCTATGAGTGTATGACATAGGCAAGGCCATCTATCGATGAGCACCCGAGGCCACACTAGGTCAGTCCATTAGGGTTCATTGCACTATCACACACGTTAGATATCTTCAAATCAAATGAATTCTTCTCCATCCTAAATCAAATAACTCTTAAAAAAACTTTGACAATCAATTAATCGACATTTCAACTCAATTGGCATGTCAACACAAGCATGCAGTCAATTCAGTCATATAGTCAACTTTGGTCAAACTATCATAACAAGTCAACCTGTCAACGCTTGGTTATTCTTCAGATGTGTCCTTTTGAAGAACAACTCTTGCCATTTATTTATGCTTTAGGATATTTCTTCCCTAAGCATCGACACTGTCATTTGGCATTTTGGGGGATTCTCATGACATTTGAGGATCGATCCTATCGACATCAACATCATTCAAGATGTGTCCTTCCTGAATTTGGCATTACCTAGCATCTATCACATACAAATCTAGACTTCGTCAAACCTGATATCTCGACATCAAAACACTTCATTTGAAAACACTTGGAAAACACTTTGGCAAACTTTTTCTTTAATATTGGCATTTGTAATTTGATTTTTCATCATGCTACTAGTTCCTTGAGGATGTCCTGACATCAGGATTTAGAGGAGCAATGATGTATCATGATGATTGTCTTGAATTTTTGCAAACTATCATACTACTAGTTCCTTAAGGATGTCCTACATAGGATTTAGAGGAGCAACGATGTTTCATGGCTTGTCTTTCTTGTTTGTGGTTGGTCATGACAAAAATACTAGGGCAACTGAGCTCCTTGTATGAGTCATGATCATCCTTGTCTGTGACTACTTGTTTCATGTGATGGTGCAACCTTGCACACCATTGATCTATGTCATATCATGGTGTTTGTTGGCCATTACAATAATCCTCCCAATGATGATTAGAGCAACACCTATTAGTTCTTTGGAAATTTATTGAAGGATTGTACTAACATCCATCTCCTTCTATCTTGTCATTTATTTTCTTCTGTCTCCTGATGATGTCCTATGACATACAAAAATATAATTGCATACATGCTCACATATAGAAACTATATTAGTACATTACACATTTATGTAAATCAGATCACATATTTGTATTCACATCATTGGAATAAATACATCATTTGCATTTATCCATTTACATAAACATAACATATAAGTGCACTGAATATTTTCATACATTATCCATATCATTAATGCATACACATTTAGGATCACAACATAAAGCATCATATACCACATAATCCATACATATATAATCATACATCAATGCATCCATCATCATAAACATGACATTTTTTTAGGCACATATAGAACATCATCATCATAATCATAAAGTAACCATCATACATAAAATAGTATCATCATTACATCTCATCATAAATAACCATCATAAGTGCATACATCCCATAAAATAAAAAATGCATCATCATAGGAATCATCACATACATCACATCATATCAATATAGTAGACTCATAATGCATCATAACATAACACATATCATAGAATCTGCACCAAAACTGCATCATATATATATATCTCAAAATCATGTCATGGGTTAGAGTCTCAAGGAATCCTAAAAATAGAGCTCGCAAGCTCGATGGTCAATATATCAAATGTCTCAACATAACAACAAGATAACATGCCCTAAATTGTACTCTCCTCATCCCCTCGAGGTGAAGAGTGGGGTGATTGATGCTCTCTCACTAGCACTGATGGTATCTACAAGGATCCGACAGGATAGGTCTATGATGCTAATGGCACGGTGACAAATGGCTGACTATGATGAGACTTGTGTCTTGATGATACTGACCCATGACTATGACTGGACATGTGCCCTGACTAGTGCCTATGATTGTGGTGGGATATATGTCCTGAAGACTACCCAGATGAAGTGGATCCACCCACACTGCTCTGGCTACAGCTACCACTACTTGTCCTATTCTAAGATTGTGTAAGGCTAGGATCTCACTGCTCTGCTAGCACGGATCACTCATACAACATCCTATATCATGCCCGGCTATCACTCACTCTAGACAACTCCCTAGCAATCTCCCCCACTGGTCTAGTACATAGTTGTGCAAACTCTAAACACCAACTCTACTACTCCTGTTGCCTGACCACTTCCTGGTCTTTTTCCACCCTTGTCACCTCCAACTCTACCTCCAAGGTCCTGATATGAGTGAGAACCTCATCCAACCTGCTCTACATCTCTACCAAACACTGATCTACTATTGCATCTCATGGCAATGGTGGCCTCCCAGCTATATCTTCCTCCCCATCCACCATCCAATCTTTGAGTTGTCTCTACATCATACATATCATCCTCCCCATTGATTTCAATCTCCTCATCTCCCATATCTCCTCCTCTCCACTGACATCTAACGCCTCCTCTCGTATATGCACCTCCTAATCCCTTGGCACCTCTCCTTCTAGTTTCTCCCCCTCTGGATGCTCTACCTCTTCTCTGACCTCCTATTGGCCCTCCACTCTCTCCTCCTCCTGTCAGCCCTCCTCTCTCTCCTCATGCTAGCCCTCCTCTGGGATCGCTACTAGCGAGACTCGCTTGACCCGCTGGCCCACTCTCTTGGCCTATCCTCTCCCACCATCTCCTCCTCTCCTCCTCCTACCACCTCCACCATCTCCTTCGCCCCCTCCATCATCCTCTCCACCCCCATCTCCTCCACCCCTCCCCCCATCTTCTCTACCTCCGTCTCTCCCTCTCCCCCTCCTGCCATCCCTACCTCCTCGTCCTCCTCAGTGAACCTGTGGTATCACTACTCGATAATCAACTAGTGTCGTATGATCTAGATCAGTTAATGGAAGTGGCATGTGACTCTATCACCATGCATCAGAGTCTAGAGTGGTCCCCGCATCTACTAGACCCCCACTTCATCCCCACTGTTGTGCAACCAAACCATCAATTTTCTGCTCTGCCAATGGAACTGATATCGGTGGCTCCCACATAGTCTCTCGTGATGATCAGGCATACTCTGTTGTGTCTACAGGAACATCCTATTGCTCCCCAAACTATCACAATACTCATTGGGGCAGGAACATCTCAATAATCAACTGGGACTATACAACATGACCAATCAAGTATCTAAACTATCTACAATATGAGAGGTGATCCTCCTCTCCGAGCCACTGTCCACAATCTTTGTATAGTTTCCAAGCAAACCCCATCAAGGTGTCAATAGCATGGTGCCAGTATCCAGTATCGCCCACCCAAGTCTGTGATAAGGAACCCCCATATAATTAGACATAGGGCAATCCCTCGACTAGCTTCCTCTGCACTAGCAGTCGAAATATAGGAATATTCTCCCAAGCCCAGATCATCAAAAGTGTAGTGTTTCAATTGATACTACTCGACTGCCTATATGCAACATCATGTAACTAGTGATATAACATCCCAAGAAATCATGGTCCCCAAGCAAAAACTATCCTATCTCGCCACATCCTGACAAGTACATCTCCCCATCCAATAGGGAAACCATGTTCATGGTGATCAGGAATCAACAAACCAGTAATCAAAGTGCATAACATCGCATCCCATCGACCATAATGCTCGACCATGAACTCCCACCTGATCTCATATCCATCAATTCCTAGTTGTGCGATGTCATCATGCATGCAATACTCTGCCATGGCCTAGAGTCCCCATCATAGATCATAAACAACATGCTCTCCTCTAATCGAAATCCCCAATATCCTATAGACGTCCTCAAGGGTCACAATAGCCTCTCCCATCGGCAATTGGAATGAGCAAGTCTCAAAATTCCATCTCTCTACAAGTGTTGTCAATAGGCCCATATTTTCCCAGACAATGGGAATATAGGTAACATGGAACAATCCCAACCACATCAAACACCTTTGCTCACCATCTCTCAGCTGATCTTGGAATGCGTAAGTTGTCGGTCTAAACTCATGCGTATAGATGGGTGGTAATCATTTCCACATACATAGAAACGAAAGTTAACACATCATTATAAATCATCCTTATCATCTATCTAATCAAAAGTACACAAATAAATTGAGCCTAAATTGAGTCAACATCGATCAAAGTCAATTGCATCATTTTTCCTTTCACTTGTGTCACGTCAAGTCATATGCGTCATTTCATATTTTAGTTGCATCATGCCACATCAATTGCGCCATTTGGATTTTCAAATGTGTCACTCCATAGCACTTGCATCATTTCCCTAATCATTTGTGCCGCTTTATATCACTTGCATTGCTCCATCCTACTTTTGTGCTGCAATCTAGTGATTATGTTGCACGACTTGGCACTTGCATTGCATTTTGGCATTTGCATATCACCGGCTCAGGAATGTGCCATTTTAAACCTAGACCTAGCCCATCCCTTGCATTTGCATTGTGACACATCAAATGCATGTGACACAAATGCATTTGCGTCTTTCATGAATGAAAATGCATCGCAATGCATCTGCTATCCTAACTTTAATGCCCAAAAATGGACATAAAACGAGAAAATTACAAAGTGGGTATAGGGTACTTACAGGGGGCTCCACGCCCTCTAGTTATCGGTAGGTCCATACTCGATATCTATGATGATCAATCACTATAATCACCATCTTTCTGTGAGGTTCTCTCTCTCTAAGCTCTAAATTTTCAAAAGGAAAAAGTGAAAATGAATTACCTTTCACCCAAATCAAGCCTATTTATAGGGTGAAATTAGGGTTTTCTTGAAGGGTTTATTATTGGATGCACATTTGACCATGTTTGACCACCTCGTTGACTGCCTTAAACATGTTGAAACTCAAAACCGATCGCACCATTATTTTTTTGGTCATCAAATTGACTTATCAGAACACTTTCCAAATTTTTCCGACACCAGGCCAAAATTTGCAAATTTTCCCGAGGGGGCATAGATACTCTGTACCTTTGCTGGGGCATGTCTTGAACTAAATTTTTTTGATAAACTACATTATGAGAAAGAGGGGAAAAATGTAGACGCATAAAATTGACCTAGGCTTGCAAGCTTTATTTTCTCCATATTTCTTCTTAAACATAATTAAAATATTTAATTATGTCCTATAGTCCAAATTCAACTATTAATTAAATAATTCTCAATTATTTAATTAACTCATATCTTTTATTCCTCCTCACTATTTAAATGAATAAATTATATTTATTTTATTTAAATTCATTGCTAATGTCTTATGTCCCTCTATAATTCTTTAATTTATTTAATTATTGTCCACCTTGGCTTTTTCTAATTTTCAATAAAATCATTTATTTAAAATTGCCCACCTTCCTTTTCCCACCAAGTAAATAATTTAAAATTATTATTTATTGTCACAAGACCCCACCACTTTTGAATTAAATTAGTTTTTAATTTGAGAGGTCAACTCGGCCTCTTAAATCAAATAATTTTAAATTAAATTATTTGATTTTACAACAACCTCTTTTTTTGTGCCTAATATCTCTATCACTTGCATTCTCCACCATTGATTTGGCTTTTCTAAAATCAAATCTCAACCCTTCATTTAAAATTTACCCTAGTGTTTCCCTAACCCTAATTGATGGTTGTCACATTTAATTTCAACCTTTGATCTTAGGGCATCTCTCATCTAACAATCTTGGCCATTCATCCAAAATTGGATTTTCTATAAAAAGGTAATTTTTACCTCATTTGACACACTTCATACTTCAGACATTTTCATGCTTGACTATTTTCTACATACTTTAGGCTTGTGTCACACTTGCATACTTGCATTTGTAGTTTTTGAATAGATCCTTCAATATTTGCTTAGGGCTTTGTCATAGTCATAGGTTGCTCATCAAAATCTGAGGGCAAACATAATATTGCAGTAAATGGAGAAGGGCAATGAAGGTCAATTATGGAGGTTTTGAGGACTTTTGGTGAGATTGTTCTTTGTTTTATACTATTTTACTCGATTGTACTTCATTGTTTAGCTAGGGTTTTGATTATACATTAGATTTCATGCTAACCTAATCTTTTTCCTTTGTTACAAGTTCTAGTTGTAAGAAAGCTAAGGTAGAACAACTTCTTACACTAATCTTGAGAAGAGTATTATACAAAAAAATTATATATTTTAATAGTTGCAAAAAAATTTAAAAAAACATAAATATCATGAATACCACAACATAGTGATTTATGTGGGTAAAACCTTTTCAGGAGAAAAGCCCCATGCTCCAAAATCTACCCAATATATTATTCAAAAATCAACGAGATTGCAATATACTTGTAGAGAAAGCTTCTCATAGGAGTATCACCAACTAGAGATCTAGAGGCAACTAAATAGCTATTAGACTCTCACAAACTACAACTGTACAATACACAACCAGAATACAATACCCTCATAAAATAGGGCTTCCTTCTAGGAAAGCAAATCCAACATAATCTCCACCATAAAATTTGTGACCTAATGATGAATGGTCTATATTTACAATCATAATATATATATAATGTGGCTTAAATATATTAACTTGTTATAATCACAAGATTGAGACACCACTTTTCTTAATATTCTCCCACTTTCAAACACCTTACAAGAGAAATGAGAGGATTAATACCATGATTTAACTCTTAGAGGCTCACAGACTCCAAACACCATTTTAACTTCTCTATTCTCACAAATTTAGTTAAAGAATTCATAAAAGTCATCAAAGTATCTACCTTAACTAGATTCACCATACCATCCTCAACCATATCTCTAAAAAATGATACCATACATCAATGTGATTGGTATTAGCATAAAATATTGGGTTCTTAGCTAAGAACATCACACAAGTTGATTGCCACAATAAATTGTCATTGCACCTTATTTTATTCTAATATTTGAACACATTCTCTTAAGCCAAATGGCTTATTTACAAGTATGAGTAGCTTCCATATACTCAGCTTCTGTAGTGGACAAAGTAACCACATTATATTGCTTACTCATCTAACTTATTATACTACCAAATAAAGTAAACACATAAGAACTCATAAATCATGTGTTGTCAACATCAACTACCCAGTCTAAATCTAAATAACTATGAATATCAAGGAAAATTTTATCTCTAATCAAATTACCAAGATAATACAAGGAATACTCTAAGTTACCCACATAAATATCTTAGAAAGACTCTTTTAAATGCATCTCAATGAACTCTACTAGGATTACACATATATTTAGAAATAACTATTGGATGTTGTGGTTGTGTTGTTGATATGTGGTCATTGATGTCAACACTATTAGCATTATTGTATTGAAGGTCAAGTATATGTCGAGGTTATTGAGAAAATTGTTAAAAGAAGAGTTGTAGGTTGCTAGTGGAATAGTGAAGGTCATGAAGATGTTTTTTTTTGTATGTTGAAGATAAGCTGTTGTGGACTAAAGGGTTTATTGTTGAGAGTATTTAGTTCATCTACCAAAAGTTTCAGAGGTCCACGTGAAGACTTGATCATGCTATGAATAGTTGTGTTTTGATAGTGTTTCTATGGTCTTTTTCACTATTCCTGATTGAAGTTTGTGTAATTCTAGTTGTTGTGGATGCCTCTCTAGTAGTTCCTAATGTTTTTGGATGTTTCTAGATCATTCCCCATCATTGTTGTACATTTGCATTGATCAGTGTGCTTGTGGCCAAATATTTTTCTTGTGCATGTTCGGGTTTTCATGTTCTTGGCTGACATGTTGGTGGTAGCGTGTTGTGGATCCTTGGATATTGAAATTTGAATTTTTGGCGCACTCATGGATATTGTTTTGGGTTGCATCATTGTATTGGCCGACAATGTTTAATTTGCATTGAAAATTTAATTGTTAATTTGGGCCAATATTGTAAATATGTTTTATTTTTCTGGCTGACTAAGTGGTTGATGCAATTCCATAATGAGGATATATATGAGTGATTGGTTGAGAAAAGTTAGTGTGTGTGTGGCATGAGAGAAGCCAGAGATAGTGCAAGTATGTGATAATTGATCTATTCATTCGATTACAGAGCAGAGTACGAGTGAAGAGTGAAGGAGTTTTTTTGTGCTTAATTGGAACTATAATCAGGCTTGTGTAGAAACTATTTTCTCAATTCATACCCTTCGTATTTAATGCTATTTTGTATTTTTGGGAACTAATCCCCTATTTTATTTGAGTAGTGAGCTCTAGGTAGTATGCATGAATGCATGTGCATTCCCCTTACTATTTTCATTATAGTTTTAATAGGGTATAATATTGTGGACTAACATCCATTGTGGCTTTTCCCCTAATAGGGTTTCCACGTCAAAAAATTTTGGCGTTCTCTATGTTTTTGATGTGTTGGTTGCTTGTGGTTTACTATTCATTCATTAGATCTGAGATTAAAGTTAAGTAAAGATTGAAAATTTTAATATTATGTGACAACTGATTCACCCCCCCCTCAGTTATCTATCCTTTTTTTTCCAACAATTGGTATTAGAGCCAAGTTCCTCTAAAGAAGTTTAAAAGCTTGAGGTGATCCATGATGGCATCATACAAGAAGGATAGTCCAAGATTCGATGGAACAAACTACTCACTGTGGAAAGCTAGGATGGAGTGTCATTTGAGGTGTATTGGTGAACCCTACTGGAAGATTACTAAGAATACATATGTTATTCCTTAGAATGGTCCTTCCACTGCTGATGAGATTAAAGAGGCTGAGAATAATGTTAGGGATATGGAAGCATTGTTGAGTGCTCTAACAAATTTAGAAATGAAAAATGTGATAGGTCTAAAGATGGCTCATTAGATTTGGAAAAAGCTCAAAACTTTGTATGAAGGTGATGTACATGTGAAGATGGCTAAGCTACAAAGTTTGAAGGGAAAGTATGAAAATTTGAAGATGGGTGAAGATGAAAATATTTCTTCTTTTATGCAGAGAGTAAATGAACTAGTGATGGGTATTAGATGTGCCAGTGGTACCTTGGAAGAGGAAGAAATTGTAGCTAAAGTGCTCAGATCATTGCCTCCCTCTTACAAAGCAAAGGCTCATGCTATTAAAGAAACCAAATCATTGGTGAATATGATAAGAGATACACTAATTGGTAAACTTGTTGCCTTTGAATTGAGTGAATTTGGTGAATTTGTTCCCAAGATTGAAACTACATTTAAGGCTACTATATCTAGAAGAAACAAGCAAATATATGACCTAGGGGAATATTCTAGAAAGTCATTCAAGTATGAAGAAGAAATGAAACAAATTGAAGATGAAGAAAGAGAAATAGAAGAACTAGAAGCACTGATTGCGAAGAAAGAAGGCAGAGGACAAGGTAAGTATAAAGGAGTGTTGCCTATTAGATGTTTTTCCTATAGTAAAATATGTCATTTTGCATCAAGATGTCCTGAAAGAGTTCCTAGATCTAAGCCTAAAAAGTATATATTCTAAAAGAAATGTTACTATGCTGAAGAAGGAGTGACTGACGACGAGTCTGATAAAGATAATGGAAATGAAGATGAATGGGTTTTCATTGCTACCATTGAAAATAGTCTTGTGGCTACTAAATCTGTTAAATTTGAGAAAGCTCTTGTAGCCTGAATTGAAGAAAAGGATGAATGGGTTATTGATAGTGGATGCTCACATCATATGATTGGTGACAAAATAAAATTTGTTAAGTCTAGAAAAGTATGACAGTGGGATTGTAATATTTGGAGATAACAATGTTGGTGTGATTCGTGGCAAAGGATCTATTTGTCTTGGTGGTAAGCACAACACTAATGATGTTCTTTATGTTGATGGGTTGAAGCACAACTTATTGAGTGTTGGAAAGATGGTGGACAAGGGTTATGATCTTCAGTTCAAAGATGGAAGATGCAAGATACTTGGAAGCTCTAGAAAGATAATTGCTTCAGGTAAAAAGATAGAAGGTAAATATTTATCACTTGAATACTGCTAGTGAAAGTTGTTGAATTGCTCAAGTAGTTGAAAGTTGGTTATGGCATAAGAGGTTGTGTCATGTGAATTTTGATAACATTTTCAAAGTAAGTTCCACTCAAGTAGTAAGAGATCTACCTAAGCTAGTGAAGCCTGCTAACACAATTTGCAAGGAATGTCAGATGGGAAAATAGACTAGAGTCTCCTTCTGGAGCAAACAACATCATACAAATGGTTTGTTGGATCTGGTGCATATTGATCTATGTGGTCCCTCTAGAATTATAAGTCTTCATGGTGAAAGGTACTTTATGTTTCTTATTGATCATTATTCTAGGATGATATGGGTAGCTTTCTTAAGAGAAAAGTGTGAAGCATTAGAAAAGTTAAAAATTTTCAAAGCTATGGCAGAGAATGAGAAAGGTCTGAAAATAAAATGCTTAAGGACAAACAGAGGTGGTGAATTCACCTCCAGGGATTTTAATTCCTTTTTTGAAGAGCATGGGATTAGAAGACAGTTATCTGCCCCCTAAACCCCACAATAGAATGGAGTTGCAGAGAGAAAGAACATAATGGTTTTGGATGCTGCTAGAACAATGATGATAGAAGGAAATGTCCCTCACATCTATTGGAGTGAAGCTGTAAGTACTACTGTGTACACTTTGAACTGGGTAAAAGTCAATGGTAATTCTGGTAAGACTCCTTTTGAGCTATGGTTTGGCTATAAGCCTATTGTTAAGTATTTCAAGATCTTTGGAAGTAAATGCTATATTAAGAGAGATAAGGATATAGGAAATTTTGGTGCAAGAAGCGACGAAGGAATATTTTTAGGTTACTCTACCAAAAGCAAGGCCTACCGGTGATATAACAGAAGACTGAGAAATATGGCTAAGAGTGAAAATGTCAGAGTTGATGAGGACTCTGCTAGATCATCCAGATATTGTGGATATGATTCAGATGAAGACAATACAAATCAAGGGAAGAATGCTCAGACATAGAATCAACTTCATATTGTGCCATATGTTCCAGTAAAACAACTTCAATTTGTTTTGATAAATCAAGTTAGTCAGGAAGGAGAGACAAGTGCAAGTGTAAAAGGGAGAATAGTAGAACCAGAAGCTCGAGAGAGTCCTAAAGTTCCAAGGTATGTAAAGGTAAACCATTCTAAAAATTAAATCATAGGAGATAAGAGTAAAGGTGTGCAAACTAGAAGGAAGATAGCAGAAGAGTATTGCCTGATTTCCAAGATTGAACCTAAAGATGTCAATGAAGCCTGCAATGATGAACACTAGAAGGAAGCTATGAAAGAAGAATTGATGCATATTGAAAAGAATGATACATGGACACTTGTTCCCAGACCTAAAGATAAAAAATGTGATTGGTACTAAATGGGTCTTTTAGAATAAGTTGAGTGAACAAGGTGAAGTGGTCCGAAATAAAGCAAGACCGGTATGTAAAGGGTATTCACAAATGGAAGGTATTGATTTTGAAGAAACCTTTGCCCCTATTGCCAGAATTGAAGTTGTTAGATTATTTCTTGCTTATGCTGCATATAAGAACTATAAAGTCTATCAAATGGATGTGAAGTCAGCCTTTCTTAATGGAGAACTAGAAGAAGTTTATATTGAACAGCTAGATGGATTTCAACTAACTGATAAGGAAGACATGGTTTTTTTATTAAAGAAATCTCTATATGGACTTAAGCAATCCCCCAGAGCCTGGTATGCTAGACTGGACAAATACTTACTGAAGCTTGGATTCAATAAAGGTACTGTTGATAGCAACTTATATTTCAAGTTGGATCATGATAGAGTTAATTATTGAGGTCTTTGTTGATGACATTATTTTTGGAGAAGATGATAATCTGTGTATGAAGTTTACTGATGAAATGAAGAGTGTATTTGAGATGAGTATGATTGAAGAGATGAAGTTCTTTCTGGGACTACAAGTTAGTTAGACAAAGGGATCTTCATATCTTAGTCCAAATATGTGAGAGAGGTGCTGAAGAATTTTGGCATGGAAGATTCAAAACCCATTAGTACTCCCATGATAACCGAATGCAAGTTAACATAGAATGATGATTCTCCTAAGGAAAATCAAACAAGATAAAGATCAATGATTAGCAGATTGCTCTATTTAACTCAAACCAGACCAGAAATTATGAATGTTGTATGTATAGTTGCTAGATTTCAGGTTGATCCAAAAGAATCTCATGCAACTACTGTAAAGAGAATTTTTAGATATCTGAAAGTAACAATTGATTTTGGACTTTGGTATCCTAAGGATGATGATCTTACTTTGAATGCATATACTGATGCGGATTGAGTAGGAGATGTAGATGATAGGAAAAGTACTAGTGGTGGTGCCTTCTTCCTAGGAAAGAAGCTAGTGTCTTGGCTAAGAAAAAAGCATAATTCCATTTCTCTATCTATTGATGAAGCAGAGTATATTGTTGCTACAAACAACTGTACTCAAGTGATGTGGATGAAATAGACATTGAAAGATATAAAGGTGGTATATGAAGAACCTATTGCCATATACTGTGACAATTCAAGTGCAATAAAAATTTCAAAGAATCTAGTGCTACACTCTAAGACAAGCATATATCCATCAAGTTTCACTTCTTGAGGGAGAAAGTAAATGAGAAAGAAGTTAGACTAGAGTATGTGCCTACCAAAGAACAGGTTGGAGACATTTTTACTAAGCCATTGCTAAAGGATACTTTTGAATATCTCATAGAAATGCTGGGGGTGATTACCCCCCTTGATAAGAACTAAGAGATGCATTTACTTGCTTCAATCTGTATGCTTCAAAGCTATATTTCTTGATTCGAATTTATGTTTCCATGGCTGCTACTCAGGGGGAGTAGTCAGATGTGCAAATATGTGGTTCAGAGCTTGAATGCGGGAAGATAATGCTTATCTTTTCCATTGATGTCAAAGGGGGAGAAGAGTTATGTAAAAAACTATTTCCTATCTAGAGAGAAGAGCTTTGTGGGGAGAAGACCATGTAGAAGAGGTCAAGGAAGAAGAGTTAGAATCTAAGGGGGCGTAAGTGTTGATTGAGAGTTGTGTTGATGGTGTTTTTCACATCATGTGTTGCCATCAATGCCAAAGGGGGAGATTGTTGGATGTTGTGGTTGTCATTGATGTCAAAACTATTAGCATTATTGTATTGAAGGTTGTATATGTCAAGGATATTGAGAAAATTGTTAAAAGAAGAGTTGCAGGTTGCCAGTGGAACAGTGAAGGTCATGAAGGTATTTTTTTATATGTTGAAGATAAGTTGTTTTGTACTAAAGGGTTTATTTTTTAGAGTATTTAGTTCATCTACTAGAAGTTTCATAGGTCTGTGTGAAGACTTGATCGTCCTATGAACAGTTGTGTTCTGATAGTGTTTATGTGGTCTATGTCAGTGTTCCTGATTGAATTTTGTGTAATTCTAGTTGTTTTAGATGCCTCTCTATTATTTCCTGATGTTTTTGGATGTTTCTAGATCATCCTCCATCATTTTTGTATGTCCACGTTGATCGGTGTGCTCGTGGTCAAATATTTTTCTTGTGCATGTTTGAGTTTTCATGTTCCTGGCCAACATGTTGGTGGTAATGTGTTATAGATCCTTGGAGATTGAAATTTTAATGTTTGACACACTCGTGGATATTGTTTTAGGTCACATCATTGTATTGGCCGATGGTGTTTAATTTGCATTGAAAATTTAATTGTTAATTTGGGCCGACATTGTAAATATGTTTTATTTTTTTGGCCAACTAAGTGGTTGATGTAATTCCATAATGAGGATATATATGAGTGATTGTTTGAGAAAAGTTAGTGTGTGTGTGGTATGAGAGAATCCAAAGATAGTGCAAGTGTGTGATAATTGATCTATTCATTCAATTATAGAGCAGAGTGAGAGTGAAGATTGAAGGAGTTTTTCTGTGCTTAACTGGAACTATAATTAGGCTTGTGTAGAAGCTATTTTCTCAATTCATACACTTCAAATTTAATCCTATTTTGTATTGTTGGGCAGTGAGCCCCTATTGTATTTGAGTAGTGATCTCTAAGCAGTGTGTTTGAATGCATGTGCATTCCCCTTACTATTTTCATTATGATTTTAACAAGGTATAATATTGTGGACTAACATCCACCGTGGTTTTTCCCCTAACAGGGTTTCCACATAAAAAAAATTTGGTGTTCTATGTGTTTCTGATGTGTTGATTGCTTGTGGTTTACTGTTCATTCATTAGATCTGAGATTAAAGTTAAGTAAAGATTGAAAAGTTTAATATTCTCTGACAACTGATTCACCCCCCCTCTCAATTGTTTGTCCTTGTTTTTCCAATAATAACTCCCACTTCTTGGACAATTTCTGATCTAATTTGGACAATAACATACATCAACCTTCCAAATGCACTCTAGTAAAGCACTCTACTCATTTCTTTCATCTCTAATGGGGATGTTGGACAATCTTAAATAGATAACTTCATTCCAATTGTAAAATGAATACACACTGGGATACAATATTACATGTTAAACCTTTGTAAAATTAAAGTGACATACTTACTTTGGACAAGCCATATATTTTTTTTTACTCTATCTCTTCTAGTTTTCATACCAAGCATGTGTAGAAATTGATAATCCAACCTCACATATTCCAATGAACACCTTCAAGCAAATAACCTATCACCGAAGGAGATCAAGAGACACAAGAATGGTGCTCTGCAAACATGAAGCAAAAATGCATTACCCGAGACGTTAATAATTACAAAGAGATCAATCCTTAAGAAAGGAGATCAAAACCCTAAAGTGAGAACCCTAGGAAGAGGATTAAATTAGCATGTGACAAGTTTCAAGATCATAATGAACGAGATGACATGACTAATTTAATAATGAAAATTAAAGATTCCTAAGTTTATCTTAAGTGAAATAAAGTAAAGGTGACTAATTAGTTAATCAATATGATTGAATTAATTAAGTAAACAACCTATTACTCTAACAACATGTGTTTAGGTGCACCAAAATCTTTCATTTCAAATTTAGATCTACAAGTTGAGACTTTAGTTATGATATCATTCCTTTCTCTTTGCCAATAAATAACATATCATCAACATATAATACAAAATGAAATTATAACCATTCATTTTTAAGTAAACACAATGATCTAATTTATAACGCTAAAATCCCAAATTTAACACATATGTATTAAATTTATGGTACTACATCCTAGGACTCTAGTTGAGACCATACAAAGATTTATTCAATTTACAAACCAAATCAATTTTACCTTTCACCACATGGTGCTTTGATTGTGTCCTATAAATATCCTCCTCCAAATCAACATGAAGGAAAGTCATTTTCACATCCATTTTTTCAACCTCTAGATCATGTCACAATAATAGAAAGCAAGAATCTAATCAATGTCATTTTTGTAACAAGAAAAAATATCTCACCATAATCAACACCCTTAACCTGAGAGTAATCTTTTGCAACCAACTATCCTTTGTACTTCTTAATACCTTCATTTGAACCAATCTTTTTCTTGAACATCCATTTGTAACCAAGAATTTTTCTTCCTTCAGGAAATGGTACTACATGTCATGTATCATTATTTTTCAAAGTTGTCATTTATTCATCCATAGAAATCTTCTAGGATTCTACTCATTCATACCTAATTCCTCTTCTACAGATTTAGGTTCATCCATGTTGGTATTCAAAGATAAAATACATCTCTAGTCATCAGGTGAATACCTTTTAGGTGGTTGTCTATTCCTTGTAGACCTTTAAACAAGTTGAGTTGGAGGTTCTTCCTCATCTTCTAAATATTCAAAGCTAGATGAGCTCTCCACAACTTCTTTTCTATCTAGGGGCCTTGATTCAACTTCATTAGGAATGGAAGGAATTTGAATCATGTATTATTTTGTTCAATCTATTATGGCTACAATGTAACAAAATAAGGATTAGTTTCTCTAAAAATAACAATTCTACTATATATTACCTTTTGTGCAACAAGATCCCAAAGATTTTATCCTTTCACACCATAATTGTACTTGATTAAGATAAATTGCATAGCTTAAAATTATCCAATTTTTTTCTCTTCTCCTTTAACACATGCATATTCCTTGCAACCAAAAAATATAAGATGTCTCAATGAAGACTTGTGATTTGACCATGCATCCATAGGCATTTTATCAAAAAGAGCTTATATAGGAGATTTTTTAATCAGGTCACAAGAAGTGGAAACAACTTTAGCCCAAAAAAGTTTTTTTATACCAACACCACTCAACATACTCCTAGCCTTCTCCACCAATGTCTTGTTCATTTTTATGCAACTCCATTATGTTGTGGAGAATAAAGAGTTGTCTTTTATCCATTAATTACACAATCTTAACAAAATATAATAAAATTATTAGAGAAAAATTCACCACTATTATCAATCCTCAAAAATTAATTTTCTTTCTAGTCTACAACTCAACCATTGCTTAAAATTATTTAAATCAAATAAAAACTTTAGATTTACTCTGCAGAAAATATATCCATGTCCTACTATAATCATCAATAAATGAAACATAATATGTGTATTTTCCAATGGAAGGAACATCTATAGGACCAAAAACATCAAAATTAATAAGATACAATACACCACAATATTTATGGGAACTCAAGTAAAGTTGAATGTGATTTTTCTTACCATAAATGCAATGCTCACCAAAAAATAATCAAGATTACGATTATTCAACCCTTCAACAAGGTTTTTATTTTTCAAGATCCTAATACCCTTTTCTCCAATGTGGCTAAGTATATAATTCTATAACATACTCTTATCTACAAGTAATTTTTATTTAGAAGAAAGAGCACCCTTGGGTACCTAGAAGTAATGACCATGCAGTAAAGATGAAACCCTCGCCTTTTCCAATGAAGTAGCCATATTATCGCCTGCCACATAAGTACATTACTTGGACACATGGTTCCTAATGAGGGTCTTTCTATTGATCTATAAAGGGTGGATGCCATCTTTTCTATTCCCCTACCTAACTATAGGAAAGGCCTACAAATATTTATAAGCAATATCAAATTTGTGAGAAGGTTCATTCCTAATCTTGTAAATATGGTAAATCCTCTCACATCTATGTTAAAAAATAACATGGTTTTCAACTAGACAAAAGAAGGAAAGGCATGTTTTGAATCCATCAAGCAATCAATTTCCCAAGATCCTACACTTATCAATCCAAATTATAACAAGACTTCATCCTGTCCACTTATGGAGGAGAAGAAAGCATATCAGTGGTCCTTGCACAACTAAATAAAGATAACTTGGAGCTACCAATTTCCTTCTTTAGTGAAGGGCTTAATTACTATGAACTTAAATATGGTTATATGGAGAAGCAAGTCCTTACTATTATTAAGGCCCTAAAGAAGTTCAAACATATTCTTTATCAATTATAGAATCTAGTTTATGGTTCCTCATATTAATGTCAAAGAGTTCCTTTTGAATAAGGACATCAATGAGAAAATTTGTGGGTGGACCACCAATGTGATGGAATATGATGTTGAAATATAGATCACAAAGCTTATGAGAGGTAAAGAACTATGTGAATAGCTTATTAAAGCTCATGCACAAAGTATCCTACTGTTGTAAAATGATCAACCAACTGATAGTGACCATGATATCCAAAACAGTTGGACACATGACATGACCATCTTTTTGCAAGAGGGAAGATATCATATAGGTTTGGATAGGCCTAAGAGAAGAAATTTAAAGCTTCAATCCATCCCATTCATCTTAATGGAGGATACAATCTTTAGGAGATACTATAGTGGGGTGTTGTTGAGATCCATAAAAAAAAATCAAGTCAACATGGTACTTAAAGAGTTTCATGATGGCTCTTTAAGTGTCCATTTCTCTATAAGGACCACTATTGTTAATATCATGAGAGTTTATTATGACTAGACAAATATTTTTAAGGATTCCCATAAGTTGGTGAGAAGTTGTAAACAATGTGCTTTCTTTTTTAGAAAGAAAAATCTAGTTTCCCTTCCTCTCCACCCCATTCAAGTTGATCATCCATTTGCATAATGTGGTTTAGATTTCATTGGTATGATTAACCCACCATCTATTATTGGTCACAAGTGGATTTTGGCAGCTATAGATTACTTCACCAAATGGATAAAGGTTGTAGTACTAAAGGTTGCTACCGAGGCTTTAGTCCTTGAATACCTAGATGGAATTGTAAACAAGTTTGGTATCCCTTCCACCATTATTTTATATAATTTTAAGGCTTTTTGGGATCTCAACCTAGTGAGTGGGAAATGAAACATGATATATATTTGAATATCTCTTATAACTATTACCCCTAGGGCAATGGTGTTGTTGAGTCCACAAACAAGAACCTCATCAGAATAATTAATAGAATCATTGAAGACAATCAAAGGTCTTGTCATAGTAAGCTAAATATAAAATTCCTCCTAAGAGAGCCATTGGTGATTCCCATTTCATGTTACTTTATGGAAGAGAATAAAGGCTTCCTCTATCTCTAGGGTTTCCATCTCTTGAGCTAGAACATCAACTAGAAACATCAAAAAATAATGGAATGATTGTTAGGCTACTTGATCTAACAAAGTTGGAAGAAACAAGAAAAAATGGCATGTAAACCCTTGAGACTCATCAATCACAGGTAAAGAGAACCTCTAATAGGAAGACTATCAATGGAGTATTCAAGGAGGGAAACTTGGCCTTGAAAATGGATGCAGATAGGGCCAATGTTGGTAGACATAAAAAATTGGATATATCTCAAGTCTTTCTTCTAAGGTAAATTGCAAGAATTCATATGCCATAGCTATTTATTTTTTTTATTTTTCAAGAAGTGATTTGCACACTCTATATTTTAATTAGGGGAATTCATGATATAGGTTGTTTTTGTGTTTTGATAAGGATGGGGGTTGGAGGAATCAATCACAGATTCCTGCTCTAGGTCTTGCTTGCAAGACCTCCTTGGTGTTTTGCTTCACCACCTTAACCTATAGGACCCTTCTCATGTTTAGGTACCCCTGGTTCTCCTGGCCAACCCCACTACTATCACAAATTAACCAACCACGTCAATCTTGGTGCAATAACTCTAACTCTTCCTTAGCCTTTAATCTGCCCTAAAGACTAACTATATCTCCAAAGTTTGAACTTTGATTTGTAGGGGTGTGGAGGTGTTTCAATTCATTGCAATCCATCCAATTTTGATTCTTGAGTATCCTCCTAGCTCCATTTCTTGGTCGCTTTCATCAAACTCTCATTTAGGGTTAAAAAGGCTACTAGCCTAAGAGCCCCAATTAGGTCTCCTTCTCCGAGAAAAATGGTTGACTCTCTCAATTTCTCTAAAGAACCCCAAATCTTTCTTTGAGTTTCTTGCTTAAAATGGACACCTCTCAAGGATTTTTGAGGTCTTGGGTCTTAACTGCCTGTACAACGCCTCCACTTGAAAATGGACAAAAACTAGGGTTTTTAAGCCCTTTCTTGCTGCTTTCAATTTGCTTAGTGTTTCTCACACCAGATGGACTGATGGAGTTTCCTCTTGAATACCAAGTCTTAGCAACACTCACATCTAACTTCTTAAAAAGTAAATTCAACAAAATTCTATCACCCCTGCAAGTTATGTGCTTTGCACTCCTTGTCTTCCCTAGTCGAACTCTTCCTGGCTCACCTAGGGAAAGACTTTGCCAACAGCTCTTGTGCTCACAAAAACCCTAAAACCTACCATATTTACACACATGGAGTCTAGTCACTATTCCCAAAGGGCCATACAATTTGTATGGTGGGAAAGTGAGCTAAATCTCCATTTGCTCAAAACTGTCTGGATCAGACTAGCAACAGGATGAAATCAAAACTATTTACAAACACATATTGTAATTGAATAAAGAAGCTAATTAATGTCACACAAATCTTGGAAAACTACCACACTACATTCTACCCAAGTTACAGTGCCAAGATTAATCCATTAAAGCTCACTACAAAGCAAAAATTAGAAAATTCACTCTAAAACACACTGTCTTTTATTGAATTCAAAAAATCCAATCAAAGTAAAATGCTTCTAACCCTACTCTTAGGTCGAGGCACACCTTATATAAGGTTCCTCAATCAGTTATCCTCCCTTGGTCAGACATGTAAGTTACTTTGTGGCAAAGTTGCAAAATGCAACATTTTGCAACTTTTTCCAATTCCTAGTAAACCAAGTAAAATGAGTTTCTAAACTCATCCACCCTTCCTCAATTTCTATCCTAGAGATCAAAAACATCCTTAAACTAACTTCTCAATTCAATGGTCAACATGACCTTAAAAGTAACACATCAAAACAAAAATTCATTCTAGACTTCCTAAATGCCTGGTGTTACCTAGGTGCTCCTGCACCATGTTTCCTCCAAATTCTTTTACACATGTCCTATTTTGGTATTCCTAGGAAAGCCCTATTTAGTTTTTTGTCTTCTATTACTCTATACCCAATGGAATAATAAGGCCTTTGGGTCCCATGTTTAGCAAGAAAACATATCATAGAAGTATCCAAAATATAGTCACTTTATGCCTCCCCCTTTTACTCTTCACTTTTGATAACTGATCTAAGAAAGTCAATGTGAATTATGTTAAATTTGTTGACATTAGTTAAAAAATTTAGGGTTTTAGGGCATTTCATAAAAGTCTTAACTCACTCAAGCTAAAATTTTAAACCCTTGGCATATAGTTTGCACTGTATTTTCTAACACCTATATTACTTTCCTGACCTATTACATGCTTTAAGTTATTTTTTTATGTCCTCAATGTTTTTTTTTATACTAGCCCCTTTATCCTAGTGATTGATCTAGCCAATTAATCACATGCCTATTAAAAACTTAAGTCTCCCTTCGGTGCACTCACATAGTGGTCTCTACCATTGGCTTTTTGGTAGCCACATGGATGAATTTCATTTGAGTGCATGTATCCTTTAAAGTGTATCTTCATAATTCGTACACCTATAAACTTGTGCTTATACATGTTATGCCACCACATAGATCCCATTATTGGTGATTGTTTCACTCATTTCAAGCTAGTGTTTCTAATCTTGTGCTAGTCTATCAACACCTTATTGATAGCACACAATCTCCTTGCATTGCAAGTTCTAATTTTTTGATTCCTTTAAAGTTACACTCATGTGTTGGAATTGTTGTCATTGATGTTAAAGGGTAGTCATGATGGTCATTGAGCTCAAGAATATTATTTGTAGTTGCTCATTATAGGTCCTTAAAAGTTATAAATGTTGTCAAGCAACATTACAAAAGTTGCACATATGTTGCATAGTCTTGATGCAAGCAGTTCCAGAGGTTTTTGGAGGAATTAGATAGTGATATGGTATGGGTTTTTCAAGTACATATCATATGTATGGTCCATAATTTCAAATGATAAGAGATGAGCTCAAAAATAAATTATCTTTGCTCTCAACCATTACTAGGGTTTCACAGTAAAACCCTGGGGGTTTTAGTCATGGCATTCACGAGAATTTCTATTTTTGTGTTTACTAGAAACAAGTTGTAACCAGTCACTTAAGTTTTGAATTAAGCATTACAATTCATTATATTATCAGCCCCTCATCCTAGTAATTACCGACTTGGAAATGTATTAAATCTTCTTAAGTCTAGAACTTAATACTTTTCCTAGATTGATCAACAGTGGTGATCAAAGATAGTTGAGATTAATGGTTGTCGTTGCATCACACTTGATCTTCACAACACATTTTCAATTCAAAATAACATGGTTAAAAGTGTGACAACACAAAATCATGCCACATGTCTAGTGGGGCCGAGTTCTAAGCTCTCTAATTTTCTAAAGTCAACGAACCGCGTGAAAGATGTTAGTGATTGACGGTTGATGCAACATCACATTTCCAATTCATTTTGACAGTATTACTTGTAATAGTGAAAAATAGTGAAAAGTGTCCAAAGGAGATTGCAGTGCAAAGTTCATATGTATCACATTTTTTATTCTACATTTGAAAAGTTAAAATGCACTAGGAAAATAGTGTGTGATGAATATCTACAATGTGCATTGAAGGAGAATATTGAATGGTTATCATGATAGTGCATTTTTGTTCCACTATAATAACACCAATTTTGTGATCATGTGATACAACTCCACTTGTCTAAGATGATGGTTGCAAGACAAATGGCATATTTTCACTTCTCCATGGAAGGAATGGTGGGTCCCTATGATAGCTATCTAAAAATGTGGAATGGTGATGTGTGTCCTTGATGACATGTGAAAAATATTCATTGCATCACATAGATCCTATATATCACATATATCACTCTTCAAGAGTGAAGCAAAAATTTGTTAATCATATGTTATGTGATTGTAATATACAGTGCATATTTAAAGTCAATTTGATCTAATGATTGTGTTTTAAAATTGAGACCTATCAACGGACACCATTAGATCATGACATCAAAGGAAAAATCAATGTTCAATATTCAAAAAGAGAAAACAAATACATCCTAAAGATAAAATTTGATGGGCAGTTACAAACGTAAAGCCAATTTGAATATATTTATGAAAAATCATAAAAACAATGATTTCAAAGGACTATGAAGTAGTTAGGGTTTGTGTAACTATGTAAATAGCTACTATCATGGTCAAATTGGTGACATGAGTGGTTGCTAGATATAGAACATTGACATATCATGTGTACGGGGGAGATGTAAATGAAGATTATTTAAATTCACAAAGGTTATTAAATTGCATGGTTATTCAAGTTGGTGGAATAGTATATAGTGATTGATGAAAAGCTATCAAGGTAATGATCATGGTAATGGTGAATTGAGAAAGGTGAAGAGCAAAGGAAGAGAGTCTAGATTAATGAATTGAAAAGGTGCATTTCAGGTTGAAGAAGAACCAATATCACCATATATGAACTTGTAATGTTGTAGAGGTTGGTGCTCAATCAAGTGTGTAGTGTACCTAGAGTTTTGTGCCTCAAAACATTTTCTTAGGTGTGTAGTGTACCTGGAGGTTGATGCCTCAAAATATTGTCTTAGGTGCCAATGTACCTATAAGTTGGAGCTTACAAAATAAGTGTAATGTCTTTTATTTTGAGGTTGGATTAGGATAGTAGATATGATGCAGTATAGGGGTGAAAAACCATTCAATGTGCCAAACAAGTAGATATCAACTAGACTTCAAAGCAAAATCAAAGGATTTCCTCAAAATTCAACTCTTAACCTTGCTTTCCCTTGTAGCAAATGCAACTCGGTTTAAGGGACTTTTCACCCAAACTCTACAAATGACTTTCCAAATAAATGATGGATTTAGATACCCTTTAAGAGCTTACACAACATACCTTGAAACCAACTAAGACTCTTTTGGACCAAAATGGACTTTCAATACTCCTGCCCTACTTAAAGGCTACTAAATTAGCCCAATTTAACAAAGGAACCACTTCTTAAACTCCATGTTTTTATAAAAAAATCACTTTGCATAGTTATATTGTGACTCAAAACCACAAATTCATCCACCATTTTTCAGATACCAGGCCTCTAGACCACAATTCCACCAAACCCTCCAATTACATGCCAAAACTTAGGTTTTTATTAAATCTCCACTATACCGGGCTTAGGAAACACAACCAATGCATAAAATAGTTCACAAATACTCTTAATATGAACAAAAAACCATCACATGGACAATTCCATCACTTTCTCACCAAAAATCTAACTTGACACCATCATTTCACATGAAAAAGTTACACAGTCAGCCCTAGGGCAACATTTCCATCCACACTAATGGCTTTCCCCTTCCATCCAAAGCATGAAATCATCTATTATAACATACAACATACCTTTCCATCGAGTAACAGACTTAGACAGCAAGTGGAAAGGCTCATTCCATTAATTGGTAACCTAAACAAACCCCTCATTGGTTTTACCAGACAGTTCCAGGAATTTGCAAATATCTACCACCAAACCTATTGTTAGAACTTCAAAATAGAACCAAATGAAAGGTTACACATATATCTACATAATCAGAAAGAAACTGAGCCTTTAGGACCTATACGGGTCTGTACACAACCTTTTAAGTTCAGAAAAACAAGAAAATAATAAGAAATAACATCATATTGATGAGAATTCTTCACAATGTCCTTCAACCAACTTTTGGTTTGAGCCTTAAAGGCCTTTAAATAAATTTTCCCTCCAAGATAAAACTTCCCAATGGCTATAACCAACTTTCAAATACTAAGACCCTTAATTATGCTCAAAATTGCACTTTGACAACTTGTCTTAACATGACAACATTACATTTTGCATTTTTTCCTAACTTGACATCTATAACACAATATCTCTCAAATACATAAAAAATGGTCTTGATTGACCTTATTTAGGATAAATAAACTTAAAACACCCCTATGCTAACCTTGAATCAACTAGATGACCAAATGAACAACCTTCAAGACTTTAATTTCACCACTAAGATGTAGGTGCTCCTGCACCATACACCCCCACGAAGAAAAAACTCTTGTCACAATATTTGAAATGTGTTTTGTTACTTAACATTGCTCCATGCATCCTATAAGTAGAAACCTCCTTCAACTAGTTCAAACTTGGAGTTCTCTTGATCTACTCCACTCTCTTGACTGAGTTCATGTTGAAATGTGCCTGCATCTTCATGCTCAGACCTGATGTCTACCCCATCCTTATACCTCGGTCAAAACTTGATGATGCCCTAGTCCCTATACCTACAAACAAACAAGACTTAGCAATACCTTGCTCTACCTTCTTCTTGGCTTTATCTGCACACTTGTATCCATCCACATTCACCTATATACTCTGCCCTTTCATCATTGTCATCAGACTTTTGTCCCTTTTCTCACACTGTCCTTTTCTCATTATTATCAGACCTTACACACTGTCATTGCCATGTACCACTATATTAACAAACTTATCAGCCCCTATACTTGAAAATCTTGCAACATTGTTATTCTTATAGGACACACAATGGTTCCAACAATAATTTTATCCCACTACACAAACCTTCCCTCAAGCATTACACCTTGTTTTTCATGCTTACCATCATTCCCCTTGACTGTATCAAACTTAGTCATAGATCTATCTTCCACCTTTAAATTCCTAGCTATCCTTGCATCATTCCTTGATTCCTTTCCTACTGTGCTAGCATCATTAACCTGCTCCATACCTACAAATACACCAGCCTTACTATCCTCAAGCCTTAAAGACTCTCTCTTGCCAAAAATGACAACCTTAGACTTACCCTTATCTCTTCCACTTCCCTGCAAAGGAGTTAGCTTAAAGCTCTTGTCATCCTTCTTGATAGTATAAGTATTTTCCATACCATAATACATAGACCTTCTATCAAATTGCCATGGTCTTCCCAATAGAAAATGGAAACAATCCATTGGTATCACATCATATAAAACCCTATCCTTGTACTCCCCAATTTGAAAATCCACATATGCTTTCCTATTCACTACTATAGTTTGACTATGATTTACCCAAGAGGCTTTGTATGGTGCTATATGAGGAATTTTCTCTAGTTTTAACTTATCTACCATCTCCCTAGACACCATGTTATCTTGAGAACCTAAATCAATGACCACTTGACACACCTTACCTCTACACTTGCATGAAGTTTTGAATAGACTCCTTCTTTGACTCATGTCTTCCTCTTTAGGTGCCTGCAATAAGGTTCTTCTTACCATAAGTGCTTCTCCAACCTCTAGGTATGCAGGAGTACTTGAGCTTTCACATTCTTCCTCTTGGACCAGTTGTGTTCTTCTTTCACTCTTCATATCACCGCATGATGTTGAACCTTGGTTTTGGCGACACTTGAAAGATGGGTGTCCAAATTCATTACATCTATAACACCTACCTGAAAACTCATTGAAATATCTCCTTTGCCTATAGTTTTTCCTTCCACCTCTGCATCCTCCTCTTGCTTCAGGTTCTTGCTCCTTATTCTTATCAGCATCTTCAAGGTCTTCCTTGGTTTTCCTTGGTGTTGAAGTTGTTCCTCTTCCCCTAGAAGTGTTGCCTCTTCCTCTTGTTTACTTCTCTTGTCTCCTCTTGAGTTTTCCTTCTGCCCTCATTGCCATTTGATAGCATTGTTCAACTGATTTTGGTTCCAAAAAATTGATTTCATCCTGAATGTTATACCTTAGACCATTGAAATACCTAGCTACCATTTCTTCCCCATCTTCTTCATGCTTGGCTCTTATACTTAGCCTATAAAATTCTTCAGTATATGTTTGCACATCTAAATCCTTTTGTCTAAGATTTTGTAACCTCTTAAGCAACTAAACTTTATAATCAAAAGGAAGGAATTAACCTTTCAGTTTGGTCTTCATCATAAGGAATTAATCTTAAGTGATCTTTCTCTTTCCTTGTCTCTCCCTTTCCCCTTGCACAAAATTCCACCGCAACAAAGCATGTCCTTTCAATTTTGTTTTGGCCTTCTTCACCTTATGTTCTTCATCAATATCTTCACTATCAAAATAGTTTTCCATGGTCCAATCCAATCCAGGATCTCTTCACTGTCAATTTTTCCTCCATACATAGGCACATCCATTTTTCCATGTCCATCTTTCTTTACAGCCTTCAACAACTTCATCATTCTTACATCATTTGGATCCATCTCTTCTTCTTCACTGGAATTCTCTTCTTCAGTTTCACTTTCATCCACTTCCACTCTATTCTTTGCTTTCCATGCAGCCATCTCTTCTCTCAAGGCTTCTATCTCTTTATCCTGCTCATCCATTCTTCTTGTAACTAGACTTCCCTTAGGAGGCATCTTCACAATCTTTCCTCTTCACCTGCCAACCTACAAAATTCAATCAAAACACCAAAAATGGGTCTAATAACTGAGCTCTGATACCACTTTAATGTAGTATAGGGGTGAAAAACCATTCAATGTTCCAAAAAAGTGGATATCAACCAGAATTCAAAGCAAAATTAGAGGATTTCCTCAAAATTCAACTCTTAACCTTGCTTTCCCTTGTAGCAAATGCAACTCAGTTTAAGGGACTTTTCACCCAAACTCTACTAATGAATTTCCAAATAAATTATGGATTTAGATATGCTTTAAGGGCTTACACAACATACCTTGAAACCAACTAAGACTCTTTTGGACCAAAATGGACTTTCAATACCCCTGCCCTCCTTAAAGGCTACTAAATTAGCCCAATTTAACAAAGGAACCACTTCTTAAACTCCATTTTTTCATCCAAAATCACTTGATAGAGTTATATTGTGACTCAAAACCACAAATTCATCCACCATTTTTCAAATACCAGGCCTCTAGACCATAATTCCACCAAACCCTCCAATTACATGCCAAAACTAAGGGTTTTATTGAATCTCCACTATATCAGACTTAGGAAACACAACCAATGCATCAAATAGTTCAAAAATACTCTGCATACGAACAAAAAACCATCACATGGACAATTCCATCACTTTCTCACCAAAAACCTAACTTGACACCATCATTTCACATGAAAAAGTTACACAGTTAGCCCTAGGGAAACATTTCCATCCACACTAATGGATTTTCCCTTCCATCCAAAGCATGAAATAATCTATTCTAACATACAACATACCTTTCCACTGAGTAACAAACTTAGACAACATGTGGAAAGGCTTGTTCCATTAATTGGTAACCAAAACAGACCCCTCACTGGTTTTACCAGACAATTCCAGGAATTTGCAAATATCTACCACCAAACCTATTGTTAGACCTTCAAAATAGAACCAAATGAAAGGTTACACATATATACATAATCATAAAGAAAACTGATCCTTTAGGACCTGTATGGGTTCATACATAGCCTTTTAAGTTCAGAAAAATAGGAAATAGCATTATATTGATGAGAATTCTTCACAATGTCCTTCAACCAACTTTTGGTTCAAGCCTTAAAGGCCTTTACATAAATTTTCCCTCCAAGATACAACTTCCCAGTGGCTATAACTAATTTTCAAATACTAAGACCCTTAATTATGCTCAAAACTACACTTTGACAACTTGTTTTAACATGACAACATTACATTTTGCAATTTTTCCTAAACTTGACATCTATAACACAATATCTCTCAAATACATAACAAATGGTCTTGATTGACCTTATTTAGGATAAATAAAATTAAAACAGCCCTATGCTAACCTTGACTCAACTAGATGACCAAATGAACAACCTTCAAGACTTCAATTTCACCAAAAAGGTGTAGGTGCTCCTGCACCAAGATCCTAACAACTATTCTCATCATGGTTTTTCCCATATTGGGTTTTCCACATATATTTGGTGTCTTCTTATGTGTTTTATGTTTTTGTGTGATCTTATTTCTTGTCTTCTAATATAATTTGGTAAAAAAATCATAAACTAATTCAACCCCCCTCTTAGTGTATTAGTTTTCTTTCAGCAATTGGTATCAGAGCACAAGGTTCCTTGAAAAAATTTTAACAACTTGAGGTTGATTTGGTTTCAAGAACACTATGGATGGACAAGAAGGATCTTATTCAAATAGAGAACCTTTGTTTGATGGAACTAATTATGCTTTCTAGAAAATTAGAATAGAGACTTACTTGACTTCTCTTGGATTTTATGTATGGTAGTTTGTTGTAAATGGCTACAAAGCACCAAAAACTCCTCCCACAACTCTACTGATAAGTTCAATCTTGTGAAAAAAAATCCAAAGCTAAAAATAATATTCTATATGGTCTAACCAATTTAAAATTAGTAAAAGTTATACATTGTAAATCTACCAAAGATGTATGGGAGAAACTACACAATATCTATGAGGGTGATGAAAATGTAAAACAAGAAAAGTTGTAAACTCGTAGAGGAAATTTTGAGACTCTTAAGATGAAAGATGAAGAAAATATTGTAGCATACTTACTTAGGGTAGATGAGGAAGTGAATGCAATCAGAGGTCTTGGTGAGAATATTGAAGATAAGGTTGTTGTAAATAAAGTTTTGAGGTCTCTCCCACAAATATTTGGTTCTAAAGTTTCCTGCAATAGAAGAAGCTAAAGATCTAGATAAGTTATCTATGAATGAATTTTTTGGGTCACTTACTTCATATAAAATGAGAAATGAAAGTACAGGCTCAACAAAGAATGAAGCAACATTGAATACTTCCAAAATCAAGAAGATTAAAGATGATTTAGAACATAATATCAATTCAAATGAAGAAGCAAATTTTGTCAGAAGATTGAAGAAGGGCACTAGAAAATATAAAGGTAAGCTTCCTTTCAAATATTTTAGCTATGGTGAAATAGGTCATTATGCCTCAAAATTTCCTTTAAATGAAAATGAAAAATGGAGAGAATTTCACGGGTCAAGAAGTTTTCAAATATAAATTTAGAGAAAATATGATAAAAAGAAAAAGATTCTTTATGTTGATAAATATATTAGTTCTTCAGATGATTGTTCTTTTGCAAGTGAAGTAGGTGAAATTTCATTTATGGCTAAAGAAATTAAAAAATTCAAAGATTCTAAAGAGGAAGAAGAAGGTGAGGTAGATTTGGAAGGTAAACTAGTCTCTATGTTAGAAGACTTGAGAGATGAAAGAAAATAGAATGAGAAGTACAAGTTAATGAATTGATTAATCTGAGAAACTTTTTGTTGACATAAAGCTACAGTTAGAAGAATCAAAAATAATTATAGAGGTCACTAGTTTGGATTTGAAGAAAAAACTAGAAGAGTGTCATAAACTAGAGGTTGAATTTGTCTCTCTAGGGAAGGAATTAGAAAAGATAAATCTGTAGTTAAATAGAAGTCTCAAGCTTGGAAAGAGTTTTGAATTCCTTGATGAAATGATTGGTCAAAGATCTATTTTCAACAAGTTTGTTGGTTTAGGATATGAGGAAGAAAATATTTTCAAGGATGTTGTCTCTAAAAGAAATGCAGCCTCTTCCAAGAAATCTAAAGAGTTCATGAATAATAAGACTATAGAGCACAATAAAATGGATGATTGATTCATCAAAGTGCACAATTCAAAGAGGAGATTCAAAGGCCAACATGCAAGAAAAGCCAAATTTTAATTATGCTTTTCATGGATATTATTTTTCATGTAATCAATATGGATATAAAGTTGTATATTGCAGGATTAGACCTTTAAGAAATGATAGAAATAATTTTGGAAGCAAGAATCCTTTTGCTCCTTTAGCTAGTCTAAATGACTTTTTTATAACTATAAAAATTATGGCCATATAGCCATATGCTTTAGAAGTGTGTTTACAAATCCCCCTAGACAAGAGAAAAAGAAATTTATCTCTTAAAGTAAAAATAGATCAGATCATGTTCATGCAAGTCAAAAGAAAGAATTTGCACCCCTTGCACAAAATAAAGAATCTACACAAAGTTCTAAGGAAAAGCAAAAAATCCAAAAAGATATTGGAAGATAAGAAGACTGATATGAAGAATGAAAATTAAATGATAGTTCAAACATCTTTTCATGCCAAAGGACAAGGAAATCCTTTGGTGATTGGCATTGGTTTCTCTAGTCATATGACTGGAGAAAAGAGAAAATTCACAAATTTGGAGAAATGGAATGGTGGCTCAGTTAAGTTTAGTGATAATACCACTGCTAAGATAACTGGAAAAGGTACATTAAGCATAGATGGTTAAACTAATTCTCAAGGTGTGTTGTTTGTAGAAGGAATAAAACATAACTTGCTCAGTGTAAGAAAGATGTGTGACAAAGGATATAATTTATTATTTCATGATAGTGGATGTGAGATAAGGAATGCTAGCTTTGGTAGACTTGTTGTTGAAGCAAGCAGAATAAGTAGTAATTTATACCATCTAAATGAGGTTAAAGGTGGAATATTTTTGTTAGGACAAATAAAAGAAATTTGGTTATGGCACAAAAGGATGGGTCACATTAATTTTGGTCATTGTCTTGTTGATTATCATCAATCAACAACTCTCCAATATCTTCCTGTTGTTCAATCATTTGTTGTTGTTGCTTTCTATATTCCTCCATAGATAAATGCAACAAATCAATATTTTTAGTCTCCTCCAAGTTGAGTGAGTTGTGCTAGTCAAAGGTATAACCTTCTTTTATTTCTCAGCTGCCAGAGCATGGTTTCATTTGCATGATAGGTGAAGGAACCGCACAATGTGGCTACGATGGGACTTTCCAACTTGGAATCTTGACAGTAGAAGGCTCATTGATAAGCTCACTAAAGGGCTCAAAAGGTTTCTCTTATTTAAAGCTAGGAAACCTATATTTGGAAGCCTCTTCTTTCACCGGATGATTCAACATTATAGGAAGAGGTGAGCTAAAAATAGGAAGAAAAGGGATGCCTATACCTCATACCTTTGTGCTTGATAATCTGAGTAATCCCAACTACCTTGTACCTGAGCAGATAAGAACTTCATTTTCTCCTCTTTGGTTGTTATCTCTCTCTCAAGACTTTCTTCAAACTGACATCCCAGCTCCTACAACTACAAAATAAGCTTTTTCTGCTTCTTAACGTTGACCAACATGCCATACATGTATAAGAGTACCTTATTGACATCATTAATCTACATATGTTCAAACCTTTGGCTCAAAGCCCACAACACACGGTCAAACTGTTGGAGCAAGTCCATTATAGTTTGGTAAGGATGATTTGGATGTTGATAATACAAATAGTCATGCTGGTTAGCATCAAAAAACTCCTTCTGGGGTTAATTTCGATTGTATAATGGCTGACATAAAGGTTGACTAGGAGTGGGAGGGTGGGAGACATGGTGAAAATGTTGGTAATCTGTTGTTACAGAGTCACTTGTAATAAAAACAAGTTGTTCAATATAAAATGGTTGATAAGAGGACAAATTTGTAGAATTTTCTTGAAATGGAGGTGAAAATCCATGGTATAGCAGATAACTAGACATTGCATGTGTAAAAAATGAAACATATGCAAGCCTAAACAAGAAACCTTATTTAATTGTAGATACCTAGGCTATTGAAACAAAAGGATGTTTCTGGAGTCAACATGGTGTTGTTCAAACTGCCTCCAAAGGCTGATAATACTGAGAAAAACACAAATTCCTCAATACTGTGATGACTTCAAAATGATATGTTGATGTTAACCTCTAAAAGGCCTGAAACTCACTAGATGCATATAAAAACCAGTAATAACATATATCTTATTTCAGTTGTCTGATTTGACAATCCCACCAGGCATGCCAAAATTGTTATCTCCTAGAAATGCACCCTAAGAAAAGTTATGAAACTAATCTTTCTAGAGAAAAAATGGGACCATTTCAAGGTTGTGGGTCACCTAAAGTTGAAATGAACCTCCAGATAAGGTCGACTCCTAGTTGTTTATTACTCTAAAACTACTAATTTTGAAAGGAAAAGGGGAAGAAAGATAACTTAGAAATGAAAAACCTAAGACTGAAAGAAAAGTATGAAGTGAGACACCCAACTTAAAAGGGGACAATGAAAATCAGAACTTAACACTATGTTCAATCTGGCAAAAATTAGATTTGCACAACCTGTTATAGTAAGCTTTTGCATAATTATTTCACTAAAAGGTCTAAATAGAATAAATAACAAAAGGAAGACTATCCTCACAACTGAAAGTTATTCACACCTTCTTGGCACAATTAGCAACCTGCATTAGCTTACAATTTTCATAAAAGGTGTAACTTATGAGACAAGGTTAGAAGGAAAAACTAGAATATTTCACTAATAACCTTATCAATCATCTTAACACAAAAATCTGCAAGAACAAGTAGGCAAGAATTTCATTACCAAAAATAAACAAGGCATTTACTATATTCCATGTCTAAAGAGTTACAAAAATATGCCAATCTAAGAAAGGACTATAAAAAACCACTAACTCCTGAAAAGAAAAAATGAGAACTGCTCCATAATGAGTTACAAATGATAATATATGATCAAGTCCAAGTAGCTCCACCCAAAGAGGCTCTAGAAACCTCATTTTTCGTAATCTTCTAAAAAGCCTAAAATTTTGCATGTAAATCCTCATCAAAAAGGCTCCAAATAGGTGAAAAAGTCTAAATTGACTTTGTCAAACATGACGACTCTTCAAAATCCCCTCCAAAAGCTCCAATTTTTCCTCAAAATCAAATAAATGCTCCCTATATGCTCTCCTTGTGTTGGAAAACTGAAACCAACCTCCTCCATATCTTGGCATTATCATAAATTCAATCATATTTTCATCTCCCCTCATGACTTGGTCAAATCATAAAGGTAAGCTCACCTTAATCTTCTTCCTATGCGTTGAAAGCCTCTATTATATTTTTTTTTGCATTTAAAAGGAATACTTAAGTCAAAATGATTTATGAAATATCATTAGGACTAAGTATTTTTTACAATTAACAAATTTAATGCAAAAAGAAAATAAAAGAAATTAAGTCTTAAGTCTTAAAGACCTACATCATAAAGAAGAAAGATATAAGCTAAGACTAATGGACTTAGCTTCCCATAGGCCTAATAGTTTATCTTTTTAAATAAAAGAAATGGAAAAACAAAATGCCAATCTCTTATCGGCACAAGAGATAGAGTTGAAACCCTAAAGAACAAAATGTGGCTAAAGTGTTTGCAAAGACATTTCATTTTACAACATTGAATTTTTTGGAACTCTTCCTTGTTCCAGCCGCCACTGTGTATCTATGAGAGGCTAGGGTTTCACCTTTTGGAATCATTATTACATAGGAACTTGAAGATATCATGCCTAGGTGAGTCTTTTGTTGCATGAGTTGGTCATTACCATTCATTTATAACATGTTTTGGCCTTATTGACCACGGTATCTATCTTCATTTGTTTCTTTTTCTGTGTTGCTTTCAACATTTCCATGGAGTTTACATCTAAGTCATGGAATGCAACTCACACAAAGTTTTTATACTAAAAAGTAGAAGAAAACAAGAAGGTTAAACCATTCTTGCACACTATTGTATCTTGCTTTTACATTATGAAAAAGGTGAAGAACACAGGCCACAGTTTTACTTTTGTGCAAAAAAATGAGGGTTTTCTAAGAAGAAACCCTTTTGTTCCTTTATAAATGGCTCGGCCCTTCTCCTTTGTTTTCTTCATAGAAAAAAATGCTTTTTCAAGCTCCTTTTGAACAAAAAAAGGGGTAAAAACATTCATTTTTTACAAACATGAGTTTACTCAAGCTTAATGAAGGGTGTAGTGATGAATACATGTTCTTCTTTTATGTATTTCACCTCTTGTTTGTAAAATGTAGTATATCTTCCATTACAGGCCGCAGGTATCTGATTTTATGATGCATATTTTTCTGGGGAGTTATCACACCTATGCCAGAATTCATTTCACTTTGTATATCACTTATACTTGCAAATTTAAAGTGATTTTGTTTGAAGAGGCTATGGCCATACATGTTGTAGATGCAAAATGGCTAGGGTTTAACCTTTCTCTATTTTCTGCTTTGTTGATTACTTGTCAAAATTGAAAAGTAATAGGATTTATCCTATTTAATCTACCATATGTGTTTTTGTACTGATTCTTTGCCTCTTCAATGTGTCAATCTTGATTACTTCCTGAAGGTAGCTCTGTTTCCATAAACACTTCTCCTATCGATGAAAATTTTCCATTCTCTTTACTTTTCACCTTCATTTTGTAGAAAATCTACTCTATTAAAACAAAAAAATAGTGAAAACATTTTAACTTCCTATACTTCTTTTTACCAGAAACGATGAGACCTAGAGGTGTTCAAGTCTATATGCAAATCATGCTTTTCATTTTCTACTTTTCTCTTGCTCTATTGTTGTATCACAATACTATTACTGTGCTTTGTATCTGGCCATAGTAATAAGAAACACTACCCTGTCAACATTGTGTGGGAAACAAAATCATGTTGCACACTTTCCTTCTAACTGTCCTCCGCTTATTCCACAAACTACTAGTTCTAGACAGTCACTACAAACAATTTCTCAACCTACGTCTTTCTCACTAATACTGCTAACTTCTGCACATTTCTTTGACAAATCGAAGATAGCTAGTAGAGCATTGACTGCCATGCCTTTTGAAGACCGGGAAGATTTCTTGAATAGCAACACTATCAAATGTATCCCTTTTATAGTTGTCATGAATATTTCCCTGTAGAGTGTCTTTAACATTATCTTCATAACTGTATCTTTTGTCTATGATCATTACTTATAACTCTCACTACAATGTATTACATTTCCCACCTTTACATTTTGTGCTTACAACTATACTTTGAATTTTATGCTTTCCTTCACATCACTATCACACTTCGCACTATACTATATATTGATTGTAGGTGAACTATGCATTATTTCTCACTGTCCTTGTTGGATTATTATATCTTCATGACAGACCTTTGCTCCTATTGTAGCATCCCTTTGAATCCAAGACATACACTCCATATAATGAAGATTAATAAGGTATATTATTTGATAGCACTGTATTTTCCTTTGTAAGCACTTCAGTCAATACTTGCGCATTAATCCCACATCATGTGTTATTTTTTAATGATGCCATCATACATCAATAATCTTGAAGACCTGTTATCCACATTCTTGAGCATTCTATATCAATACAAGGATATTGTATATATCCTTCCTCCATGTTCCAATTAAAGTACAATAATGCAGCATGTCGGGCTCAACCCTCGTGGGAGCCACATTTTAACACACATGTTGGATTAAGGTGAATAAAACAAAGACATGATTACACCTGTAGTTGCACATGAAGCAAACAAGTTAGAAAAACATGTATATTTCAGGTGTGTTTGATGACTAATGGTTTTGTAGGACACCTAAAATGTACACTTAGTTTGCTTAATGCAGATTATGATCGGTGTATACATGGATAGGGTGAATGTGTATTTAATGTTTGTAATCAGTGATTGCTTAGAGTATACTCTAACACCATTCTTATTGTTACATGTAGGACTAGGAGTGGAATGGAGCTAGAAGAGACAGATAAAGCTTAGGATAGTAGTAGACACATGAGAACTAGTCAAGACCAATCATTCACAGGAAATGGCTAGTTACTTTCCTTCTATGCGCATTCATTTTTTCTCTTTACTTATTCATGTATATATTTTTCATGATTTGTATTGAATAAGCTAAATTAATCTCATGGCTTCTATGAGATAATGTATACTTCTACATTCAATAAATATTTCTCTTTCCCAAAAAGATTTGAATATTTCTTCTATTATATGCATATGTATGAATGCAATGATATGTAGTTGTAATCTTTTTGGATTTTTTCATTTATACATCTGAATGTAATAAAGGAAACTTAATAAAATGTACCTAGTTTTCTTAGTTTAAAATCAATACACTCCACCCGATTGAACTTAGAAAATCTGGTAACATTTTTGGCGACATTTGATGTATGTTTTCCTGCTAAACATGTAAACCAGTAGCCTAGATTTGTCCATTGGGTATGAAGTCACCTAGAAAACTCGGAGATAGACTTAAAACAACAACTTTGTACATGGCTATAACTCATTTGTAACTGACTAGACCACCTTGAAACTTATTGGAAATAGAAAAACTAGAGAAGTGAAACTAGCTAACTGTGTCAGAAAAACACTTAGGGAATTGAAACTTGTAGCTAAACCTACCCTACACTAACTAGTAAGAAACTGGTCAAACAAAACCATTTACAGGATGACTGAAATAGCTTCCCTTTCTTCTCAAAATATAATGGCTGGCATGCTTAAGGACAACTGAGTAAAAGTGATACATAGAAAAATGTTTAACAAGACGATGCACTACCTCTTGAAAGGGGTGAATATGTTCACTTGCCTCACTAAATAGACCACATGTATAGTCAATCAAAAGAGAATAAGTGAATTGGAGTTGAACATACTCTTGTTTAGCTGCCAGTGCATCTTGGATACCATCTTTTGTTGTACCTTCATGTATGGGTGCATGATTGATCATTGGTGTTTTATTAGAATCCATCTCGGAAAAATATCTGATAGGACAACCTCTAGTAAGGGTAAAGCTTTAACTTTCCTTGTTGAAATCTTGTTCATGGACTGCCATTTTATCACCTTACTAGATAGAAAGGTCTAATCCTTGTGGCTGACTTGGTGGAGAAATGGAAACCTCCTCAGTATGCTCATGCTTTGAAAAATGAACACTTATTACTTCAATGGAGAATAATGGAATGGCTTCCTCCAACACACTTTCAATCAATACATCAACCTCTGGCTCTTTTATACACCAGGAAGGAAGTTGCTTATAATTCTCATTATCAATCAAAGAATCACACTCCAAATCACTATTCTCTTCTTCAATGAAGGAAGGAAAAAGTTCAATTGGTGATGTAGTATCAAGCTCCTTTGTACAATGGAATGGAAGCTCCTCCAACCAGTTATGACCTTGAAAATTAGGCTCATGAGATTCCTTCTATTGTTTCAGCACCTCTTCAAGCTTGTGAACCTATTGTTCTGGCTCATCATGATTGTCAACTTCTTCTAGCAGGTTTTATTCCTTGCCAACCAACATTAAACAAAACTGTTCAACTATACATGTGCATACCTCTTCAAAAAGCTCAACATTATCTTTCTCATTCACAATATGCTCAAAAAAGTCAAATCTCTCACCTTGGAGGATAATATCAGGTTCAATTTTAGGCTTTCCTTCTTGAGTTAAGGCCTCATTGTCTTGTTGATTATCATCTATTAACAACTCTCCAATATCCTCTTGGTGTTCAATCATTTGTTGATGTTTCTTTCTATATTCCTCCATAGCCAAATGTAAAAAACAATATTTTTAGTCTCCTCCAAGTTGAGTGAGTTGTAATGGTCAAAGGTCTTCCCTTCTTTTATTTCCTAGCTGCTAGAGCATGGTTTCATTTGCATGATAGGTGAAGGAACCTCACAAGGTGGCTGAGATGGGACTTTCCAACTTGGAATATTGAGAGTAGAAGGCTCATTGATAGGCTCACTAAAGGGCTCAGAAGTTTTTTCTTGTTTAAAACTAGGAAACCTATATTTGGAAGCCTCTTCTTTCACCTAATGATTCAACATTATAGGAAGAGGTGAGTTGAAACTAGGAATGGAAAGGGTTGCTTGTATCTCATACCTTTGTGCTCGATAATTTGAGTAAGCCTAGCTACCTTGTACCTATGCAGATAAGAACTTCATTTTCTCCTCTTTGGCTGCTATCTCTCTCTCAAGACTTTCTTCAAATTGACATCCCAACTCCTGTTGTTGCGAAATAAGCTTTTTATGCTTCTTGACATCAACCAACATGCCATACATGTATGAGAATACCTTTCTGACATCATTAATCTGCATATGTTCAAACCTTTGGCTCAAATCCCATAACAAATGGTCAAACTATTGGAGCAGGTCCATTATAGTTTGGTAAGTATGCTTTGGAGGTTGATATAACAAATAGTCATGCTAGTTAATATCAAAAACCTCCTCCTGGGGTTTATTTCGATTGTATAATGGCTGACATAAAAGTTGACAAGGAGTGGGACGGTGGGAGAGATGATGAAAATGTTGTTAATCTACTATTACAGAGTCACTTGATACAAAAATAGCAGGTTGTTCTATATAAAATGGCTGATAAGAGGACAAATTTGCAAAATTTTCTTCAAATGGAGGTGAAAATCAATGGTATAGCTAATAACTAGAAATTGTATGTGTAAAAAATGAAACATATGCAAGCCTAAACAATAAACCTTATTTAATTGTAGATACCTGGGTTGTTGAAACCAAAAGATATAACTAGAGTTGCCATGGTGTTGTTCAAACTGCCTCCAAAGGCTGATAATACTGAGAAAAACACAAATTCCTCAATACTGTGATGTCTTCAAACTGATATGCTGATGTTAACCTCTAAAAGGCCTGAAAATCATTGGCTGCATATCAAAACTAGCACTAACATATATCTTCTTTTAGCTATCTGATTCAAAAATCCCACCGAGTGTGCCAAAATTGTTGTCTCCTAGAAATTCACCCTAAGCAAACTTATGAAACTAAGCTTTTTGGAGAAAACATGGGATCATTTCAAGGTTGTGGGTCACCTAAAGTTGAAATGAACCTCCGGATAAGGCCGACTCCTAGCTGGTTATTACTCTAAAACTACTAATTTTGAAAGGAAAAAGGGAAGAACAATAACTTAGAAATGTAAAACCTAATACTAAAAGCAAACTATGAAGTGATACACCCAACTTAAAAGGGGACAATGAAAATCAGAACTTTACACTTAGTTCAATCTGGCAAAAATTAGATTTGCACAACCTCTTACAGTAAGCTTTTGCATAATTATTTCACGAAAAGGTCTGAATGGAATAACTAACAAAAGGAAGACTATCCTCACAACTAAAAGGTATTCACACCATCTTGACACAATTAGCAACCTGCATTAGCTTACAATTTTCATAAAAGGTGTAACTTATAAGACAAGGTTAGAAGGAAAAACAAGAATATTTCACTAATAACCTAATCAATCATCTTAATGCACAAAAATCTGCAAGAACAAGTAGGCAAGAATTTCATTACCAGAAATAAACAAGGCATTTACTGTATTCCATGTCCAAAGAGTTACAAAAATATACTAGTCTGAGAAAGGACTATAAAAAACCACTAACTCCTAAAAATAAAAAAATGAGAAGTACTCCATAATGAGTTACAAATGATAATATATGATCAAGTCCAAGTAGCTCCACCAAAAGAGGCACTAGAAACCTCATTTTTCTAAGCTTCTAAAAATCCTAAAATTTTGCATGTAAATCCTCATCAAAAAGGCTCCAAACAGGTGAAAAAGTCCAAATTGACTTTGTCAAACATGATGACTCTTCAAAATTCCCTCCAAAAGCTTCACTTTTTCCTCAAAATCAAATAAATGCTCCCTATATGCTCCCCTTGTGTTGGCAAACTGAAACCAACCTCCTCCATTTCTTGGAATTATCATAAATTCAATCATATCTTCATCTCCCCTCATGACTTGGTCAAATCATAAAGGTAAGCTCACCTTAATCTTCTCCCTATGTGTTGAAAGCCTCTATTATATTTTTTTGCATTTAAAAGGAATGCTTAAGTCAAAATGATTTATGAAATATCATTAAGACTAAGTATTTTTTACAATTAACAAATTTAATGCAAAAAGAAAACAAAAGAAAGTAAGTCTTAAGTCTTAAAGACCTACATCATAAAGAAGAAAGATATAAGCTAAGACTAAACGACTTAGCTTCCCATGGGCCTAATAGTTTATCTTTTTAAATAAAAGAAATGGAAAAACAAATTTCCAATCTCTTATCCGCACAAGAGATAGGGTTGAAACCCTAAAGAACAAAACATGGCTAAAGTGTTTGCAAAGACATTTCATTTTACAACATTGAATTTTTTGGAACTCTTCCTTGCTGCAGTGGCCACTGTGTATCTATGAGAGGCTAGGGTTTCACCTTTTGGAAGTGTTCTTGCATAGGGACTTGAAGAAATCCTACCTAGGTGAGTCTTTTGTTGCACGAGCTGGTCATTACCATTCATTTCTAAAATGTTTTGGCCTTATTGACCACGACTTCTTTGTTCATTTGTTTCTTTTTCTATGTTGGTTTCAACATTTCCATGGAGTTTACATTTGAGTCATGGAATGCAACTCACACAAAGTTTTTATACTAAAAATTAGAAGAAAACTTGAAGAAGGTTAAACCATTCTTGCACATTATTGTATCTTGCTTTTACATTATGAAAAAGGTGAAGAACACATGCCACAGTTTTTCTTTTGTGCAAGAAAATGAAGGTTTTCTGAGAAGAAACCCTTATGTTCCTTTATAAATGGATTGGCCCTTCTCCTTTGTTTTCTTCATAGAAAAAATGCTTTTTCAAGCTCCTTTTGAACAGAAAAAAGGGTGAAAACATTCATATTTTACAAACATGAGTTTACTCAAGCTTAATGAAGGGTGTAGTGATGAATACATGTGCTTCTTTTTTGTATTTCACCTCTTGTTTGTAAAATGTAGTATATCTCCCATTACAGGTCGTGGGTATCTTATTTTATGATGCATATTTTTCTAGGGATTTATCACGCCTATGCTAGCATTCATTTATCACTCTATATATCACTTCTACTTGCAAATTTAAAGTGATTTTGTTTGAAGAGGCTACGGCCATACATGTTATAGATGCAAAATGGCTAGTTTTTAATGTTTCTCTATTTTTTGCTTTGTTGATTACTTGTCAAAATTGAAAAGTAATAGCATTTATCCTATTTAATCTGCCATATGTGTTTTCATACGGATTATTTCCCTCTTCAATGTGTCAATCTTGATTGCTTCCTGAAGGTAGCTCTGTTTCATAAAAACTTCTCCTGTCAATGAAAGGCTGCCATTCTCTTTACTTTTCACCTTCATTTTGTAGAAAATCTACTCTATTAAAACAAAAAAATAGTGAAAACATTTTAACTTTTTGTACTTCCTTTTACCAAAAATGATGAGACCTGGAGGCGTTCAATTCTTTATGCAAATATTTCTTTTCATTTTCTACTTTTCTCTTGCTCTGTTGTTGTATCACAATACTATTACTATGCTTTGTATCTGGCCATAGTAATAAGAAATACTGCCCTGTCAACATTGTGTGGGAAACAAAATCATGTCGCACACTTTCCTTCTAACTGTCCTCCTCTTATTCCACAAACTACTAGTTCTAGACAATCACTACAAACAATTTCTCAACCTACGTCTTTCTCACTGATACTGCTAAATTTTGCACATTTCTTTGATAAATCGAAGATAGTTGGTAGGGCATTGACTACCATGCCTTTTGAAGACCGGGAAGATTTCTTGAACAACAACACTGTCAAATGTATCCCTTTTATAGTTGTCATGAATATTTCCCTATAGAGTTTCTTTAACATTATCTTAGTGACTATAGCTTTTGTCTATGATCATTACTTATAACTCTCACTACAATGTATTGCATTTCCCACCTTTACATTTTGTGCTTACTACTATACTTTTAATTTTATGCTTTCATTCACATCACTATCACACTTGGCACTATACTATATATTGATTTTAGGTAAATTGTGCATTATTTCTCGTTGTCCTTGTTGGATTATTATATCTTCATGATAGACCTTTGCTCCTATTGTAGCATCCCTTTGAAGCCAAGACATACACTCCATATAATGAAGATTAATAAGGTATATTATTTGATAGCACTATATTTTCCTTTGTAAGCACTTCATTCAATGCTTGTGCATTAATCCCACATGATGTGTTATTCTTTTAATGATTTCATCATACATCAATAATCTTGAAGACTTAATATCCACATTCTCGAGCATTCTGTCTTAATACAATGATATTGTATATATCCTTCCTCCATATTCCAATTAAAGTACAATAATGCAGCATGCTAGGCTCAACCCTTGTGGGAGCCACATTTTAACCCATATGTTGGATTAAGGTGAATAAAAAAAGAAATGATTACACCTATAGCTGCCCATGAAGAAAACAAGTTAGAAAAACATGTATATTTCAAGATGTGTTTGATGACTAATGGTTTTCTAGGACACCTAAAATGTACACTTAGTTTGCTTAATGTAGATTATGATCAGTGTATACAGGGATAGGGTGAATGTGTATGTAATTTCTATAATTAGTGATTGCTTAGAGTATACTCTAACACCATTATTATTGTTACATGCATAACTAGGAGCAAAATGGAGCTAGAAGAGACAAATAAAGCTCAGGATAGTAGCAGACACATAAGAATCAGTCAAGACCAATCATTCACAGGTAATGGCTGGTTACTTTACTTCTATGCGCATTCATTTTTTCTCTACTTATTCATGTATATATTGTTCATGATTTGTATTGAATAAGCTAAATTAATCTCACGGATTGTGTGAGATAATGTATACTTCTACATTCAATAAAGATTTCTCTTTTCTTAAAAGATCTGAATCTTTCTTTTGTTATATGCATATGTATGAATGCAATGATCAGTAGTTGTAATATTTCTGAATTTTTTCATTTATACATCTAAATGTAATGAAGGAAAGTTAATAAAATGTTGATTTTCTCAGTTTAAAATCAATACACTTCACCTGATTGAACTTATGGGTGAAAATCTGGTAACACTCAAGTTGAGGGTAATGATTTTGATGAGACATTTGGATTGGTAGCTAGAATTGAAGCTATTATAATGTTTCTTTCTTATTAAGTTTATAAGAATTTTAAAGTATACTAGATGGATGTAAAATATATATTTCTTAATGGTTATCTGGATGAGGAAGTTTATATGGAGCAACCTAAAGTGTTTATTTTGACAGAAAACAAAAATTATGTATTCATATTGAAAAAGGCTCTATATGGTTTAAAATAGGCCACTAGGGCTTGTTACTCTAGGTTGGACAAATATCTCCAATAGCAAGGGTATAATAAAGGTATTGTTGATAGTAATTTATATTTTAAATGTGAAGGTGAACATATACTGGTTGTCATTGTTTATGTTGATGATATCATTTTTGTTAGTAACTATGATCAGATGTGTAAGGTTTTTGCTACTGCAATGCACAAAGAGTTTAAGATGTCCATTCTAGGAGAATTAACATTTTTCCTTGGTTTACAATTCAATTAGTTAGATAACAATATTTTCATTTCGCAAACTAAGTATGTGAAGTAAATTATAAAGAAATACAAGATCGAAGATTGCAAGCCAGTTAGCACACATATGGTCACTAGATGTAAGCTCAAAAAAGATGATGTGTCTAATTCAGTAGATTAATCATTATATAGATCCATGATTGGAAGTCTCTTATATCTCACAACAAGGAATGATATCATGTAAGCTATTTGTATGGTTGCTAGATTTCAAGTTTCTCCCAAAGAGACACGTTTTAAGGTTGTGAAGAGGATTTTTTAGATACTTGAAGAGTACATTAGACTATGGTCTATGTTATCTTGTTGGTGATAACTTCACTTTAACTACATAAACTAATGCAAACTGGGTTGGTTATGTGGGTGATAGAAAGAGCACTGGTGGTGGTGCATTCTTGATAGGGATAGATTGGTAGCATGGTGAAGTAAAAAACAAGATTCAGTTTCTTTATCTTCAGATGAAGTTTAATATATTGCTATTGTATCTTGTTGTACTTGGGATTTGTGGATGAAACAAACAATGCAAGAGATTAAGGTGATTTTTGATGGTCTAGTTACTATTTTTTGCGATAATACCAGTGTAATAAACATCTCAAAGAATCATGTTATGCATTCTAGAACCAAGCACATATCTATTAAGTATCATTTTCTCAAGGAAAAATTTGTTGCATAAGAAGTCAAATTAGAATATGTGGCTACAAAAGATCAATGTTCAGACATATTTACCAAACCCCTTCCAAAGGAGTCATTTTAATAGCTTAGGGAGAATTTAGGATTTGTTCCTTCTCCTATCTCTACTTGAATACATAAAGTATTCATCCAGGGGGAGCATAACAAAGTAATTATTTATCCCTAGTCTATCCCTTTGTAATTGATGTCAAAGGGGGAGAACAATATGAAATGAGAAAAGAATGCTTTAGAGATTGGTGTTAGGGAAAAAGTATAGTTGAATTGCAATGATAATGTTATTTAGGGGGAGAATAAGGAAAGTTGGTATGCAGGGAGAATGATGTAATGATGTAGCAAGGGGGACTATGAAAGGAGTTTCCCTTTTCATTTTTTTTTAGGTGTTACCATCAATGACAAAGGGGGAGATTGTTGGAAATATTGTCATTGATGTCAAAGGGTAGCCATGATGGTCATTGATTTCAGTGGACTAGCTCAAGAAGATTGTTTGTATATGCTTAGTACAGGTCCTGAAAAGTTACAAATGTTGTCAAGAAACATTTCAAAAGTTGCACAGATATATATTCTTGAAGTAGGAGGTTTCAAAGGTTTGCAGAGGAATCAGATAGTAGATCTAATATGGTTTTTTCAAGTACATCTTAGATGTATGGTCCACAATTTCAAATGATAAGAGGTAAGCTCATAAATGAATTATCTTTGCTCTTAGCCATTACTAGGGTTTCTCAGTAGAACCCTAAGGGTTTCAATCATGGTGTTCACATGCATTTTTATTTTTGTTTTGGTTGGAAATAGGCAACAATCGATCGCTTAAGTTATGACTTAAGCCTTATGAATCATTATATTACTGGCCCCTCATCCTAGTAATTACTAGCTCAGTGGTGTATTAAAGTTTCATAAGTCCAGCACTTGATAATTTTCCTAGCTTGATCAATGGTGATGATTAGAAATAATTGAAATCAATGATTGTTATTGCATCATACTTGATCTCCATAGCACATTTGTGCTTCACTTTGACATGGTTAAAAGTGTGACAGCATGAAATCATGCCATGTGTTTGGTGGGATCCAGTTCTAGGCTCTTTTCTTTGCTAAGATAAATGGACTACATGAAAGATGTTAGTGATTGACCACTAATGTAGCATCACATTTCCAATTCATTTTGACACAGTATTATTTGCAATAGTGCAAAACAGTGACAAGTTTCCAAAGGTGATTGCAGCGCAAAGTTCATATGTATCGCATTTTTCATTCTACAAGTGCAAAGCTAAAATGTACTAGGAAAATAGTGTGTGATGAAGATCCATGGTGCATATTGAAGGAGAATATCAGATGGTTATCACAATAGTGAATTTTTGTGCACTCAAACAATTCCAAGTTTGTGATGATGCTTCTCCATGAAATGAATGGTGGGTCCCTATGATGGATGTAAAAATATAGAATGGTGATGCATGTCCATGATGACAGGTTCCAAATGATCATTGCATTACATAGCTCCTATGCATCACATATATCACTTTTCAAGCACAAAAAATAAATGCACTAAGCATATGGTATATGATAGTGATCTATAGTGAAGATTTAAAGGCAATTTGATCTAATGATTGCATTTTAAAATTGAGATATATCAACGAAGACCATCATATCAAGGTGGAAAAGGAAAGATCAATGGTTGATATTCAAAGTGAGTAAATAGATACTTAATAAAGATAAAATTTGATGGGTAGTTACAAAGGTGAAGCTGATTTAAATGTATATCTGAAAAATCTTAAAAGTGGTGGTTTTATAGGACTATGAAGCAGTTAGGGTTTATGTAACTATGGAAATAGTTACTTTCATGGTCAAATTGGTGGCGTGAGTGGTTACTGAATATAGAAATTTTACATATCATGTATATAGAGGATACATAAATGTAGATTATTCAAATTCATAGGGGTTACTAAATTGCACGGTTATTCAGGTTGGTGGCAGAGTATATGGTGATTGACAAAAAGCTATCAAGGTAATGATCATGGTAATGGTGAATTGAGAAAGATGAAGAGAAGAGAAAGAGAGTATGGATTAATGAATTGAAAAAGGTTTATTTCAATTTGAAGAAGAACTAGTATCAACATATATGAACTTGTAATGTTGTAGAGGCTAGTGCCTCAAAAAGATTGAGTTGGTGCTCAATTAGGTGTATAGTGTACCTTGAGGTTTGTGCCCCAAACAATTATCTTAGGTGTGTAGCGTACATGGAGGTTGGTGCCTCAAAACATTGTCTTGGGTGTTAATGTACTTTACGTTGGTGCTTACAAAATGTATGCAATATCTTTTATTCTGAGGCTAGATTAGGATAGTAGATTGGTGCAGGAGCACCTTAGCAAATTCATGCCTCCATGAGGAAAATTTAGTTTTTTGATTTATTCTAGTTGATATCATGTTGTAATAAGGTAAAATGGACCATTTTGAGCTTGTAATAGGTCCTAGATAGTTATTTTATGTTCATTGAGCATATTATGTAAAATTTGCAAAAAAAATTCATAAGCAATATTGTAAAAATGCAACAAATTATAAGATGGGGGAAGGTGAAGAGAAAAATTAGTTAGAAAGTTAGGTTGAGTAATTGGATTTGGTTTATAAATGAATTTTTAAGCTTCACATACTTGAAGGAACGAAGGGGGGTGATGTAGGAGTTAAAAAATCAATGAAAAACACAACTTTATGTTATTTTCCAGCATTCTTTTTGGTTTCAAGCCATTGTACAGCCTTGTATGGTGCATAAAATCTCTCCTCATAAATTGTATGTTAAATCAATGTGAATCTAATTTAATATGCATTTATTTTCATGAGAATCCATTAAGTATTGTGAAAGATGTTGATAATTTTTTCTAGGTAGGTAAAAGCCTAATCTAGGGTAAACAATGTGCATTTAAAATGATGTTTCTCCCATTTCCACTGTGGGAAATTCTTGAAAAATTGGTGAGAAGGAAGATTGAAGAGTATTCTAAGGGATTCCAAAGTTGTAGAGCTAGAGAATGAGTTTTTGGGCTGATTCTATGATACCCTATGTCTGCAAATGGTGAAAAGGACTGGTAAAACTATGCACAATGGAGATTTTATGAGTTTTGGTTGTGGGTTTTGAGTCCTTCATGGGTGAGATTGTTTTTACATAGTTATTACATGTAATGTGAGTCATTTCCAGATAGGGTTTGGTGAATTTATATGTTTAAGGCCATTTTTTGTTGACTACCCTATTAGGGAAATCTTGTGACAATCCTATTTTGGGGACAAGAAAGAAGGTTTAGGATAAGAGTCTAATAAAATGACATGGGTAAAGTGTGGGAGATGGTTTTATTGATTTGTGTAGATTTATTTTAACATTTTTGTGGCATCCACAAAGGAAAATGGGCTTGGAGTTTGAATTTTTCTTGTGTATGTGTCCTAAATGGGCCTAGTTGTTATTAGATCAGTCTACTTGAAAGTTCATATTTTTGAGATGTTTAAGTTGGTGATAGGGTTTGGGACAGTTATTTTGATGTTGTTCAAGGTAGTTGGGGTTTCTACAAGAGGTTTTTTTCCTTGTTCTCAATTTGGGTGTTATGAAACAAGGGTTTTGTGAAGGAAGGGTGAGTCCTAGTTGTAAGAGAAAGCAAAGATTGGTTGAGATCAATCAAATTGAGACTGTCTGAGAGTTTTGAGACCCCTGCATTGCATCAGTTTAGTATCAGAGCTCAAAAAGGTCTATGCAAAGAAAGAGTTTGGTGTTTGTTTATTTGTGCAGGTTAAGGAAGGAACTTGATGGCCAAGAGACTAGGTAGAGGAAAAGTGAAGGGACCTAGGTGAGGCAAAGTGAAGAGGAAGCAAGGAGAGACTTGCTTGAGTAAAGTGAAGATGGATTTTCTAAGAAGGAATTTGTAGGCAGTAGAGTCACAAAAGAGAGGAAGAGAAAAGAGATGAGGAAAATAGAGAAAGAGGTAGCAGAACTGAAGCAAGCTATAGAAAGAGTAGAATTGGAGTTCCAAATGGAGATGGAGCAGTTGCTTAGACAAGCACAAAGTTGGAATTTGATAGTGACAAAGAAAGTTGTATGGCCCATTAAGAAAATAGTCAAGAGGAGAAGACAAATGAAGATAATAGAGAAAGAAGAAGAATTTGAAGATGTGAAAGAAGAATTCATGGATGAAGAAGACAAATACAATGCAGCCAATCCCAAGCATGAAGGTGAAAGAATAATAGAGATAAAGGACCTGATCTCAAAGGGAAAAGATATTGAGTTGGTGTCAATATTGGACAAAGAGAAGATCAAGGATGAATTGATCTTGAAGACTTACAAAGAGTTGAAGAAAAATGGAGGTATTGTGGTAGAAATAATTTATCATTTCTTTTTTGTGCTAAATATTTGGACAGGGAACAACTTAAAGATCAAGATACAGTAGATTGAAGATGGAAAAAGGGAGATTATAACACATTAGGGCATGAAGAAGAAGATTCTGAGAGGCAAGACAAAATGGAAACAAGTTGGAATAGACCAACTCAAGCCAAAGGTGAAGATGAATGTTGTTGTAAGGCATAAAGGACTACATGGAGGAGCATTTAACAATCCAAGAGGACTTGGAGATTTTCATTTGGCCAGGAGAATGGTGCAAGAGCACCATAGCAAATTCATGCCTCCATGAGGAAAATTTAGTTTTTTATTTAGTCTAGTTGATCTCATGTTGTAATAAGGTCAAATGGACCATTTTTCACTTGTAATAGGTCCTAGATAGTTATTTTAGGTTCATTAGGCATATTATGTAAAAGTTGAAAAATTTTGTCATAAGCAATATTGTAAAAATGCAACAAATTGTAAGATGGTGGAAGGTAAAGAGAAAAAGTAGTTATAAAGTTAGGTTGAGTAATTGTATTTGTTTTATAAAGGAATTTTGAAGCCTCACATACTTCAAGGAAGGAAGGGGGATGATGTAGGAGTTATAAAATCAATGAAAAACTCAATTTTATGTTATTTTCCAACATTCTTTTTGGTTTCAAGCCATTGTACGGCCCTGTACAGTGCACAAAACCTATCCTATTCCATTTTATGTTAAATACCTATGAATCTACTTTAATATTCATTTTTTTTCATGAGAATCCATTAAGTATTGTGAAAGATATTGACAATTTTTTCCAAGTGGGTAAAACCTTGATCTAGGGTAAATAGTGTGCATTTAAAATGACGTTTCTCTCATTTCCACCATGGAAAATTATTGAAAATTATTGAAAAGTATGATTGAAGTGTATTAAAAGGGATTCCAAAGTTTTAGATCCAAAGAATGAGGTCTTGGTCTCATTTTATGATTCCTTAGGTCTGCAAATGGTGAAAAAGACTGGTAAAACTGTGTACAGTGGAGATTTTATGAGTTTTGGTTGTGGGTTTTGAGTCCTTCATGGGTGAGATTATTTTAAATGGTGATTTGGTGTAATGTGAGTCATTTCTAGATATTTTTTGGTGAATTTATATGTTTAAGGCCATTATTTGTTGATTGTCCTATTAGGGCAGTCTTGTGACAGTCCTATTTTGGGGACAAGAAAGAAGGTTTAGGATAGGAGTCTAATAAAATGGCATGAGTAAAGTGTGGGAGATGGTTTTATTGATTTGCGTAGATGTATTTGAACATGTTTGTGGCATCCACAAAGGAAAATGAGCTTGGAGTCTGAAGTTGTCTTGTGTATATGGCCTAAATGGGCCTAGTTGTTGTTAGATTAGTCTACTTGAAAGTTCACATGTTTGAGATGTTTAAGTTGGTGATAGGGCTTGGGACAATTATTTTGATGTTGTTCAAGGTGGTTGAGGTTTATACAAGAGTTTTTGTGCCTTGTTCTCAGTTTGGGTGTTATGAAACAAGGGTTTTGTGAAGGAAGGGTGAGTCTTAGTTGTAAGAGCAAGCAAAGATTGGTTGAGATCAATCAAGTTGAGTTTGTATGAGAGTTTTGAGACGCCTACATTGCATCATAGATCCTAGCAACTATTCTCATTGTGGTTTTTCCCACATTGGGTTTTCCATGTATACCTGGTGTCTTCTTATGTTTGTGATGGTTTTGTGTTAGCTTATTTCTTGTCTATTGATATAATTTGGTAAAAATTTGCATACATTGATTCACCCCCTCTCTTGATGTATTGGTGTTCTTTCAATAGTGTTATTTTGATACATGGATTCCACTATGGTTGGTGGTCTTAGTTGTATCATGTTTGTGAGATTGTTTCCATGTTGAAATGTATGTATCTTATTGGTAGTGAATCTATTCAATTCAACGTAACTTCTTGAGGATACCAAAAGATAAGCATATACTAATGCATTGCAATGACATGTATCATCTACTCAACATGGGACCAAGTAAAAAATTTAAGCATTGTAGAATACCAACAAGACTGATAAAGCACTATATGTTGTGTTATCATTACAACACAAGCATTCTTCCTAGCATGAGTTGTAAAACAAAGAGACATTAAAATCGTGCTATTGTACTCTTTTGACATATATCCTCTATGATGTAAGGTGGACTAACATGGTACTCTTTATTCTAAAGTCTTGCTACTAGGTGTTGGGCTAACCCCATGGCTCAAAAGCAGCTTTATAGATGTCATGGTTTGATTGCATCACACATCTCATTCAAATCACAACTTCGTTAGCACTCATCCTTTCAAACTTATGATCATATGCTTGGTTGTTGTGTGTCACCCTCAAGGTGGTGTGGTCTGATGTGGCCTCTTTTTCATCAATATTATGTTGTCTATGGTGGGTCTATTCTTCAATTAATCAAAGTTTCAAACCAATGAGAGCCTACCAAGTAGTGATTTTTCATTTTAAGGTGCTAGTTCTTCATAGCATAAGCTCTAAAAGACTACATTTTTGAAATATGTGCTAATACACTTTGTTACCACCTACCGACCATGATGACCAAGGATTTGAGCATATTTATACGATCAACAAGATCTATGGGGACCACCTCCAACTCAAGGAAACTTATCTACATGCATATTTTCTATTGGAGTGTTATTTCTTCATAATATGAGTTCATCTAAGCCTCTTATAAGATAATTGTGCTCAAATGCAGGCTCTTTGATCAAAACATTTCAAAATGGATCAACAACCAATATTTAAACTTTAGGAAACAAATTGTGGAGGATTCAAACTTTTGCATGAATGTTGGATTGCAAAGATGATGAATTGAAAGCTTAGTGACTCCCCCAACTAAAATTTTGTTCTCTAGAGTCATCTTCAATGTCATCTTGAGTACCTCATATTATATTTTTTGATGCCCATGATCCTCTATCTAAATTGCAACCTATTTTTGTTATAATGTCATCCTTAGTTGAATTCTATAGTGAATATGCAGGGGTTTTCTTACACTTCTCAAATTTATCAATCCTAAGATAATCCCATATGTTAGGAATGTTTTACTTGTGCCTTTAGATTAAATTGATATGGACAAGTGTCTACTCTTCATTGGTTTTGTATATTTCTAAGGTTTCTAGAGTTTTGGTGTTCTATCTCAAAATAAAGATTGATTGAGGCTCATTTATAATGGATATTCCTCTTTGTTCTCTATAAATATATGCAATTTTGTATCTCTACTACTATAACAAGCCTATTCCTTTGTATTAATAACATTTACCAATTTTTACCTCCTCTTTTTGCTTGCATTATGTGTAATTCTTGTTACCTTTATGCATGTAAAAATGTTTATCGTATTTTCTAGGTTTGTATGCATCATTAATCTATTGCAGGTGTTGATTAATGGTTATTTTTTCCCCTTTTGGTGTCTTTTAAGCCCTAACCTTCATACTCACCTCCAAGAATTGATAAAACATATATTTTTGTGAAGTAGTTTGGCACTTTTCATTGATCCTCTATGTAATACTAGGTAGGAAGAATCACTCTAATTTAGGTGCATCACCACCCCTTGTCTTTATGCATTTATCTTTCTCTCTCCTTTTCCTTTGCCCATTGTTAGCTGTAGGATTAGTTTAGATTTATTTAGTGTTAGCTTGGACCAACATTGATACATTTATGTTAGAGAATAATTCAACCTTCTCTAGAGGTCTAATCTCAATACCAAGGGTCCCACACCTGAGATGAAACTCATTGTTTCATTGGAATGCTATACCTAGCTCAACGGGATGCAATTTCATGTGATAATAGAGACTGATCTTATTGAGCAACTGCATGCTACTCCTACTAAGATCTCTCTCTAGGACCTTCTACAAAACTCCCCCACTTATCAAGATATGCTTAAAGAAGCTTTACTAAATATTCTCATGTCATCTTCCACCATACTGAATGATGTAAATTCCTTAACTAAATGTATTCAATCTAATACTACACATATTATATTCCAATAATATGAAATTCTTTGTATTGATGTATATAATCATTGTGATCCTCTTCTAATTATTGTTGTTAATATCATTAGCATCAAATGCATCCTCATTGATCATGGATTGTGTCTCAACATCTATGGTGTCAATTTGTTACATTTCATTAATGTTGATCCCTCTTCTCTCTTTCTTACTAATTTAGCTATTCATGAGCTTGATAATATTGGTCGCCAAGATCTTTGAACCATTATGTTGTCTATCGAGCTAGGCATTGTTATTATATCATTATTCTACCTACTCTATAATACGTAATGTTAAGTTCTTTATCATATAACCTTCTTCTTGGTCAACAGTTGTTACACACCATAGCCATAGTCTTGTATACCTTACACCAATCTATAATTTTCATCTATAGTAATAAAGCATATAAAATATAACCCAGCCCTAATTCCTTTCAATACTACCAAAAAGATAATCTTGATCATTCATCTAATTCTTCTTCTACAATTCATAATTTAATTCCTTCTTCCTTTGAAAATACTATTACAACAATCATCAACTCCTATTCATGTTTTTGATGCTAGCTCACATTGTCCATCTACTTCTAATACATATGTTGATGATAACTAATGTTCTTTAGACTTCACACCCATTTTTTGGAGAATATAAATTCAGCCCAAATCAATTTGACATTCCAAAAATTTCCTTCACAACTTCTCAAACCACAATAATTAATCATTCTAATACTTCTAATATCAACTTCAACTATTCTTTTAACTACACTTCTCACATTAACTATGCCACCAATAGTGATCCTCCATCTTTTATGGAGTTGCAATCCTATTATGTCTTAGGTTTCAACATTATCTCTAAAACCAGATACAATAATAATGGTTGTGATCATAATGAGTAAGGTATCAAGATCCCTTTAGATTCCCTTACTATTTAAATGTTAAAGCCTACTTTTGGGAATCCATTATGCTCTCTCATGATTATATTTTACTTTATAAAATTTCTAAGAATTTACAAACTTAAAATATTTTAAAACATAGTACACTCATTATGGGGAAATATTATTGATGTTCCCATGGATCCCAATAATACTAGTATAATTATTCATATTGGGCACTATTTATCTCCTGAAGCAAGTGCATCACATTTTGATCTCTTACATTCCTATCCTAATATTTTCACTTGATCATATGAGGACATACTATACATTGATCCTAAGATAGTGATCCATAACATTATGGTATATTCTAATTCCTATCCCATAAAATAAAAGATCAAAAAAATGCATCCTAAGGTTTCTTTAATGGTCAAGACTAAGAAAATATTTTCAAAGCTATTTTTACCCATCCCATTGACTATTTGACTTATATATCAAATATATCTACCATTGAAAAGCCCAATTGTTGTATTTTTGTCTGCATTTATTTTTTGTGATCTAAATAAGGCTTCTATTAAAGATGATTTTCCTTTTCTGAACATATATAATCATTGATTAAAAAATAGGTTGTTCCTTACTCTCTTTTACTGGATTACTTCTTTTGTTACAACCAAATTCTCATATATCTTGAAGATCAATTCAAAAATTATTTTACAACCCCCTAGGGTACATTCTATTATGTAGTCATGTCATTCAGTTTGAAAAATGTTGGTGAGACTTACCAATGCACTATGACACTCATATTTCATGATTTCATCCATAATATTCTTGAAGAGTATACCAATGATATCTTGACTAAATCTATATCATGTTAAGATCACTTACATAGTCTTTGTCTCATATTTAAACATGTTTGACTATAAAAATGTGACTAAACCCTCTTAAGTGTGTCTTTGGTGTAGACATTAGAAAGCTTTTAGGATTCATATTATTTCCTCATGGTATTGAATTTGATAAGAAGAAAAAAGATTCTATTGTAAACATGTCACCTCTGAAAAATGTCTCTCAACTCTATAGTCTTCAAGGGAAGATCCAAACCATTTACTAATTAATATCTCAATAGTAAAATCAAATCCTTCCCTTTACAAACCTTCTTATAAAAGATGTCTACTTTAATTGTAATGAGGATTGTCAAAAGAATTTTGATAACACTAAGAGCTACTTGGCTAAAGGGAATATTTTAAGCTCACACTCACATCACCACACTTGATCACATTCGCATATTTCACATCAAACACACTCTACTCTACATCTCCAACAATTCACCTTACATTTATACCATCTACAACCTAAAACAATATTAATTAGGCTAGCCTTAATGAAACATATGCACCAAAAATGTGCAACATCAAATAGATCAGCACTAAAAACTTTTTTGATGGAAAGAAGTGAAGGAAAACCACAACGGTTAACTAGGGTCCAAATCCACATCACCATGCTACTCAACACATCCACAATCCACGAGGTACCCCAAAAATAGTGCTAGCATGCTAGGTTGGAAAAACCTAAACTAACACTAACAAGCGACCACATACATGCTTCTCCAAGTCATGAAGACCACACAACAACACTCCACAACATCTCAAAATATTCTAGCATGATCAAAATATTTTGCAAAACCGCCACAAGCACCTAAAACAAAGAATATTTTCATTTTGTGCAACCAGACACACTAGCACATATATACAACTTTCTAACCAACCTTGCAGAACACCTCAACACCTGAAAACTCAAGAGAAGGAAGCTATAGAAAATATAAGCATGTTCCCAAATACGCAAGACAAGAAACCTAAAAAATAAAAAAATGCAGAGCAATCTCATTTCTCCCAAACAACATTCCATAAAGATGGACAAACTGTCAATCACAACTTCCACTGTCGTACAATCCAAAACCTAAAACTCTATATATAGCACATTTGATCATCATATTCAAACCACACAAGCATGTCTTCAACCATGAAGAAATGTGAAGCACAATACTAAACACACCTCTGTCACACTTACACTTTTTTATTCAAATTTTCTCAAAAGCACTTGGAAACCAAGTGAACCAATTGCATCAACACAACACTGCAAAACATTCTCATCATGACTACAACATCTGTAACACCAAAAATCTCCACATTAGGGTTGACATTAATGTGATATCAAACCACAACATATCCACACTTAGCATGAGTACTGAAAACACTAATGAAAGTACCTCCAACAACTCCAACACTAGCAATCTCCAATAATCTCCATAATATTGACTTCAATTGATCAACTGTTGACATCAATAACACCAATAGCATACTTGAAACAATATCCCCCTTTTTCATTGATGGAAACACCAGCTCTAAAAAACCATCAACAAAAAAGCAACTTTGCATTAACCAACACTCCCCCTTACTGGGGTACACTTCACCCTTTCCCTTTACCTTTGTTCTAAAATCTCTCCCCCTATCTAAGGATTTCTTCAACCATTACTCTCCCCTTGTGTTTTTCAAATTATACTCTCCTCCTTTGGCATCAACTATCTCCTTGTGTTTTTCATGTGTTTTTTAGACACCACTTTCTCCACCTTTGACATCAATGGCAAAGGGAAACAAACTCATCCAACTCTCTTTCATGCATACTATTCTTTCTATTTTTGTCTTGAACTATTTTTCTCTCCCCCTTTGACAACACTTAAAGGGAAACACCTGCACCTTTCACACATCATTTGCATAGAATTTTTTCTTTTTTTCTCTCCCCCTTTGACATCTACATGCATCACCTTGACACCACTATTGGAACACAACAATCAATTGAGAGGGGGTGAATCATAAGATCAAATAAAATTTTACATTTAACACCTCTTAAGAAGATTTAGTAAACATGCAGAGATCATGCAAACACATAAATTCGCATAACACCAAATATACGTGGAAAACCCAATATGGGAAAAACCACAGTGAGAATATCTGCTAGGTTCTACTATCCTAATCCAGCCTCACAATAGAACCTCACTGGTTACAATGTTTAAGGGCACCAACCCTAAAGAGACACCAATCCCCTGATTTAGGAGCACCAACTCCAAGGAAGCATCGACTCCCTACACTGAGCACCAACTCAGTTATCTAATGGTAGCAACCAATCAGATTTACAAAGTAAAAAAAGTAAGAGTTATGGAGCTACAACTCCAAATGATTCAAATGAATCCAATTCTATGTTATAGAATTATTCTGCAATTGCTCAATCTCTTCTTTTCTTTGTTTCAAGCATACTCTATGTGACCATAATCATATTGAAAACTAAATATGCTAGATCCAAACAAATTTAAAGTGTATCTAATCACCTAAGTCATGATTCCAATAAGATATTAAAAATTACAAAGAACAAGAACCCAAAAATAAAAAGAAATTAACATGAAAATAAAAGGGAAATCTATTCTAAGATCTCAAATCTTATCCTATTCGAGGAGTGGTTTTGCATTGATGTGGAATGGAAACCCTTTCCCAATCCCTTGGATAATATGAACTTGTTCCAATCGATTTTATTTAAGAAAATAGATGAAACCGATGAGATGTGTGTGAAATGTGATACAAAACTAGTTTAACATGATGAGATGAGTTCTAAATGCTATGATGCTTGATAAAATGGATTCAATCTATGCTAAATATATAAAAAAAAATCAAATATGAAATCCATTTAAAGAAAACTCATTCTAAATGGATGCAAACTAAGTTAACATGGAAGCCATTAATGGATGTTTAAGCTAAATGGGTGAAGCTTTGATCTAAAATTCTATCAAATATGAAATATGGATCAAGTGAATATGAATTTCAGCAGCATAACTTTACTCTAAAAAGGTTGATCCATTTCTCTCCAAATAGCGATGTATTTATAGGAGACCAAATGAAAAATCAAGGGCTTAAATTGATTTGGTCAATCAAAGGTCAAGATGAAAAAGGAGGGTGAAACATGGATCAAGGATTCTCATCAATGGATGAGAATCAAAGATCACATGGATCAAGAAAAGATCAAGGGATAAGAATGATTCAAACAAACACACTTTGTAACAAATTTGAAAGTTTGTTACAAAGTTTGTTTGAAATAAACCATTCCAATTTTGAAGCCAAATAGGAAAATATTCCTTTAGAATATTCCCTATGCAAGTGGATGGGAGGGGAAATGAGCAATTTAGTAATGAAAAATAAATTTGAATGTGCAAGATGGAGAATAATATGATATTCACTAAATTATTGATGTATTTAATGAAAAAGGGGATCAAAATGATATTTAATTAAATAATAAATATTATTTAATGAAATGAAAGGAAACAAGGTATAAATTAAATAATTTGATTCATTCAATTAAACAAGGTGAAATGTGAGTGCGAGAGGGAGTGAATTAACCCAACTAGGTCAATTAGATTAATAGATGAAAATGAGGCATTTAATCAAATAACTAGGCATATTTAATTAAACAAGCGAAAAGAAGATGAATTTCAGGATGAAATAATGTTAGTATATCAGATTCAAGTGTATAATACCATTCAATACATTTTTAAGTGTCTACATTTTTCCCCTCTTTGAAGGAGGTACCTGTTACGTTGGTTCAAAGACTCACACTTTTTGGATTAAAACTATGGCTCAGATCAAAAATTTTAAAATTCTCAATTTTTGGATGCCCGACTATTACCCCAGTGGAAGGAAAATAATTTGGTACCTTTTGGATGCCCCACTGTTGCCCCAACACAAGGAAAATAAGCTGGTACCCTAGCCCCTCGAGAGATCGAGCAAAAATTTTGAATTTTGGGTTGATCTCTTGACAAAGGTGAAATATTGATTCAGGGGTCTCAAAAGGCTTCGAGGTATGAAAACATGCTAAAAAATTCAAAAAATTATGTAAAATAAGCTTCATTGGGAAAGAATTGGTGAAACAGGTGAAAACCCTAGCTGCACTCTCAAATTAGGGAAAAAACCCTAATTTTTAGGCTTAAATATGGGCTAAAGGGTCACTTTCAATTCATTTGTGCATTCACACTATAGATATTATGTGCATTTTGAGCTCTAACACCTTGGAAAGATGGCACAACATGTGCTCCCTATTCACCTTTCTAATAGAGTTCGAGAGTTCCAACGCCGATCAGATGTAGGACCCCAAGTATGTGACTTGAAACTTTTGTTGATTTACGCATTTGAGTGTATTTATTAGGGTTTCAAATTTAGGTCAATTGGGGCATCATTGTATCATGATGCATTAGGAGATTTTTAGCATCGCTATTGATTTTATAGTGACGTACATAGGGTCTAGCAACACACCAGGAAATTTGTGTCCAGTGACACATTTTGTTTGAGGCGACATGCTTAGAAAATTGCAATGCTCAAGGGGTTTTTATTCAGTGATGCCAATGAGAATTGGTAACGCACTAAGCAAATACCAATGCCCTTGCCAATTTGGGTATAGCAACACATTGAAATACTGATATGCTATTGAGTATAGCAACGTGTGTCACAAAAATGGTGACACAACCCCAAAAATATTATAGCGATGCACCCTAGAAATAGTAATGTTATTGATGTTCTAGATTCAGACACTCAAATTGTTTACCAGTTTCTAGTTTTTAGGAAAATTGGTGGTGTGTGATGCATGTAGGATGATATTCAACCCCTAATGTCTTGGGAGCATCGATCTGAGCTTTTAGCAGTAGTATGCAACTTTGATGATTTGGAGGCGAAGCACCTAGGAGCTCTTGGATTAGGGTTCATTTCCTTCATGTCAGAGATTTGTACCCACCTAGTGATGATGGCGACACTGATTGAGAGATGACACAGTGAGACATCCTCTTTCCATTTTCCCACTAGGGAGGCCATAGCTACGCTTGAGGATGTGTGGAAAATCCTTCAGCTTCCCATTCATGGGGAGCACATTATTTACGACATAGATATCAGGAGGGATGCAAGTTGTGATCTTTTACATTCAGATCAAATAATTCTGGTGAACTCACAAATCAACTTGGAACTATACTGAGGATGAATTCCCATTTTTAGATTGGTTGTGGCTATGCTAATTTCAGGTGTGATCACCCCAAACCAATGGGGCAGAGCTTTCAGTTCGGGTTGGGGGTTGGCATGGCATGACATGATTAGGAGGACTATTTTGTATGCATGGGGGCTAGTTATGTTGGCCTTGTTATACCATGAAATGCACCAAGTAGTTTACTACTAGGGGAGAGGAATTGGAGCTGACATCACACTACTACACATCTGGGTATATGAGCACATAACAATTTTGAGACCGATTGTAGTTCTTGAAAATATTCACGAGGATGAGCCCATTGTTTACTAGTACCGAGTGGCCATGACCTTGCAGCACACTAGGCCCACAAGTATTCCTTACTAGCAATGGGTCATAGATGATATGACCATTTTTAGATGGAAATCATGGTTATAGGTCCCAACCAAGTATGATGACTAGTAGCAGCTCTTCTTTGCTCGAAAGACTCAGTACATGTAGGGTCATAAGCACACTATGATCGAGCGGTATCTACCTGACCACATGGCACAACAGTTTGGGGAGGTTCAGGATGTGCCTCAAGAGGATTACAAAGCCATATTTTCTCATTCTCAGAGAGAGGTGGAGTGGGGATAGTAGATTGACCCATCGGTAGAGGTCAATGGTTTTAGACAGCTGGTTTCCTACCCATAGGCATATGATCAAGGATTGTAAAATGCAGGGACCACCCCTAACTATGATGCATGGTGGAGACCACCGACACGACTTACAGACCCAACAGGTGGATACCCCCATGGAAGAGGAAGGGGTAGAGGTCAAGATGGAGGCAAGGATGGAGGTAGGGATGGAGGTAGGGATGGAGGCCAACAACAAGTAGAGCAGTAGAGGGTATAGTATCTAAGCCATGGAGAGCAAGTATGGTAGAATCAGGGTCATCAGGACTAGGTTCATCAATCCCACTAGCAACTAGATCAACCATAGCAACCACCAAGGTCAAATCCTAGGGATGGAAAAATATAGGCACTTACTGCAGAGAGATTCTAGCTACAACAAGAGTTGTAGGCTATAACCGTGGAGAGGTATCGAGAGGTTCAGTTGTGACAACAGTTGGACCTATAGCTAGCCTAGGACATTGGGAAGCAACAATAGTTGGAGGCTATGACAATTTTTGCACAGGGACAAGTGGTGGTTGCCAGGATGTACAAGGAGGCAGTGTCAGAGGTTGTGTATTATAGGACCTTGTATCATAGAGATGTTCCCCCCAAGATGTGGCAACCAAATTACTCATAGAGCAATGGGGTCGCATTGAAGGCTTTAGATGGACAACCCTTGGTCAGACAATAGGGGGAGTCTAGCTAGAGACATGATGATCGAAAAAGTAGGGGATAGCCCCCATATAGACACTTTTTTTATCTGTATCCTAATTTTTATACATGTATACATTCATTGGCCCATTTTTGATAGCCTCTTGTATATGTATTTTTTATGACAGTTATACAAATTGATTTAGATACGTATCATGACAGTTATTATATTTTTATATATATGTGATGGCCTGATGCAGATTTATGATGTGATGCTTTTATGATATGTGATATGATATTTTATTTATTGCATGTTATGATTATGTATGGATGTAAAGGATGCACATCTTTATGGATGTATTTATTCATTTATGCTTATGTGATATGAGATGATCCATGATGATATGTGATGTATGATATGGATGTAATGGATGAATGTTTTCATTTCTTTTTCAGTATCTTTTTATGACATACTATGAGATGGATAAAATTTTCCTTTCATGTTTCTCATATGATTATGCCATTCTTTATGATATGCAAATGATACTATATGCTTATGTAGGATGTATGTATGCGAATGATTTGTGGATGTATGATGGATGCATTGATGATTTTTTGGTTGACTGTCATGATACTATGTTAGCATGGAAAGAAGATAGAAGAATAAAATATATGAATTGACCATTGATTTTGAGATTGATTTAGAATTCCAACAAGTCCATGATTTATTGAGACTTTATTATATTATGGTGATGAGGTGGATGATTTTTCTCATATTCAGGATTGGGGATTTCTATCATTTCTTATGTTTGATATAAGACATAGACACGATACATCATGGTATTGAAAACCAGGATGGCGTTGTATCTAATGTAATGGAATTTGACTCTACAAAAAGATAGGATAATCCTTATTCACACCTTGACATACAGAAAGCTCATTGGAATGTAGTTTAGAAGTTTATAATACATTAGACCAAAGCATACACAATATTCAACAATCTACTCTAAATGACCTCCCTACACACAACTAAGCAAGTATGCACCAAGGTTATTTTACAAGGATACCCACAAGCATAGAAAATTAAAGATAATGATCGATGCCCCATTATTTTCTCTCTAAATCATTGAGACAGATCATTGAGAGGTCCACAAAAGGGGTCAATAAGATAAATCATGAGAAAAGATCAAAGACAAATAGTCAATGTTATCTATATCTCTTTCCAACGTAACATAGCTAAGGTGGTTTCTGATGTTGGTGTCCATTGTAGGAAGGATGCATCCTTGGACATGTTTATCAGATGTTTTGACTAAGACTAAGTATGTGATACACCGTAGATACAAATGCCACTAACTCATTTACCTATGATCTAGACTTTAGATTTTGATACTTAAGTTCCCACTTTGCGACTTGCGACACTTGTTTTCTATGTGTTTACCAAAGTTTGAAGATGATTGGTTTATTATGGATGAAGTTTTTTGCAGGTGAAAGAGAAATAAGATGGATGGTTTTGGATTTTTTAGAATATTTCAATGTTTTTGGTATTTTGAAAATGTTTTGAGGTTGTTTTTGGTCTTTTTGAAAGTTTATGTGGATGTTTTGGTTTTCTATTTTCAATTTTTTTAGGGTTTTTTATGATTTGACCAATAACCTAACCTAAAATACTATCCTAGGGGTCATAGGGGCTTATCAAATATGATCCTTGCCTACATTATACATGCAAAGACTATGTAGTTTAACTAACTTGACTTATTGTACATGAGATATGAACAATTGATGGATTTTTAGTTTATTATGATGGACTTCTAACCTAAAGTGTCTCAGGGTCACATCAGTGATGACCTTGCCTACGTTCAAGCTTAGAGACAATGTAGTTCTACATTGTTCTATTTTTTTGGATTTTTGATGTTTTGACATGTTTAGGGATTTTTTATGTGTTTTGGATGTTTTGGATTTTTTTTATTTTGCAAGTTTTTTTGGATTTTGATGAGATTTTATGATTTTTTTGGGATTTTCAATGAGATTTCCAATAAGCTAAAGATATACAAGAACCCAATCCGATGCAAGCATAACAAATTTCCCCTAGCATGATTTGATAGACTAACTCAATATGAGAAAAATAAACTAACCTCAGGAATGTGCCAGGTAGTACTAAAGCGGAATAGGATACTTTGCAATATCAAGCTATGATACAGACGCAGATGGGTAATGGAATAAATAGGATGAATGATACAATTTGATTGATGGATGCTAAGCATGATAAGTTAAAGAGCCACAGATAGCTGGAGGTGCATTATTTACACAAGGCACTTGTTTGCTAGGTTTTCACCAAGATACTTGCCCAAATCATCACCAAAGTGGTTTTCACTAAAGGAGTATTTTTTTCTTTATTGTTTTCAAATTTTTTTCTTATTTTTTTGGACTTTTATCATTTTTAGATTTTTTTTTATTTTTTGAGATTTAGAGCCTTCAAGTGTAGGCATAAATTTTTTTGAGATGTAGATTGTTGATTGGATCATGAAAGGGTTCACCTTTAGGCATTGATATTTGGTATGCTCTTGATCCATAGCTTGTTGTGACAATGAATGGGCCCAACCAATTAGGCTCAAACTTTCCTTTAATATCTTGATCTGGAACATTCTTCTAATTTTGTTTTAGGACAAGATCCCCTACCTAGAAAGACACTCTTGATCTTGTTATAGCTCCTTTTTAGTCATTTTTGGTAAGCTTGTAAATTATTTAAAGCATCAATACAATGATAATCCAAGAATTCTAACTCATTTAGCCGAGATACCCTATACTCTTCATCAGTGATCAAATTTTGCAGTGACACTCACAGTGAGAGAAGCTTGACCTCAATAGGTAAGATGGCTTCTAATCCATAGACTAAGGAAAAAGGGGTTGCACCTGTAGGCATGTGGATACTAGTTCAATAAGCCCAAAGAGTGAGATTTAACTGCAAATGCAAGTCATGACCAGCTTCATTGACCATTTTCTTTAGGACTTTTAGAATGTTCTTATATGTAGCCTCATCTTGACCATTTCCCTAGGGGTTATAAGAGGTAGAGAACCGATGTATGTTAAATGGTTGACATAGCTCTCTTACATCTTGATTCTTGAAGGGTGTTTCATTATCTGAGATAAGGGCTTCTGAAACACCATAGTAGTAGATAAGGTAATTTGGGATAAACTTCCAAGAGATTTGCTTCCCCGTTATGTAAGTCATAGGAATGGCTTCGACCCACTTGGTAAAGTATTCAATGACCATGACAATGAATTTATGGCCATTAGATAAGGTGGGAGTAATATTTCCTATGAGGTCAATCCCCCACTACGAGAATGGACAAGGTGTGACCATTGGTTGTAACTCCTAAGCTGGAGCATGGATAAGATATCCATGCTATTGACATTGGACACACTGCTACACATATTGATGAGATTGTCTTTCCATGGTTGGCTAGTAATACCTTTTCCTCAACAGTTTCTTGGATAAGGTTATTCCACTAGAATGGGAACCACAAATTCCTCCATGTACTTATGTTAAAGCGATCAAGGCTTCCTCTTGGTTGATACATCGTAGTAATTTCCCCTTGATGCTTCTACAGTATAAGGTATCAACTAAAATGTTGAATTGATATGCCTTCTTAATGAAGGTATTCTTAAGGTTGGAGGTGATATCAAATAGGAGGGTTCCTCTACTAAGATAGGTGAATATATCATGATACCATGGGGAACCAAGATCAACGATTACACATACAAATTTAGGTTTAGGAATTTCAAAAGCTAGTACGAGAAGTTATTCTACCAAGAATTCGCATTGAAGGATGTTGTGTGGCATGTCTAACAATGATCTAATTGTCACCTTGACATTTGCTTCTCGATTGTTCATGCATGGTATCTTCTCAAAGGTTATATCAATGAAAAATTCCTTGAGACTTACCATCTTCTTATAAGGAGTGATTTTATCATCCTTGATTTGGTAGTCATTATTAACTTCATTGAAAAGTAGTTATGAGTCCCCATAGACTTTTAACTCTCGTATCTTCCATTGGGTTGCTATCCTTAGACCTATTATTAGGGCTTCATACTCAGCAATATTGTTAGTACATGGGAATGATAGTCAGTATGACTTTGGAATACAGTTTCCTTGAGGGGTGATAAAGAGAATACCCACCCCTAATCCATGTTGGGTATATGATCCATCGATGTACATTTTCCATTGATATTTTTTGTTGATAAGAAAGATTGATTCATCAGAAAACTCAGATACTAACAGATTCTTCGCATAAATGGGTGCTTCAGCTAGTTTTTCTATAATAAATTTCCCTTTGATAGCCTTACGCTCCACATATTCTATGTCAAAATTAGTCAAGATCATTAACCATTTGGCCATTCACCTAGTGAGAGTTGCTTTAGACAAGAGATATTTCAATGGGTCGATTTTAGCAATAAGCTTGATTTGGTGTGCAAGCATGTAATGTCTAAATTTTTGTGACACAAAGACCACTACTAAGCATGCCTTCTCAATGGGTGAGTAATTCATTTCATACCCAACCAAGGTCATGTTGATGTAATAGATAGCTCTTTCTTTTCTTGTTTCATCCTATTGGGCTAGGAGAGCACCTAGTGTTGCTGATGTAGTTGAAAAGTATAAGGTCAATGGGTTGTTTGGTATTGGCAGAATGAGAACTAGAGGTGATAATAAGTAGTCCTTGATCTACTAGAAGGATTTATCATACTTCTCATCCCACTTATAAGTTATAAAAAATTATGGAGAAGATGCGAGAAAGGGTGGCTTTTTTCTAATAATTGTGCTATGAATCTTCTAATGGATTGCAACCTTCCTTGTAACTCTCTCATTTATTTTAATGTTTGTGGTGGCTCCATGTCTAAGATTTATTTCACCTTTGTTGGGTCTATCTCTATCCCTCGTTGTGACACGATGTAAATAAGAAGCTTCCCTAATGTCACCCCAAAGACACTTTTTTTGAGTTCAATCGTACTTTATATTCTTTGAGCCTATAGACGATAGGTCTCAATACCTCTATGTTCTCTTTCCTTTTTTTTTATTATTCCAAAATATCATCCACATAATCTTCAACTATTTTATGGATCATATCATGAAAGATTAGGGTCATCACCCTTTGATAGATTGCTCCAGCATTTTTAAGCCCAAACAACATCATGTTCCAACAATATGTACCCCATGGACAAGTAAATGTAGTTTTATGTTGATCCTCCTTGGTGATCATGATTTGGTTATAGCCGGAAAATCTATCCATGAGTGATAGCATTTCATGACCTGTGGTTAGATCAACAATGATTTTGATGTTGGGGAGAGAAAAATTGTCCTTTATACATTCTTTATTCAAGTCCCCAAAATCTATGCATATTTTGATGCCCCTAGTGGGTTTGGAGACTGGTACTAGGTTGAAAACCCACTCAAGATAATCAATTGGTCGAATAAATCTGACATCAAGGAGCTTTTGTAACTCTAGTTTTACTAGTAATGCAATTTGAGGCTGCATTATTCTCGGTTTCTATTTGTCTGGTTTGGCTTCAAGATAGACTACTAAATGATGCACAACCACTTCTAGATCGATCCCTAACATATCTTTGTATGACCATGTAAATTTTCTCTTCTCTCTTTCAGGAACACTGCCAAGTTTTTCTGTTCTTCATCCAACAATGATTTGACATAGAAAGTTATCTTGGGTGCTTCCTCCATTCCTACATTCACAAAAGTAGCCTTCTCTACTAGTACTACTGATTTTTCTCAATACATTTCACTAAGGGGGAGATTGAATCCCTCATCCTTGGGTGCCTTAGAGAGGTTTTCACCTTCGGATGCATCCTTTCTTTTTACTATTTTAGGATCTAAAAGTTCCACGGTGTGGTTTTCACTTAAAGATTTGCATGTTATTCTCATGTCGTCAATTTTGCAATTGAAGGATTCAATCGTCTCCCCATAGTATGCATGTGTGTCTAGCTCTATATCAAATCCTACTTTGTGATCCCCACATGGTAAGTTGTCATGGAGTCCCATGAATTCTGAGATTACTTCATCATTTTTTAATATATTTATGCTTGGTAGTCCTTATTGGTCCTAGTCAATGAGTTGGGGATATACTAGGATTAATTCAATGTTTTTGTTGCTTGGGGTGAAAGATAATGATATCATAAAGAGATAGTTATTGTCAAATGGGTCAGCAACATCGAAGGGGAAGTCATCTAGGGTAGTATCACACAATGTTGGTAACCAAGAGGAAGCCTCAACCCATTTATCAGAAGTACCTTTTCCAATAAGGGTAACCTTGCTAGTAGTACATCCTAATCGAAGATTCTTTGGATGTCTCTCAAGGACAATGGGTTCTAGCAAGCTATTGTCATTTTTTCCTAACTTTTCATTCTTGTTGTACCCCCATCCCTTCATTATATGTAAACCTTTATCATCATCTTCCATGGGAAGAATGAGCATGGTTTGGTTGTGCTGATAGAGAAATTTAGATACATCTTCCTCATCGACATCTTCTTTGTTTAAATCCCTCCATTTGGTGAAGGTGGCAAATGCAAGCTTTAATGTTTCATTCACTTTGTTGATATGTGTGGGTTTCCCATGATATTTTGAGGAAAGAGGTAACTCACCCAACACAAAATTTTCCTCTAGATTGTAATCTCCACAACCATTTCCCTTGATTACTGCCTTGATATCGGGTATATTCTGCACAATGGGTGTTTTGGATTTTGAGGTGGGTGCAAGAAAAGATGGGTTAACAAATGAAGATGAGGATGTAGGACTTTCATCATTCTTTGGTATCTGGGATATCTTGTAGAACTTAGCCTCAAGGTTCTTGCAATAGTAGAAAGGCTCAGGATGCCCATGGATAGTAACTTCCTTGCCCTCAAATGGAAACTTGATGCACTAGTGGTATGTGGAAGCTACTACTTGCATGGCATGAATCCATGGTCGACCAAGTAAGATGTTGCAGGGGAGATCAAGGTCTAGAACTTGGAATTTTGTCTCAACAATGATGGGTCCCACTTGGATAGGTAGAGTGATGATGCCTTGCAATACTCTTTCTTGATTGTCATATTCCCTTATGGTTGTACTCCTTATTTTCTCAATAGCATCCTCTAAAAATCCCAAGTTCTTGACCAACTGAAGGGTGTAAATTTTTAGACTGGCACCTCCATCTACTAAGAATATTTTAACTCTATTCTTATGAACAATGACCTCAAGATGTAAGGTACAATTGTGAGATGGTTGCATTGGTAGGTCTTGTTCTGAGAAGGTGAGAAGATGAGGGATAGTTATATTTTCTATCGTAGCTTGAAATTTCTCTATATCAATATTCTCAGGGATGGAAGATATGGATAAATCATTTTCTAGTATCTCCCTATGTGTGGGGGATAGCCTCAATAGTTCCAAGATAGAAATCTATGTGAGGGTCTTCTTTAGCTAATCTAGGAGATTGTAGTTTCTAGGGTTAGACATTGGCAATGTAGGTTGTGCTCTAGGTTGAGATGAAGCTCCTTGGATGGTGACATTTCCATGTCGTGTGGTGACTCCACACGCTACTTCCTTTGATGGTAATGACTGTTACGACATTATCACAAGAGGCTACCACATTGGAATATACATGTACAGTATTGTAATTCTTCCCTTTTACATTGCCATTCCCTTTGTTGTGATCTGGCATAGGGTTCTTGTATATCCTAAGGTCTTGGTTACTAGCTAGTACCTCAATAGATATGTTTCCATTCTCAATAATATCTTGGATAACATTCTTCAATTTCATGCAATTTGATGTTTTGTGTCCTTTGATTTTGTGAAAGTCACAAAGATCCTTTTTGTTGTACCAAGGTGGTTTTAACTTGTGGTTCTTGGTAGTTTTGGTAATTGGGAAGCGTAATCAAGTTTGACTCTACCAATTTTTGCATGATAGTTTCAATAGGTTTCACCAACGGTGTGTATTTATGTTTAGGGTAGTTATTCCTATTGGGGTTTGTCTTTGTTGAGTTTCAGTTTTATTTACCTGATTATTCTAAATTGGCAATGGTGTTTGTTGTATAGTTTGTGTGATGGTTGGTTGGTTTTTCTTTGGCCTATGAGCACTTATGACCACTTTGTCATCCACAATGCCATCATTTGTCACATTTTTTTCTTAGCTCAGATGCGGGGCTTGTCATTTGAACTAGTTGATGGGTGGTTGTCTCTATACACTTGTGTGTTTCCCTGTGAGATTAGGGCTCTCACAATGTTGAGGTCCCTAGGGAAAATCTCATCATAAGTGGTGATACATTGCATCTTTAAGTGGAAGGATAGATCTGGATCAACATTTTCTATGATAATACCCTTGTTGTTCATCGAGAATGGGTCACTTGCTCTTACTAGCTCTTTGTCTCCATCTTTGCAAGAAATTAGTGAAGGATTCTCCTTTGTTTCACTTGAGTGTGTATAATTCCTATAAGCTAACATCCATGTCAAGATTGAAGGAGAAATGGTCTATGAACCTATTAATGATTTCTTGGAATGTCTTGATGCCTGTAGGTAATTGTGAGAACCATTCAATGGTTGGGCCTGTCAAACTTCATGGAAAGAGGTGCATCAAGTAGGAATCATTGTAGGCAACCTCAATACACATGACATTGAACTCTTTGATGTGATCCACAAGATTTCCTTTCCCTTTGTATTAATCAAATTTAGGGACCTCAAAATCAAGAGGGAAAGGTACCATTGTGATGTTTCTATTGAATGGATATGGACATAATTTTTGTTGCATATGGGGATTCTTTGTTTTTCCCATTTGAATGTCCTACATTTGTTGCATTAGCACCTTGAGTTGTGATGCCATATCATCTTGCGGGTTTGGTGGAGGAGCATATGTTGATTATTATGATATGGTGGATGAATTTTAAGTGGGATTTTGATATGATGGATTTTTTGTATGGTGTGTAGGGTGGCATTGGATATTGTGAAGGTGATGGTGGGAGAGATGCATATGCTCCTAAAGTATTTAGATTGATGATGTTTTGTTGGGGGTTATAGTATAAACCTTGTTGTTGTTGTTATTTTTGTTGTGCGAGCACTTGTTGTTGTTTAGTGTATTGTTGGGTGAGTAATTATTATTGTTGTGTGAGAACTTGTTGTTGTTGGGCATATTGTTGGGTGAGTAATGCTTTTTGTTGTGCAACCAAGGCTTGTTGTTGGCCTTTTTGTTATTGTTGTTGTTGTTTTTGCATGATTGAGGCTTGTTGCTATTCTTGCTACTGTTGTTGAGCTATTAGGGCTTCTTGTTGTTTTTTGTTGTTGGTAAGCTTGGTGTGCTTGCAATGCTTGAGCTTGAGCTTTTTGTGCTTGCAACACTTGTTGGTAAGCCTATTGTGCTTGTTGTAAGGCTAAAGTTTGAGCTTTTTGCGCTTGCAACATGGAAGCATTTTCATGTTGGGATGAATTTTGGGTGATAATGGGTTGTGGGTTGATTTGAGGTGGTTGTGAATTGTTTTGGTTTAGCATTCCTTGTAATATGGTCAATTGGGATGGAGGAATGTAAGTTTTGGGTCTCATTTTATTTTGTATGTTTTGTGGGACCCATTGAAAAGATGATGATGGTGCCATTTGGTATTGCAATGTCAATGGCATGTTCTATCTTTGGATCAATAGATTAGAAGGGTTCCCTTGAATGAAGTGTTGAGGGTTCCCTTGTTGCATTTGATGTGATACAAAGGTATTACCTTGGTTGGTGGGGTTTGTGATCAAGGTTTTGTCTAGATTAGGATTGATTATGGATGGATTTGATGTTTTTTTTGGATTGAATTGAGTACATTGGGTGACAGCGTGTTTGGATGTGTCAATGGGATTGTGAGAGCCACTTATTAAGGGTGGACCTTGTGTTCCTTGTGTTATGGTGTTAACTTTCCCTTATTGTCCCTCTTGACGCATTTGGTTTACATTACCTTGTATAACGTTGGGCATACTTTGGGTATTTGTGGTGATGGGTGAAGATGGTTGCGCTCAAAATGTCGAGGTTGTCATGGTATCATGGAATGTAAGGGGTTTGTGTGGATGTAGATGGTTTTCTAGAATGGTGGTGGAATTTTGAGGTGGGGCACCAAATGTTGGTGTCCAAGTTGTGTTTTGGGGAAGGTTTTGGTTTTGAGTACCCAAAAGTGTGTTGCTTTCCAAAGGAAGGGTGTGACCAAAGTCTTTAGCAAGACTAGTTATAATAATAAGATTTTGTGTTTGACTTGGCACAAAGTGTGGATTTGGTTGATTTGTAGATTAGGTTACCCCTTGTGTCAAGTTTTATGTGAGAAAATTTGGAGCCACCTTTTCTAAGGTTTGATGAGTTTGTTTATACTCAAGGAGTTCTTCCTTAGTAATCCCAAGTGGGTTGTTTGTAACATCTTCTATCTCATATGGCCCCAATGGATTTTTGGGTTGTTGTGAGGGGGTAGAATGACTCCTTGGATAAAATTCTTGTGGGTTTGGATCACTTGTGGTGGATGTATTTTTGTCTTGCTCCATGTTTATCTTGTATTTTGATCTTGTTGTAACCATAAATTATGGATCACCTATGGGAGGTTATGTTGAGATTTGTAATGTTTAAACTCTCTAGTTGACTCAAATTTTGGTAAAAGGGACACTCTAAGTCATTTTGGACCAATGGTAGAAGTGGATGATGAAAAGGGTGAATGATATGGGGGATGAACTTTCTAAAATCTTGGACAACACTTTTAGACAAAGAGATTTGATGTTGTGATGAAAGGTGTTAATGAACTTGTAAATATTTAAGGTAGACTTGTGACCTTTTAGATAAACTTGTCCACAAAATGTGATAACCAACTCAATTAAGTGCATGAAAAAAGATGAATTTCACACACAATATAACTAAGTTAGGGGATTGGTTTGATGATTTGTCTAAGTCTAAAAAGTGTTGGTGTGTCCAAAAGTTTATAAATTTTGGTGAAGTGGAATGTGAAATATGATAAAGAGTGGATGAAATGTTTGACCCAAAATGTTAACCTAAAATGAACCTTTGTTTTACAAGACCAAGGTGGTGAGAAACATGTTATACCTCTAGAGTGATAAAACCCTAAGAACTCAATGGTTTTGGTAAAATAAAACTCAATGATTTTGGAAATAGAACCTAATGATTTTGACAATAGAACTCAAATAATTTTGGTAAAATGGAACTTGGACTCAATGTTTTGCAATACTTTCCCTGTCTCAATGTCACTTGTGATTGGGGAGTCAATGTTTTGAACATACATCAATGTGGGGTGTTCATTTGATTTAATCTTTGCTTAAATGACATTTCTTTATTACCATATCAAGAAAGTCTTAATTAATGTTCAACTAAAATGTCTATGTCAAAAGAATCCTTCATTTCACAAAGTCCATTATGTGAAATGAACTTGGTTGGACACTATTAAACAAGGGTTCTTAATCAGTTTTTTTGGGATAACTCGGTGTCTATACATGTGGTGATTCAATCAATTAAGAGGTCTCCCAACCCTTAGAAAGATCTAAGGGTTTATACGTATCTCATGAATACTAAGGGAGACTTTTGTCGGCATAGAACATCTACACTAGGTGGTTAATGACTTATGTCACACCAATTATTTATATAGCAAACTGAAATGAAAGTATCACTTGGTCCGTTCCCTCTCACAAATCAGGAGGTAGTCCCCCTAAAGGTAAAACAATATGTGAAACTCAAGATTCTTTTTGTCACCCAAGATCACCAAAAGGCGTGAGGGGAGAGGATACACACTATAAGTATACACAAGCAAATAAAGTATACTTGAGTGTTTCTCGTCACCCAAGATCACACGAAGTGCAAGGGGAGTGGATACACATTACAATTATACACAATAAAAGCAAGCACTCATTCATTTTAACCTTGAAAATCACAATGAGTTCATTTTAAGCACCAAATGGAAGTGTTTGATTGTTTTTTTCAATTTTAACTGATATAGAAAAATGAGGATGTGTGGGTCCAATTTTAACCAACTTTGGAAGTTAATTTTAAACCCAATGGAAGTTTATTTGGTCCTAATAAATAAAAGCAACATATGATGGGTTATAATTTCTCGATAAGTGTAAAACACTTTTACAAAGTATGGTCAAATGATAGTATGCTCCTTTACTTTTAATGTTTTCAAATCTGCAAAACCAGTTAAACTAAAAAAAAAACCATATGTCAATTACATGTTTTTGATTAGAGGTAAAAATAGGTTTTGAAGGGGCCTAGAACCCAGTACAAAATGGATTTGAAGGGAACTGTCAACCTATCATAGAAAAGCAAGTTGCAAATAATATAAACCATAAACCAACAACAGCCCCACAACAACCTCTAAAATATTAACATGACTACACACGCTACAACATACAAACAAACAAGGGCTTGAAACCCTTTTACAACTTGGTTTTAACCAGGACTAGAAACCCTTAGATACACAAAGATTATGCCTACATCTTCTAGGCATCAACAAACTAGCCGCTCATGGATGACACTGTAGAGCCAAGAAAGATAACCAGCTTAATGGTGTAGGACACCATCAATCCCCTAATCAAAAACACCGATAGCTCCAAAAAACCCACCTCAATAGCAAAGTTAGAGAGCATATTAGACCACTCAAGACAAAACCATTGATCTAACCAGGAAACCAAATCCAAATCTGCCTCAAAAGGAGGGAGATCCCCTCTATTGGAGAGAGTGTCATGACCAACAAGACCACTACTGCCTGAAGACTCCAGCACCCTCAACCTCCACCTCCGTAGGTCAAGCATCCACCTCAATAGGAATAACAACTAAGGAAGCAAGAGACAAACACCACCTAGCTCCACCTCCATAGGATATGAGAAGAAGACTAGCACAATAGCAAAGCAAGAAGCCATAACACCCTTTGACAACACTTGGTAAGAGACCAACACCCACAAGTAACAAGCCTCAAAAATAAACCACTGAGCCATAATCATATACCACCCAGCTTGTAGCAAGAAAGAAGACTCTAGAGAAAACAAAGCATCCAATGACATTGTTATCAATTTTTCACACAACTCAAATTGACAAAGTTGGTTGACTAAAGTTCCTTTTAAGGTGAAGAATTTTAGTTTATATATGCAGATGTTTTAACCATTGCCAAATATTTGAGTTGTTGAGTTCTTAAGAAATGCAATGTGTTTCAATTGCCATATATCATTTGTAGCATAGTATTTCATGAAATGAAAAGGAAATGCTTTCTTTTGTATTCATTTTTCATTCATAATGATCCATATATTGTTTGAAAAATAAAAGTATAGAATTGAACATAAGAATTATACAAATGTTGTTTTGTATTCATTGGAGTAAAAAATAGAATCAAGTGTCCCAGACAAGTTGTGGGAGTAGCTAGAACAATGGATCATAAAGAATACTCTAAGCTACTGAAGATAAAAAAAGAGAGAAGAGCATGTAAGAGAGAACATAATTGTCATTTCTTGGTTGTTCCTTTGAGTTTCCTTCATATTTGTGCATCCTTCCTTTCTTTTGTGCTCCAAGTGAACCTGCAAGTGATTATAAAGTTTTGTTAGAGCTCAAACTATGAACCCTCCTACATGATCCATCAACAGTAATGTAGAATATTGTCTATGATGCATTGAATCAATTGAGAAAAGACAAGATGAGTGCAAGAGAATACAAAGCAGAAAACATCATGAGAAACTTATGAATTTATTATTTTAATATAACATTGATTGTTTCTTGTGCAGGTATAGGAAAAGCCATGTTGCTGATTTGTTTTGAATATCTTATAGCATGTGATATAAAATGGGCTTCTACAAGGGTTGAGACCTAGCATGCTACCCCTCATAATTCTATAGAGGGTTTTCAGAAAAGAAACAATTCAATAAACATATGAAGGAGTGCATCAAAGTGCTATGAGAGCTCAAGCAAGTGATCATCTAGGATAATCAAGTCTAATAGTGCAATTAATTGAAGATCATAGAGGATCAATTGCTCAAGTAAATTACCATCAAGTGCATCATCATGAAATGAGATAGTGAACAGGAAAGTAGAATGTCTTGATAGCAACTGAATCAATTTGAGGAGCTTCAGAACACCATCATGGTGTGTATTTCAAAATCTTCTATGCATAAATCAAAATTTCATGCTAACATTTGCTGCTTAGGAGATAAAAATGCATGAAGAGTATAGAGGAGAGGTTGTCTCCATCAGAAACAAAATGACAAGTGGGACAAGTAAAGCATGAGAGTCAAATAAGTGAAGGAAAATAAGCACTGGTGAACTGAAATGCAATACACTAATTTTGAGTTGAATGCAAAATAAAACAACATCATCAATGAAAGTAGCTTGCAATGAATTGATTTTTGTTTTAGTATTTTGATGCTACAAACATAAAGGAAGATCACATTGCATTGTTTCATTAAAATGTGGAGCTAGAAGTGCATTTTTTAGAAGTATTCAAGTGCATAAAATGAGAGATAGTGAGCAAAAAAGTAACCTACAGGTGCACCATGATGACTAAGTACAACTTTGCAAGGAAAGTAAGTTAAATGAATCATTCATTTACAATGCATTTGAAGAAACAAAAGAAGGTTTTTTGTGTGTTCATTAAGCAAGTGTGTGCAACAACATGGAAGCCATGTTAAACAGTGCATGAGAAGGTGCATGAAGGTTTGGAGAAGCCCTTTTGTTTGATAAGCAACTGAAATAACATCAAATAAAGTTGAGCTTTATTGAATAGAGAGAATAAAGGATGTCATTGTAGTAACATATCAGCTTGCATCATTAAGTAAAGTTTATGAGTGAAGTAAAGTTTGCAATCTGAAGGTGAATAGGCAACCCATAGTGACATATACACACAAAATGAAAACATTTGTTTCTTTTCAAGACAATGAGCCATTTTTTCAAATAAACTAGGGTTTCCAAATGGAGACAAATGCAATAGTGCCAGTTCAATATTTTAAGAGAGAATCAACATTGGTTTACATTGAAATACCTCAAAATGCAGAAGTAGGGTATTTCAAGCTCATGAATGAATGCAAGCAAGCTCAACGAACTCTCAAGGCCGCGACCTAAGAGTGTTTTTCTCTCACAAATGGTGATACCCATTTGGGGTATTGAGCTCTATTTTCAAATACAGAATGAAAGCAACCATGGCTCGAGCTTGTGCCTACATTGGAACAGCATAAAATGTAAATAATGGATCTAATGGTCACGGCTATAATGGGTTTGTAAAACCAAAAAATGAAGTGATATGTTGCTTGTGCGTGTTCAATGGAATGGTGAGAGACAAAATGCATAGAAACCCTAGCTAGTGCTCTCATGGTCGTGGCCTAGGAGGGTTTTTCTCTTCAAAAATCACATACCCACTTAGGTTTTTATTTTCAAAATGCAAGTACAAGAAGAAATAACAAGGTTTCGAGCTCTTGCGAGCATGAAACTTTCAAAAAATGAAAATACTGAAGCTAATGGTCATGACCATGATGGGTCCTCAGAACCAAGGAATAGTAAACATAGATACAAAAGGTTCCTTCATTCAATAAATAATATTATTGCACAACATGGGTCGAGCCCAAAGGAGCTTTTTTTTTTGCAGAAATGAAAAAATACACAGTCATGTCCATGGCCTACACAATGAGAACTCAATTTTATTTCATAGAACTCCATCATTTTTATGAAATAAGCTCAAGATGAGCTTTTATTTAAGAGGCAAATGCTTTTAAATGGAGAAAAGAAAGCTTACCTTGAATGAAGATGGAGGAACTAGTCCAAGCCCATGGCCAAAACCTCATCAAAAGCTCAAACAAAAGCTCTCATGGTGGCCACAATGAATGATAGAGAGGTCAACACAATAAAAAACACAAAGTTGCATCAAAACCACAGTCATGGTTGCGGCCTAGAGGCTTGTTTTCTCTTTCAAATGAAGTCAAAGGTGCATCAAAATGGTGAAAAATAACTTACTAGTGAATGAATAGGTGAATCAACAAGGATAACACTGAAAAATGGTGAAGAATCGAGCTCCAAGGCTCCAAACCCTAACTTCCATGGTGGCGTCCAGCAAAGCCCTATTTTCCCCAACACAAATGATGCAAAATGATAGCCAAAATGTGTGTTTGAATTCGGTTTTGTGGCTAGGGTTTCCCCATGTGCATAATTTGAATGTGATTTTAATCACATTCTTTTCCAAAAAACAAATGTTTTGTTAATACCTTGCCTCATGTGTTGCCTAGGCCAAAATATGTCTTAGTCTTTTTTTCATTTTTGGAGAAAATATTAGGTGCTTTGGGCCCTTTCATTCTAGGGTAGGAATTTTCATGCCTTAGAAACATTTTATGCCCATGCACTTTACCTTGTGAAAAACAAAACAATAACCTTAGGCCCTTTGATTTTTCCTAGGTCTTCAACATGTTATGGTTTCCTTTTGAGTTCGAGTCATCATATGTGATTGGGGCCCACAAAAATTTTATGATTTTTTATAGAAAAATCAAGAGTATTCAAAGCCTTAGTTTAATATTTTGATTTTTTGCACAAAATTGCAAAAAACAAAGTATTCGGAGATAAATTGCAAAAAATCAAATGTAATTAGGCTTTCTATTTTTGTTTTTTTTGAAACTACAAAGCTGTAAAACATTGATTAAGTAATGTTTCTACAAATTGTTTAATTAGTTGTTATTTAAATGTAGTTGGTGCAGTTGAGTTGACATCAAAAATTTCCATTTAGAGTTGAGTTCATGGCGAATTGGGAAAAGAGATGACAAACTGAAGTTTCTATTTTCAGTTTCTAGCTATTTGCACCTGATTTTGAGGACTTTTTGGATCAACCTTTGGGAGATGGAAAGTTTCAGTCCTTTTGGTGCTTTTTGGAGCAATTTGAGGCCCTCTTTTTCAGGCTTTTCTAAGGAGATTGAAAATGAGGAAGAGTTGCTTTTTGGTGTTTTAGCAGAGCTATTTTTTCTATTTTCTATCATTGATGTCACTTGATGCCTATAAGTTTGAGAAATTTTGAATTTCTTAGGGTTCAAAATTCTATTTCTTGCTCTCATATGCATAGCAAAGAGTTTTGTAAACCTTTTGAATCATATTTCGAAATCTTGCTCCTTCAGTTTCAATACAAGCAGTGGAGTTTTACTTTCCCTTTTTCTTGTCATGCACTTATAGTGATAATCTGATGTTGTTTGTGATTCAAAGTGGTGAACCCTTCTATTGTCTTATTATTGTGGGTTGTGGGAAAGAATTGCAGTTAGTTTAGGTTGCATATTGTATTCAATGATTCACGAATCTTTATGCAAAACATTGTTTAGCTAAATGTTCTAAGGTGAATTATGAGAGCTAATGCTTTAAGAGAGGTTGTTGTGGGTTAAGTTTTTTCAAAATATCAAAATATCCAGTTGATCATCTTAGGTTGTAGATTTCATTTTTTAGCTTTCTTCCTACCCGTTTCCCCTAAAAGTTCATAGGTTAGGTGATTAGCTAGAGGGAACCCACCCACTCTAGATACTCACTCTCACTTATTGATTGGCCCACAAATCAAAGAGCATTTACATGTTGCAACAAGATAGCCAATCCTAGCTTGACTAAGGGTGCAATCCTGGTTGCCAATAGGCATCTCCACATCGACAACCACAAACCCCAGAAAAATCAAAAGCTTCAAGGAACACCCGGGGTTCAAAAACACACCAACTAGGAAAAATAGAAAACCCAGAAAAATCCCACAAGAGCTAGAAAAAAAAACTCTATCACAAGAGAAATTAGAAAATAAAGGATGTAGAGGTACAAAACACAAAGGTCCCATCAAAAATTAGCTGCAAGAGAAGCAACCCACAAGCTAGCAGGGAGACCAAAGAACTAGCAAATCTAAGGAGGAAATGTCCATCCACCAAACATATCCAAGCATGAAAAAGACTCAATTGAGGGGACACATTCCAACCTAGGTAAAGAAAAAGAAAGCCATGAGCCAAGTAGAAAAGGCTCTACCAAGAAACACCCCAAAAGAAAACCAGGCAAAGAGAAGAAGATAAGGTCCACACAAAGAAAGTGCTATAGAGAACTAGGCAGACCATCTTCACCATCAGAATCATCCTCCTTTGAAGCCTTGTCGCCCTCATTCAAAATCCTCCTCTCCCACCTTGCTCCATCCTCATATGAACCATGCATATGCAAGATGTTAGTTACATGTTAGAGAGAACATGGAATCAAAAATTTAAATTACTTGTCAAAATTAGGTCTTTGTTTTGTTTACCAGTCAAAAGCATCACTGAAATCAATTGTGTCGCTGAATTTATCATGTCACCATATCAAAAATGTGCCACTCTAGTGAAATCACGTGTGTCACTCTACAATAAAATAGTGACATCAATTGCATCATTAAAATGCATACATCGCTATAATTAAAATCGTGATGCTAATAAAAATCAATTTAGCATCGCTATATTAATTATGCGTTGATGAAATTAAAATATGCATCACTGAATTAATTTTCCATCATTGAATTTAAACCAAAGTGCATCATTATACAATGATGCATATCAAGCGCATCATTATACAATGATGCATATCAAGTGCATCATTGAATCCATCAAGAGTGTCGTATCTACAAACACAAGAACACGAGAATCTAAAGAGAAATTTGTCATATTTTGTTAGTATAGCCATCCCTCTAGTGCCAAAATGTGACCATAATCATAGTGTGAACTTAATATACTAGATCCAAATGAATTTAAATTGTATCTAATCCCCTAAGTCGTGATCCCAAAAAGATATTTGAAATTATGAAGAACAAGAACCCAAAAATAGCATGAAATTAACATGAAAATGAAAGGGAAATATATTCTAAGACCTTGAATCTTATCCTATTGGGGGAGTGGTGTCACATTGATGTGGAATGATGACCCTTTACCAATCCCTTGGATAATATGAGCTTGTTCCAATCAATTTTATTGAATAAAATCAATGAAACCGATGAGATGTGTGTGAAACGTGATACAAAACTAGTTAAACATGATGAGATGAGTTCTAAATGCTATGATGCTTGATAAAATAAATTCAATCTATTCTAAATGTAAAAAAATCTCAAACATGAAATCCATTTAAAGAAAACTTATGCTAAACAGATGCAAACTAAGTTGGCATGGAAGCAATTAATGGATTTTTAAGTTAAATGGGTGAAGCTTTGATCTACAATGCTATCAAATATGAAATATGGATGCAAGTGAATATGAATTTCAGCAGCATAACTTTACTCTGAAAAGGTCGATCCATTTCTCTCTAAATAGTGATGTATTTATAGGAGACCAAATGAAAAATCAAGGGCTTAGATTGATTTGGTCAATCAATGGTCAAGATGAAAAAGGAGGGTGAAACATGGATCAAGGATTCTCGTCAATGGATGAGAATCAAAGATCACATGGATCAAGAAAAGATCAAAGGATAAGAATGATTTAAACAAACACATGTTGTAACAACTTTGAAAGTTTGTTACAAAGTTTGTTTGAAAGAAATCATTCCAATTTTGGAGCCAAATAGGAGAATATTCCTTTAGAATATTCTCTATGCAAGTGGATGGGAGGGGAAATTAGCAATTTAGTAATTAAAACTAAATTTGAATGTGCAAGATGGAGAATAATATGATATTCATTAAATTATTGATTTATTCAATGAAAAAGGGGATCAAAATGACATTTAATTAAATAATAAATATTATTTAATGAGATGAGAGGAAACAAGGTTTAAATTAAATAATTTGATTTATTCCATTAAATAGGGTGAAATGTTAGTGTGAGAGGGGGTGAATTAAACCAATTAGGTCAATTAGATTAATAAATGAAAATAAGATATTTAATCAAATAACTAGGCTTATTTAATTTAGCAAGTGAAAAGAAGATGGATTTCAAGATGAAACGATGTTAGTATATCAGATTCAAGTGTATAATACCATTTAGGACAATTTTTAAGTGTCTACACTCTCTATCCTTGTTGTTTCTAACTCAGCAACTCATACCTCTACTATGCTCTTCTCTTCTCCACAATCTACACTTTAGAACATCCTTTGTTCTAACTCTCTCTTTCTATGTTCAACAATCTCTTTGCATTGCTTCACACTTGATGCATACCATAAACATTTTTTTGAGTTACAGTCTAGGTCTTCTTCTCACAACATATGCATACTAAGGTCTCTCTCATCCATCTACCTCTTTCATTCAACTTCACATACTTTCCTTCACCAATAAGTTTCTTCTACACCTTGATCCCAACACCACTAATAGCATTCAATGCATTTTATATATTTGGCATCAATCAAGTCTAGGGTTTCATGCTTGATCGACTTGTTCTAGATTTCATAGCCACTTGTTCATTAATGGTGTCACTCATTTCTTCCAACCCTTTGCAAGAATGTATCTGGAGCGGTTATATCATTTTCCATGCCATAAGTCCATTCACTTGGTTTTTGACAAAATCCAATATTTGAATGCAAGCCATTGATCTTGAAATTTGCACCATGATCTTGCATATCTCATTTACCCACCTTGCTTTAAAATCCAATCGTCTGATTTGACTTGCATTAAATGTGGCCATAGATCTATAGTTATTCACAATAGAAATGTGAATTAGACATACAAGCAACAATTTCTTTCCATATGTCATTAATCTGCATACCCACACTAGTCAACCCAAGTCAACACAAGCATCCCATAGAATGGAAGAATTACTCCTTTATTCATGCTTGTTGGGGGTTGGGGATCACTAATCCCTCTTACCTCATACTTGAAGTGAATTGCAAAGCTTAACAAGCAATCCCAAACACCAATATTTGATGCTTCTCCATACCTATCAAGGTTCAACCATCGACCTTACCCTTTACAAGTTATCTTCATTCACTTCATTGCAAACCATCACTACAACCTCCGAAACACCGAAGCACAAAACTCTGAAACATGCATGAGTTTATCAAATGTCGAGGTTCACTCTCTCATCATGCTGCTTACCATCCTTTGTATTAATGTGTAATCCTTCCTTCTAGTTTGTGATTCCTAAACAAATCCTTCACAAGACTTAACCCTTTCAAGTGTCAGCATTTGAGCTTTCCTTATTCTCCTTTCTTCATGCTTAACAAACTATTAAGGAAAAATCCTTAACACCGACCTGCAAACATTGAAGACATTTCAGGTGTCAGGGTTTGGGGTTCCTTCATACCCCTTTCTCCACTTCCTATTAAGATGTAAACCTTAACTCCAAATTCTACTACCTAATCTTCCTTTGCAGACCTATAGCTTTCTAACTCCTTTTCTTTATGCATTCAGTATAAGGTATTTTTGATGCCTAATGTCTAAATTCTTTTGGACTTTACACAAACTTTCTTTATTTCACTGAGGGATTTGGTATAAGGTATGACCAAAGCCTAATGTTTGATCATCTACAGTATAGAGTAATTCACAAGCCCAAAGTTTGAAGCTCGAATAGACTTAGCTAAAAATGACTAACGCCTTCTTCACTTAGCAAGCAATATAAGGTAAGCTTGAGGCTCGATGCTCAAAATTCTATAACACTTCATTTCTTGCTTCACTAATGCCCTTTTTGACATCAACCAATAACTCCTCATCTGATATCACTTAGATCTCCTTTTGACATCAATGACAATCATATTGCCAACAATCTCCCTCTTTGCCATTGATGGAAAAACTAAATGCTCTGCACTAAATAAACCAATGTGAATGCACATATATCAACATAGACCATTCTACACAACAACCATTCACCTCCTTGGGAACACAACTGTCTCCAGTCATAACTCCCCCTTTGATAAACAAATTGCATTTTGCACAATTTCTCCCCCTTTGATAAACAAAGTGCATTTTGCACAATTTCTCCCCCTTTGACATCAATGGAAAAGGGACTCTTCTAGAGACCATACTTCTACCAATACTAATTTTTTCTCTCTCCCTTTGACCACTATTTTCTCCCCCTTTATCAAAATAAATGAGTGTGTCCATGATATCTGCAACCATCAAGTTGCTAGAAATTTGTAAAAGAAATATTACTTGACTTTCCTTCTCCTTCTCTTCTAGGGATGAATAAATACGCAATGAATCTACCCTTGGACTCATGCCCTATCACAAATATTTAGTGATGTGTAATGTCCCCTTTCTAATGGGAACACTTAAACCCAAATCTTGCTTTCAAGATATTTCTTAAAGAGACATCAAACGTTATAAATCAATAAGTTTAGTGATAAAATCTAATAATACTGGAGATGATACATAAATAATTCATTTTTTTTTCAAGTAGTTATCCATTTCTACTTCTATGAATGATTCTACCTATATTATATTTCATAAATACTCTAAGGTATATATCACATATTTACCAAGATCCCAAGGTTAGTATTTTATCATTCCATTTATCATTCTAGTGAATGAAGAGTCATTATGACTTAGAAGTCTCGCTAATTGCTTAGCATTATTATTGGGTAACTATAAAGAATACATTATCTAAACATATATACACTTAATGTATTTATATTTATCTTATATATCAAAGAACATAGACCTTACTGACTCCTTACCACTTATTTATGATCAATGAGTCTTCAACATAATTCATAGTCATCTTTTTTATACCGGAATCACTTACCTTACCACTCCACAATCTTTAACAATCCTGGAGGAAACTTACTTATCAAATTCAATGTGAAGGTTCTTTCTTACAGAAATTGACTTAATGTTGTAGCTATGCCATACCCCTACAAGCATGTTTAATGATCATTGATGAGCAACCTTGACTAATATTCTTTCCACCAATGATTTCTAGCCATGACTCCTTTTCAGAATATACTATGAACGCCTATCAAGGATCTCATCCTTTAGTGTAAGCTAGGATACTTAATTTTCTTGAATTCCAATACCCTGTCTGCTAATTTCTCAATTCATAATCCCAGTGAGACTCAAAACTCCTATTAAGATTTCAGCTCCTGATAGTATCTCTTTTCCTATGAGAAATTCCCCTTAAGACTTGAGATGTGTAATGTCTTTATCTTTTCCCTTCTCCCCCAAGACGGGTCTTGACATTTTCTTGTTGCCTGGTCTTCCTTCCTAAACCACACAAGGCCCTTTTACCTGCTACCACCAATGACACTTCGTTGACCTCAAAATTTCGTGCCTCCATACCATCTATGTCTTCTGCAGTATACTATGGTTTATAAAGATGTGAAGTCTATCAATGTCATGCCCCTCCTTTGGTTTCGAGGATATCTTCTTAAATATCTGCCAAGAGAGACGAGCCTTTCATTATTGTTGCCTCTCTAAAAGACGCACCCAAATTCACGTGTTGCTTATATTTTTTGCACCAAATACCTTGAATCAGCTTTACTCTATTTTAATATAAGCTTTAGTAATATGCATTTACAAATATTAGTTTATTTATATTTATTATTTTTATTATTTGAATTTACAATAATGATAATTTATATTTGATTATTTTCTTATTATATTATCCATTATATTCATAATATTATTATTTTGATATTCATGATGTTATATATGATTATAATGATATTATTATTGTAATATTAAATAGATTATATATTTTATTTATTTATTTTCTTTATTTGTATTTTAAAAGAGTTACAGCTTCGAGGACATGACAGTCCTCCCCACCTGAGATTGCTTGTCCTCAAGCAATCACTAATTGAATTTGGGGATGAGAATGATTCTGATTCGTAACAAATCTATTCAAAGTAAATGTATCTAAACACATAGTTAGACATCATATGCTTGAAAGAATCTGATTACAAAGGCTTTGAGTGTTATGAATATCTACATGCATAGGTCTTGCATTTGTATACACATGAGGTCTAAATCAAACACAAACATTAATGAAGCAATTATGTTGAAGACATAAGCAAGTATCTAAATATAAAGAAGTATATCATAAACTCATAAAACATATACATGGAATGTATGCATGGAGTGTTTGTAAGACATCATGTTGTAAGTAGTACACAACTTCACCGAGTCATGAAGTATACATAGAAGCATGAATCATTCACATGAGAACAGATGTTTACTTATAATACATGCAAGGTTTGGTAATACATGTTTGGTAAAATCATATGCATGAATACACCCAAAGTACATATAGTCATTCAAGCATGAAAACACATATCCATAAGTAGATGAAGTGTGAAGTGTTCCTATTAGCACACATGAAGCATACATATATAGTCATATACTTATACAAAAAAAATCCTACATGCAACACATTTGCATAGCATACACATCGAATATAGAGAAAGTATTTCAGATATGTAGCAGTCAATTGTTTACACAAATGCAAACACATATCCATAAGTAGATGAAGTGTGAAGTGTTCCTATTAGCACACATGAAGCATACATTTATAGGCATATGCTTATACAAAAAAAAAATCCTACGTGCAACACATTTGCATAGCATACACATCGAATATAGAGAAAGTATTTTAGATATGTAGTAGTCAATTGTTTACAAGGATTACACACATTAAACACTCATGTTGAATAGACACCCTACAAAGAGCAATTTACCATACAAAGTATGATCATAAGATATTGTAACCCACAATCACATTGGTAATGAATCCAATAACATACAGAGCATAAGTCACGTTACGAAGCACGTTCAAGCATTAAGAGGCCACTCCCATGTGAAGAACCTTGAAAAACATGAATTGATCACACATAAGCTTTCATGAAATAATCATGCTGAAAACATATAACAAACACATAATTACTCACAAGATATAATAAACACACTTAGGAAATATAAGTAAGGTACATTATTACACTCAAGGTATGCAAATACACTCGAAGAAGTAGACATGTTCAATCAGAAGTATACACTCAAGAAAATAGAACATGCATAACAAAAATATACACATACTAAAACACATCAGCCATAAAGCAAGTATGTAAGACATGAGGTACACTCATAAAACAAGAATCATACATTTGCATACACATAAGTAGTAAAGAATGAAGTGCAGGCATGAATAAGTTCATAGAAACATAGACTCGAATACATAAGGCATGAAGTATGAAGTATACACTTGAATATAGAGCATCAAGAACGCATGGAAAGGGAGTAGACATGCTGAAAACACACCAATCTTGAAAGACATATCTGGAAGTTATCCATAGAGCAGTCATGTTGAATGTATTAGTCATAAATGCATACTAGATGCATAGCATGGAACAAACATGAATACATGTGCAGAGCATAATCATAGATTACATAGGAAGCATGCAAATATATGCAATACACTCATAAATGCATGGAGTAAGATACACAATGTAGAAAAATACGCCCAAAAAACATTGAGTGATAAATTACATACAAGGTATGAAGATCATGTAATTATACTGTAAAGCATATAAACCCATACAAAGTATCCAATGCATAAATACTCCTAAGGTAGGAAGCAATGTAGATACACTATAGCCAGAAGTGTACATAGAGGAATCAAACACATGGAGCAAGAAGCATTTAGTCATTACTTAAGACATGAATATGTAGAGCATTCAAGTACACTCAAATTTACTTCTATTCATGGAATATAAGCATATCATACATTCAATAAATGAAAAATACACAATATGAAGCATTCATTGAGTATACATAAAGCACAAAATGATCATACATATAGAACATAGGTATAAGTATGCTTGTAGATGCACTCAAAAAATACAAACAATTACATATAAGGCATGAATTACAAAAACACAAGCATACACTTAAAAATGGAGTAGTCATCTATAAGAGTACACCAGTCATGAAGTGAGTAAGTAAGATGCTAACCAAACACCCAAATACATCATCATGAAGGACGCACTTAAATTTAAAGTCACAGAGTATACAAGTACAAATTCAGAGGATATACACTTGAATACAAGTCCATCCTTAATATATGAATACAAGATCCTATACACTCAAATATAGTCACAAGTCAACTAAAATACACATATAATCATAGAGCATACACTCAAATACAAATGTAATCATAGAGTATAAATCCAAGTGTAAGTTCAACCATAAGTCATAAAGTATACACACAAATACAATCTCATTTGAATGAAATATACTGTCAGACATTTGGGAAAGGGGATTCAGTGCATCCCATACTACACCATGGACCCATTCACCATCCCAAGGTCATCGAGTATATACACAATCATACTTCATGAAATAAAATAATAACTTGAAAAATATTAATTTCTTGTAAATCATATGTAATAATGCATTCAATCTATAATTTTTTTGAGCAATCTAAATAGATATTAAAACACCCCAAGTTATCATCTCTTCACTTATCCAATTCACAAAGAGGCAGGAGTGGACCACGCACAAGGATGCCCTTAGCACCTCTCTTCTTAGCCCAAGAGCAGCCAACCAACACCCATGGAAATGACCCCCTCAACCCTCGTTGGCAGACCTGTAGTCATCCAATGAGGGTGGTATACCTCAAAGAGATCCTAGTATCTGCTTTCCTTCATTGGCGTCCAATCCTCCTCCCCTATGATTTGATTCAAAAAGAATGATAATTTGGTAATGGGTAGACACAAAGTCCATGCGATAGTTTGGAGGAAGGATTCCCATAGGAGGCCCTTAGAGCACTCCTTTCTCAACCCGAGAGTGGCCAACCAACATCCATGGAAATGACCCCCTCGACCCTCATGGCAAACTTGCAGTCATCCAACGAGGGTGGTCTACCTTGAAGGGACTCTAGTATTTGCTCAACCTATCGATTACATCCCTCAACCAACTACATGATTTTTTGATGATACAACAATTGCCTCTAATGCTTATCTTATTACAAGTTACCCACAATTACCCCATGCTATGAGGATTTATGAATTCATCAAGATATTAATAATCTATTTATTATATGAATGTATATGCACTAGTCCTTAAATCTATCAATCACCAATCCCTTATCAATCATTTATATTTACATTCATAAATTATATGAAAGTATTGTTGATTTTGGGCTATGAAAGTATGCACCTAATACTTACTACTTTGATCTGTAGGAACCTCTTGTTTTCCCAGCCAATGATGTTGCCTTCTCATTCCACGTTTCAATAGAATGATAGATCATAATATTATTTAATATTTTTGTGGGTGTAGAGATGTAATTAGTCTTTCTCTTGTAGTTACATATACCATAATTAGGATGGGAAAATATCATCATAACATCATTAGTTGTCCAATTCCAAATAACATATTAGCAATACAAACGGTGTTCATCAACCACCCACAATATATTTATCGGTCATCATATATATTTATTAATCATATTTGGATAGGTCTATTAACCGTAAGCTAGTATTTAAATTCCCTTTTTATTGCCAAAACAATATCACTATTCAAAATCTCACCATTCGTGTATATCTTAATAGCAAAGTAATTATATTCAATGGTTATAAGCCATACCTGATCTGTATGAGTCAAAGTGTGTCTCCTTATGTTTATAGAATATACCTTCTTCTTCGGTAAGTTTACATACGCTAATTTCACAAGATGGCAGGAATGTTGCTCTGATATCACTTGTAATGTCCCCTTTCTGATGAGAACACTTAAACCCAAATCTTGCTTTCAAGATATTTCTTAAAGAGACATCAAACGTTAGAAATCAATAAGTTTAGTGATAAAATCTAAAAATACTGGAGATGATACATAAATAATTCATTTTTTTGTCAAGTAGTTATCCATTTCTACTTCTATAAATGATTCTACCTATATTATATTTCATAAATACTCTAAGATATATATCACATATTTACCAAGATCCCGAGGTTGGTATTCTATCATTCCATTTATCATTCTAGTGAATGAAGAGTCATTATGACTTATAAGTCCCAATAATTGCTTAGCATTATTATTGGGTAACTATAAAGAATACATTATCTAAACATATATACACTTATAATGTATTTATATTTATCTTATATATCAAAGAACATCGACCTTACTGACTCCTTACCACTTATTTATTATCAATTAGTCTTCAACATAATTCATAGTCATCTTTTTTATACCAGAATCACTTACCTTAGCACTCCACAATATTTAACAATCCCGAAGGAAACTTACTCATCAGATTCAGTGTGAAGGTTCTCTCTTACAGAAATTGACTTAATGTTGTAGCTACACCATACCCCTGCAAGCAGGTTTAATGATAATTGACGAGCAACCTTGACTGATATTCTTTCCACCAATAATTTCTAGCCATACCTTTTGAATACTTTTGTGATTTAATCAACTCATCAAGAATCTTTGATCCTCCTTTCAGCTTCAAACATATTTCTATCTATTATCTAGCCTTTTTAAGGTCTTTTCTCAGAGCCACTATTTTTTCTTCCAACTTCATGCACTCACTAGATTTAGATTGTAGTTCAGATTTACCTACATCTTCTATCCCTTTAACTTCTTCAACTTGTGTCTTCACTTGCTTACCACCATTTTATCAAATTCTTCAAGATTCTTGGTTAGCTTTTCAATCTCTCTTTGTGCATGGTTTTTCAGCTTTTTGTTCTCCTTTCTCAAGATTGTAATCTCATTCAAGGCACTAATGAGTTTTCCTTCAAGATATACTTATCCTTCTTCTTCTTCATTAGAGGTTTCAACTTCTTCTTGATTTGCAAACTCTTTTTCCATGAATAGTATTTCATTTCCCTCAACCAAACAGACACTATCACATTCATCATTTGAGCTATCACTAACATTAGATGAACCACTTTCTTCTTGTGTGTGCAGACTCTTCTTATTCTTAAAGAATTTCTCTTTCATTTGGAAGAAGGATTTCTTCCTACTACTATCCACTATTTTCTTAGAGTTATCCTTTTCATCATAAGGACATTTAGAAGCAAAATGTCATATTTTTCCACAACTAAAGCATTTAAAGGGTAACTTACCTCTATATTTACTAGAGCCTCTTCTCAGTATTCTGACAAATTTGGCTTCTTCTTTGTTTTTCTCTTTAGATCTAGATGTAGATGCTTCAAACTTTTCCTTTTTGGCTGCTTTGAATTTAGCTTCTCTTAGAAATTTTTGTATCTCCCACTCTCATCTCATAGGGAGTAAAGGTTTCATGCAACTCGTCAACGATGAGTTTTTCCAAATCTCTTGCTTGATATATTGTAGAAATTTTAGAGTCATACCTAGATGGAAATGACCTTAAAGCCTTTTTGACAACTATTGAATCCTTCATCTCTTTTCCAAGGACTCTAATAGTGTTCACTATATCATCAACTCTAAGAAGATAATATGAAATCTTTTCTTCTTCACTCATCTTGATACTTTTAAACTTTCCTTTGAAGGTTTTTAGCTTTGCCTACTTTACTTTATCATCACCTTCATAGATTTTCTTTAGATTTTCCCAAACATCATGTGCATTTTCAATATGCATAACTTTGACAAATTCTGATTTTGAAAACCTACATAGAATAGCATTCTTTATCTTAGCATTATTCTCATATTCTTTCTTTCCAAATTGATTAGTAGGAGGTGTAGCAAGAATAGTATAACCATTTATAACAAACATCCATACATCAAACCCTAATGAAGACAAATATGATTCCATTTTAATGCTCCAAAAAGCATAGTTAGAGCCATCAAAGAGAGGTTCTTTGTTTGAGGATGAACCTTCTTGACTCATCATTTGTGTTTGTTGTCCAAGATCTACCCAAGCTGATTAAGCTTCTCCAAGGAAACTAGGGCTCTAGTACCAATTGTTAGAACACAACAATCTACTAAGAGGGTCGATGAATTAGTAGATCAAATAAAATTTAACATTTAACACCTCTTAAGCAGATTTAGTAAACATGTAGAGATCATGAAAACACACAAATGCACATAACACCAGATAAACGTGGAAAACCCAATATGGGAAAAACCACAGTGAGAATAGCTACTAGGATTTTCTATCCTAATCCAACCTCACAATAGAACCTCACTAGTTATAATATTTAAGGGAACCAACCCTAAGGAGACACCCATACCCTAATTTAGGATCACCAACTCCAAGGAAGCAACCACTCCCTACACTGAGCACCAACTCAGCTATCTGATGGCACCAACCAATTAGATTTACAAAGTAAGAGTTATGGAGCTACAACTCTAAATGATTCAAATGAATCTAGTTTTGTGTTATAGACTTATTTTACAACTACTCAATCTATGATTTGCTTCCATGCAAGCATACTCTCTAATGTTGTTTCTACTAACTCAAAAACTCATACCTCTACTCTGCTCTTCTCTTCTCTGCAATCTATACTTTGGAACATCATCTATTCTAACTCTCTCTTTCTCTGTTCAGCAGTCTCTTTGCACTAATTTACACTTGATGCATACCCTGGATAATTTTATAAGTTACAGTCTAGGTCTTCTTCTCACAGCATATGCATACTACGCTCTCTCTCATTCATCTACCTCTTTCATTCAACTTCACATACTTTCCTTCACCAACAAGTTTCTCCTACACCTCAATCCCAACACCACTGATAGAATTCAATGCATTTTCTATATTTGGAATCAATCAAATCTAGGGTTTCATGCTTGATTGACTTGTTCCAAATTTCATAGCCACTTATGCATTAATGGTGTCTCTCATTTCTTCCAACCCTTCGTGAGAATGTAGCTAGAGTCATTATATAATTTCCATCACATAAGTTCATTCACCTGGTCTTTGACACAATCCAATCTTTGAATACAAACCATTGATCTTAAAATTTGTGCCATGATCTAGCATATCTCATTTACCTTCCTTGCTTTAAAATCTAGCCATCTGATTTAACTTGCATTAAATGTGGTTGTATATCTCTAGTGATTCACAACAACGATGAGAATCAAACTTTCAAGAAATTATTTCTTTCCAAGTGTCACTAATCAACATACCCACACTGGTCAACCCAATTCAACACAAGCATCCCACAAAATGGCAGAATTAATCCTTCATTCATGTTTGTTGAGGGTCGTGGATCACTAATCCCTCTTACCTCATACTTAAAGTGCATTACAAAGCTTAATAAGCAAGCCCAAACACCAATTTATGATTCTTCTCCATACCAATTGAGGTTTGATCATCGGCCTTATGCTTTACCATTTACCTTCCTTCACCTCATTGGAAACCATCACTCCAACCTTCAAAACACTAAAGTGTGAAACTCTGAAACATGCATGAGTTTATACAAATGTTGAGGTTCACCCTTTCATCATACTGCTTACCATCCTTTGTGTTAAGGTGTAAGCCTTCCTTTTAGTCCACAATGCTTGAACAAATCCATCATAAGACAACCATTTTGGGTGTCGACCTTCGAGCTTTCCTTATTCTCCTTTCTTCATGCTTAAAAAATTGTTAAGGAAAAAGCCTTAATACCAACCCATGAACACCAAAGCCATTTTGAGTGTCAAGGTTCAAGGTTTCTTCATACCCCTTTCTCCACTTCTTGTTAATGCATAAGCCTTAACTCTATATTCTAATTCCTGATGCCTTTTCAAACTTACGTCTTTCTAACTCCTTTTTCTTTGTGAATTTGGTATAAGTTATTTTTGATGTCAGATGTGCAACTCCTTTCAGACTTTAAACAAACTTTCCTCATTTCACTGAGGGATTTGGTATAAGGTATGATTGAAGCCCAATGTCCAATCATCTATAGCATAAATTAAGCCACAAGCCCAAAGTCCAAAGCCCGATTAGAATTAGTTGAAAATGACTAACTCCTTCACTTATTAAGAAGTATAAAGTAAGCTCGAGGCCCAATGCTTGAACTTCTGCAACACTTCATTGCTTGCTTCATTGATGCCCTTTTTGACATCAACCAACGACTCCTCATATGATATCATGGTTGAGTGGGAGCATTGGTAGATGAGGGTAAGTTGAAGGTAGAAAAATTTAATGGGAAGAACTATCAGTCATGGAAGATGCAAATGGAGGAATATCTCTATCAAAATGATTTATGGTGGCCATTGGAAGGGAAAGCCAAAAAAATTTCAACAATTTCTTATGAGGATTGGAATATTCAAAATAGAAAGGCACTTGGAAGTATTCATTTATGCCTAGCACAATCAGTAGCTTTTAATATTTCTATAGAAAAGACAACAAAAGATTTGATGCAGACCCTTGCAAAGTTATATGAAAATCCTTCCACTTTTAATACGGTATTCCTTATGAAGTGTTTATTTAATATGAAAATGGTAGAAGGCGGGTCAATTGTTGATCATTTAAATGAGTTTAATAAAGTTACCACTCAATTAACTTCTGTAAATATGAAATTTGATGAAGAAGTTAGGGCTCTTTTGATTTTGTGTTCTTTTCCTAAAAGTTGGAATCACTTGGTAATGATGGTTAGTAATTCTATTTCTGGTTCAAATATGCTGAAATTTGATGATGTTGGTGTGATTTTGAGTGTGGAAATTCATAGAAAAAGCTCAGGTGATTCATGCACATCAGGAAGTGTTTTTAATGCAAAAAGAAAGGGTAGAACAAAGGAGAGAGGAAATAATTAGGGAGGTCATGGTAAGTCATGAGGAAAATCAAAGGATAAGAGGTCCCAATCTAGAGAAAAAAAGGATTGTTGGTATTGTGGTAAGCTAGATCATTTAAAGAAAGATTGTTGGTCTTAGAAAAATAAAGAAGAAAAAAAGGAAGGTAGTAAAGAGGAAAATATGGTAAGTAATAAATCTAATGAGGATGCTTTGATTCTTTCCCTTGATAATGTTGATAATTCTTAGGTGTTAGATTCAAGGGATTCATTTCATGCTACACCCCATAGAAGTTATTTTCTTGATTATGTCCAAGGAGATTTTGGGATGGTTTATTTGGGAGATAACGAATCTTATCAAATTGTTGGAAAGGGAAAAATCAAGATTGAGTTGCAAAATGGGAATCATTAGATACTACAAGAGGTAAAGAATGTTCCAAGGTTAAGCAAAAATTTAATTTCAACAGGGAAACTAAATGATGAAGGTTGTGTTACATTTAGTGATAAAAATTGGAAGGTTACAAAAGGTGCCTTAGTGGTAACAAAAGGTATGAAGGTAGGAACCCTATATCTTTGTATAGGTCATATTGTTCCTTCTCCTTTAGTTGTTGCATAGAAAATTCAATGTTTAGGAATAGTTGTTGCAATTCAACAAGTAGAAAATCAAACAATTGTTGTGGGTTCAAAAACAACATTGTGGCATAATAGACTTGGGCATATGAGTGTAAAAGGTATGAAAGTACTTCATTCAAAGAATGTTTTACCAAGTCTAAAATGTGTCAATGTGGATTTATGTGAAATTTGTGTGTATGGAAAACAAAAGAGAGTTAGTTTTCTCCAGGATGGGAAGCAAGAGAGAGATGAGAAATTAGAGCTTGTGCATACAAATGTATGGGGACCAGCTTAGGTATCTTCTCTTATTGTCTTAGTATTATGTTACTTTTATTGATGATGCAACTAGGAAGGTATGGATTTATTTCCTTGAGTAGAAATCTGATGTATTTGAAACTTTTAAAAATTGGAGAAGCTTGATTGAGAATGAGACAGGTAAAAAGTTAAAATGTCTCAAATCTGACAATGACGATGAGTATTGCAACAAATATTTTGAAGATTATTGTTCCTCTAATGGAATTCATAAGTAGAAAATGGTTCTAAGGACTCCACAAGAAAATGGAGTGGTTGATCACATGAATAGAACAATAATGGATCATGCATGGACTATGAGATTGCATGTTAGGTTGCCTTTAAACATGTGGGAAGAGGCTATAAACACTATTGTTTATTTAATTAATAGAGGTCCTTCTAATCCTTCAGGTCGTGGTATTCCATAGGAAGCATGGAAAAGTAATAAGGTGAGTTAATATTTTCTCAAAACCTTTTGTTGTGAAGCATTTATACATATAGATTCTGAAAAATAGAACCAAGATGGAAGCTAAATCAAATAAATGTATATTTGTTGGATATGATATTGATGAATTTGGTTATAGGCTTTGGGATTTTAAAAATCAAAAAAATGTAAGAAGTAGGGATGTCATATTCAATGAAACGATGTTGTACAAAGATCAGTTGCAGCAACATGAGAAGAAAGAAAATGATTATGTAGTGTTGAATGATACTCCAAATAGTGATGTTCTAGTGGTTCCTCATGCTTCGCAACAAGAACAATGTAAGGAAAGCTTAGGTGCAGAACAAACTCTCCTAACGTCAAAACCTTAGGGAAGAATGCAAGGGTGACTTTAAATTTTACAATTACAGTTCAATTAAGATACTCATGAAAGAAATAATAGAAATAGAGAAATTAACATACACAGATGAACACCAGATTTATGTGGGAAAACCCTTATGGGAGAAAAACCCACCACACCAAGAAAAACCCCTTTGTATTATAGTAAACAAATTACATACAAAGTACAGGCTTCACTCTCTGATCTCATATTACAGCAGCATAATTTCCTGACCAATCTTGTATAGAAAATCCCAGTTATAATACTCTCTGAATTGAATTCATACACACTGATCACACAAACTATTCATCGAACATCTACCATTGCCCGAGCACAATCATTTTTCCTCACAGTCTATTCATCTCCCTCACAGGAATAGTCGCAACAATCCAACTGCTAGCAGTTCACATTCAGCTTCTCTGATTGGTTGAAGACAAACCACATAGGATAGTCATTCGGTCAAGGCACTCAAACTATGTTGCATGTCGGTGAGACACTAGGCCGTGTCTCCCCAATGCCACAATGCCTGACTGTCGTTATCGCCCAGAGTCACCACCATCGGCAAGAGTCATATCGAGTCCAAAACTATCTACTAGACTCACTCTATTGCTAAGACATCATATCGATATCCATTGCAGAACCATCGGCCAGACCATCGCTATCAGCGAGAGGTCATACCGAACACAAATTCATCCTGTGTAGATCTATTGGCGAGACAACTGCTATCAGCAAGAGTTCTCACCGAAAGAACCTACCTGTTGACGAGAGAAACCTTATCGATAAGAGGTCACACCAACATTCAACTCCTATAGCTCTATCAGCAAGACCATCGCTATCAGCGAGACATCACACCGAGCACATAACAGTTGGAGAGACCACCACTATCACCAAGAGGTTATATTGAATGCACCAACCTGTCTTCAAGACCACGTCCATCGGCAAGAGTTCTTACCGAATGCAAACTCGCCAGCCAAGAGTCTCCCCGATGACATACATGTGAATAACCGTTAGCGAGACATACATTGTTGGGTTGAGTTATTTTGAATGTTCAAGCCTTTCCCCGATGACTTCTATCACCATGAGTCTCCCCGATAACCATTAGACACCAACCTATCGGCAAGAGATCTCCCTAGGTAGAAAGAGTTAGGAATCTTCATAGTGATCGATATGTCTTGCCAATGACTACCATTGGCAAGACAAAAGCAAAGTCTCGGCGACCTGAACACTTTAGAGATTTAGAACATTGCTGCTAGTCGGTAAGACTTCTAGAGGGTCTCACCGACTTTGCTCTTTTAGGAGTTTACATGCCAATAAGATTGAGGCATGTTTTCCAACAATCTCCCACTTGATGAAGATCTTACTGACACCTCTAGAGCACAACAAAATAATTGAAATTCATGGGCACTAAGGCCCATCGAATTGGCACACCACCTGAACTTATCTGTGCTCACTGGTTTCGTCAATGCATTTGCAAAAATTTCCAAAGTATCCACTTTTTCTAAAGAGACCTTTCCATCCTCCACCATATCTCATACAAAATGATACTACACATCAATATGTTTCATCCTGGCATGGAAAGTAGTATTTTTTTCCAAACAAATAGCACTCTGTCACAATAAATTGTAATTATCCCTGCATCAAACCCAATGTTAGAACACAAACGTTTTAACTAGATTTCTTCTTTACAAGCGTGTGTTGCTACCATGTATTTTGCCTCTATAGTGGACAAAGTGACTACAGCCTGTCGCTTACTCATCCAACTAACTGTACCACCATTCATCGTGAAAATATATCCACTGGTGGATCTTCTGTTGTCAATGTCCCCTGCCCAATCAGAATCCACATAGCCTCAAATGTTGAGAATCCTTTGTGATTCAACTAAATTTCCATGGTAACACAACGCATATTCTGAAGTTCCCTTCAGATATCTAAACACCCTTTTTACAGCATCCCAATGTGTCCTTCTAGGATTTTCCATAAAATGACTAAGTACTCCCACTGCTTGGGCAATGTTTGGTCTTGTACAGACCATTGCATACATTAAACTGCCAACTGCACTAGCATAAGTCACTCTAGTCATGTCCTCTATCTCAGTAGGATATTTTGGATAGTCTTCAATAGATAGCTTTGTTCCCTACAAAACTGGAACAACTACTTGCTTGCAATCATTCATACAAAATCTCTCCAGAACAGTATTAATATACTTACTCTAACTAAGCCAAAGTTTTCTACTCTTCCTGTCCCTGGTTATTTCCATTCCTAGAATATACCTAGTTACACCAAGATCTTTCATTTCAAACTTTGCAGACAACTGAAACTTAAGATCATAAATCATTAACTTACTATTTCCTATGAACAACATATCAACATAGAGAGCAATAATAAGAATACGATCACTTTCAGCTTTGTAGTATACACAATGATCATATTTTGATCTTACAAATCCCAAAGACAAAAAAAAAGTGTCAAACTTCTGGTACCACATCCTAGGAGATTGTTTTAATCCATACAGAGATTTTTTCAACTTGCAAACTAGTTTTTCTTTACCTTTTTCCACAAAGTGCTCAAGTTGGGACATATAAATCTCTTCTTCAAGGTCACCATGAAGAAATGTTGTCTTCACATCCATCTGTTCAACCTCTAAGTCATACGCTACTACAAGTGACAAGAAAAATCTGATAGACGTCAACTTAGCTATAGGAGAAAATATTTCTCCATAATCAATTCCCTCTACTTGGGAATACCCCTTTGCAACCAACCTTGCCTTATACTTTTCCACACTGCCATCCAAACCTATTTTCTTTTTAAATACCCATTTACATCCAACAACTTTTCTACCTTCAGGCAAGGGCACCAAACTCCAAGTATCATTATTTTCTAATGATGCCATTTCTTCATTCATGGCTTCCAACCAAGAGTTTGAATCAGACATTCTAAATGCCTCTTTCACAGTCCTAGGCTCATCAATGCTGGAAATTAAAGCATAGGCACAACTAGAATCTAACAAAGAAAACCCATACCTAACAGGTTGCTTTCTTTCACATGTTGACCTCCTCACAGGCTGAGGCTGAAGTTGTTCTTCTTCAGAACTCTCAGAACTACTTGAGCTCTCCTCAATTTTAGGTACATTTTGAATTTTCAATTCCTCTTTATCAGGTGTTGGAGGAATTTCAACTACATCCTTTTTATTTTTTGACTTTGTCTCTGACTGTAGATCCAAGGTAGAAGGCTTTAGCTCACGAAAGATAACTCTTTTGTTGTATAGAACCTTCTCCGTATCAGGATTCCAAAGCTTGTATCCTTTTATTCTAGCACTATAACCAATAAAAATACATTTAACAAATTTTTTTTCCAATTTAGATCTTTTCTCATTCGGCACATATGCATATGCCTCACAGCCAAAAACATGAATATGTCTCAAAGAGGGCTTCTTTCCAGACCATGCTTCCAAGGTTGTTTTCTCAACAAGAGCAGAATTAGGAGAATGGTTTATTAAATAACATGTTGCAATTGCCTCAGCCCAGAACTTCTCATCCAAGCCAGCACTACTTAGCATACTCCGTGCTCTTTCCATCACTGTCCTGTTGAACCTTTCAGCAACTCCATTTTGCTGTGGAGTGTAGGGTGTAGTTTTATGTCTTCTAATCCCATGATCTTTACAATACCTCTCGAACTCATCAGAACAAAAATCACCACCATTTTCAGTCTTGTTGATGGTGTTTTCTGCACAGCAACAACTCAAACAGAATATAATATCATATCTCTCTTGAAAGGTAAATCTCTATCAGCAAGCCTCAAGAGATAACCCCAAGGTCTCTAATGTCAAGTCTTGACAATGCATAAACAAATCAGTGATAAAATGTGAAAATGTTGGTAATCATAATGGGACCTTACTAAAAGCAAAATACTGAATCAATTTTATCAGATCTAACAATCTGATGATACTTTAATCCTAGATCTAACCTAATAATCAAAGAAATAGAAAAAGATAAAGGTTTCAAAGAGATTTAAAAATCTAATACTACTCCTAAGATTAACAATAAAAATAACCAACACTCGAAATGGGCCAATCCTTCAAAACTGATCTCTACTTGACCCAGATAAATCTACAATCTTACAGAAAATAGTGCAATCTTCTGAGGTGTTAATATTTTCAAATCATGAACATTAATTCAACAACCCTATTGCAATTGAAATGAACAAATCCTCACAATCGAACTAAGCACACTGAATATGAAGTCTAGGCTAACTTTGCAAAGCAATTGACAATCAGTTGGTTGCGAAAAGTATGGACTGAAGGATTGCTACAACATTCAAGTATCAAATCACAAACATTATTGAATCAAATCTAATCTAAATATTAACCTCCTCAAAGCAATTTTAAAGATAGAATAATGAGAACCATGCAAGATAAGAGAATACAAGTATGGCACCAAATCACAATGTCATTACTTGCATTCGAATTATCCACTATAGCAATAATTCCAGCTTTCTGTTACAATATTTGCTTGAGAACTACTACTTGCTAACTTGCTCTATTCACTTCTAACTATTTTGATCTATTCTACTTCTATCTTCTAACCCTTTCTAACTATTTCTAACCATTACAAATGAGGCGAAATGCCAAATATATATAATCCCCCCAGAAAACCCGTCAGCCAAGCAAGAGTTTGCAGCATTAACTGGCACCACCGACCAGCCAAGAGAAAGTCAAAATGGAACGAAGGAATGCATTAAATGTGTGAACTACACCCAAGTCGGCTCGGGATTCCCAATGCAACTCAGACCAATGCAAGGCGTGATAATGGGGAAGCACAAATCCTGAAGTAGTTGGGCATTAACTGCCTTCCCTTTTGTCTCTATTCTGATCTGGACCTTCATGAACTCTCAAAAGTGTCCCATCCAAGTTGGCCACAGGTGGTAATGGAAAAAACCTAAGTCATCTTTCAATTGACGCAATCTCCTCCCTTGATTGCTTTACCAACCTATCCCAATCCACCTTATACGTTAGGTATTTGTCAATGACAACAATGTATGTAGCCGCATCATCTAACTGATGCTCAGAGATGGAACCATCATTATTTGGTGCATAAACATCATGCCACCACTTCCTCAACTGTTCCAAGCTCAAGTACTTGGGCGCGATCTTCCTTCTTCCCATCATAATTTCAAAGAAGGTAATGGATCCATTGTAAACACCGGCTAAGGTATCATCAATCTTCCTCCTCTGTTTGTAAACCTTCTTCAACACTTTCTGCCTAATTTGCAGTGTCTCATACCATTCCCATGGTTTGGCAGCTCTGGAGGAAGGAAGAATCCCATCACATACCAACCTATCCCAGGTGTACTCCATGATAGTTCTAGTTTTCTACAGAAGGAGATTCGTGTCTTCCTTATCCTGTGCCAACACGGCCTTCAACCAATCAGCTACCATGATAGCATCCTTCCCAGTTGACAAGATTTCCTTAATAGCTTCATCACCCTTTATTTTCACCCCTTTCAGCCAATTCGCAGTGGCAACAGTAGAAGCTTTCATCTTTTCTAGCTCGGTGATGGTCTCTTGAGGTAGAGGATTCGTAGCAGATATTGAAGGGTTAATGGATTACACGGGCTTCATTAATTCCTCCAAGCATTTCTTGAGATTTTCATTCTCTTTCTTCAACTCATGTTTGGTCTGTATTTCCTTTCTCAGCCTGCCCACAATGACTGCACTAGAACCCTCATAATCTTCAATATCCTACTCCACAGAAGTAGGCCCCAAGTTGAAAGTTTGCACATTATAATCCTTTCCAGCCACATTATCTCTATTTTTATCCAAAGTAGGGGTGGCAATGTGAACAACTCTGTTATGAGCTTCATCTCTTTCAATTCTTGAGATCACCCTAGCTTTCCTCTTACCTTTTTCTTTTCCAATTTTGGCTAGTAGTGCATCCCAATTCCATGGACTATCTTCCACAACAACTTGTTTTCTCTTTATCTCTTTGTCCAGCCAACCAAGGATAGTGGATTCCAATTTCACCTCACTTTGTTTCTCCTCCTGCTGACCCTTAGGTGCCTCCTCTCTCAAATTTCATTGATTAGGAGTCTCATCCGTCTTACTTTCCTTTTCTTCGGCATGCTCATCTCCATGTATAGGTGAGGGAACCTTCACTATTTCCTCTTCTCTTGGAGGGACTTCTTCAGTTCGAACAAGGGAATCTGCATATGCAACCATAGGGGAATGCATTATCTTTTCAATTTCTGCCTCCGCACTATGGAGGTCACCTTCATGAAACTCATCCCCTTTAATATCTAGATGATCCTCAACATCCTCTAACTCACTAGGCTTGCCTTGAGCTCCATGAGTGGAAGGCACATCATCATGATGTTCCTCATGAGAAACCACAAGAGGGAGATCTACCTCAGGCACACTGTCCCTGGGAGAAGGAGTCCTAGACCTCCTTGTATACACCTTGGCCTTCTCCTCCGAACTTTCAACATTTACCACAGGTGGGGAAAATTCTTCCTCCCCAACCTTGGAGCTTTCTTTCTTTGAAAATTTTATGATTCTCCTCCTCTTAGGCACCGGCACATCAACCTCAGGACCCTGATTTTCAGTCCCTTTCTACTCAAATTTCCTGGTCCTTGTCCTCTGCTTGGCCTTTGGTTTTCTCGGTTTTTCTGCTTCCTGGACCTCTATTTCTTGAATACCTTTTATCTTGATTTTGAACAAAGAATCCAACTTACCCTTTCCCTTAGAATCATGCTCGGTAGATTCCTCAGAGGTGGAGTGGGGATCCAGATCTCCCATTAGCGCATAGGTGCACTGTACACCATTATTTTCTAGCTCCCACAGCTTATGCTTTAGCCACATCCTAGTAAATTTGATGACTGGATCCACTAGTTGCTTTAATTCTATCTTTTCCTCTTCTAACCAATCCACATCACCAATTGGTCTGTCTTTTATGGCCTCATAAGCATGATCCTGGATCAAGTTTCCATTGTCTTCCAATTGATCAGGAACTACCTTTACATTATACAATCGAACCGACTCTGCTAGAAGCCAGGAGAATTTCTTCTTCCTGACCTCAAATTCATCACTGCAGTTGGCCCAGTAGTCCTCCAAGTTCACCTTATGGCAATACTCTTTGCTGGCCTTCTTTTGAGCTTCTCCTGTAATGTCAAATCTGGACCTCTTGGAGTGGAAAGACAAGCCAAGAGTACTCATTTCTTCCTCTGAAGCCTGGGCGGAACCAATGGAAGGACAAACCTCTCCAGTACCAATCCTCAAGGGGAAGTATCCACCAAATCCAGTCTTATGCTTATCTTTCTTGACAATGGCATCAAAGTCACAGATCTGCCTAGTGACCTCCAACAGTAGAATGTGATCGGTAGGGTATCTTGAAAGTCTATATGGAGCTCTCTGGTAGCCATCAATCCAAATATAAGAGAAAGTTGGGAATTGAATAGACCATGCCCCATATTTCTTGATGAGTTCTTTTGCTTGGTCTGAAATCCTGACATGCTCCGCACCTTGAAGCAATCTAGTGATATGCATGGTGAATGCATCATTCACCCTCCTGTAGTTCGAACCTCCCAAGTGCAATTGAGGGAAAACCTCGTAGATAATATCATGTCCAAAAATTCCCTTTGTATCCAATCCTTTGTAGGAATGGAATCTTGCAAGTGCATAGACCAGTTATGAAGCCATTGTGAAAGTCTTGGTCTGCAACACATTGGATAACTATTCATGGAGTACTCCACTAATGACCCCTACCCAAAGGTAATTAATCTTCTCTTGCTCCATCCTCACAATCACATGGCACATCCAACTTTCAAATGTACCAACATTCTTCAATCCAACCACCTTGCTGAGAATAGTGATGGCATCATAATATTCCTTCTTGAACTTTATCCTGAATAGCTGCTTGGGTAATTTAGAATAGTGTGACTTAGGCTTCTCCAGCCAAGAATTGATAAATTTTTGTGACCTCATAGTCTACTCATCGTAGAACTCTTGAGCTGCCCTCATGTTGAATCCCACCACATGAGACCTGTCTGGCATATCAAATGTTTGGGCAATGGAGACAGGGTTGAGATTTGCTACAACCCTCCCCTGAGGACCAATTATTCTCTGGGTGTCTTGATCATAGTGCTTGGCACATTCAAGGACAAGCTCATAACACTGCACCGTAGAAGGGAAACCAGTAAAATGTGACAATCCTGATTCCATCATCCTTCTAGCCACCAAAGGAGAATCCTTAGTCACCATTATTTCTTTAAACTCTTCATAATCCCATGATCTGACATTTGTATCAGTCACCTCCAACCAAACTAAACTAATTTTTCTCTCAGGGATCCTGCTCTTAATGTCTGTTTTAATCCTCTTTGCATCAAACATTAAGGACCCAGCTGCTGCCTTGCTAGATTCAGCCTACACTCAACATGGAAATCATAATAAGAACCACAGGAAAGAGGATGTTAATCCATAAGAAAACTGTTAGAATGAATCTCATATAGCCAGAGTGTTATTAAATCTCATATGAGATGACCACAACAAATTTTAGGTTTCAAGACCATCTGCGGAATCTGAGCTAGAGAGGAATTTTGAGAAATTTCAGACCGATCGAATTCCAACAGAATAACCAGGAAACACCTACTTAACCATTAAACCTAATCATGATCAATCAGTAAATTACACAAGAAATCCAAATATGACATGAAATAATCATTAAATGTATCACAAATCATAAACAAATCCAATCATTAAATGTATCACAAATCATAAACAAATCCAATTATCTCACGTTCCTTTATATTTCATCAAATTTCAGGAAAATCCATGAGGGATGGATTTCCGTGAAGAACGAGCCAAAGAGGATACTTCGGAGAATCAGAGAGACGTTGAATTTTGGAGAAATCCGGACCCAACAAAAATTTGCGGATAAGGAAAAACTCTGAACCAATCAGTGCAAAAGCATGTACTTCGGCCAAACAAATTTCATTCAGAAAGAGGTCACACCGAGTGGGGCATGTCTTGCCGACCGGCGATATAGAAAATATATCGATATGACCAAAGGGTAGTCGGGGTAAGGTCCTGGCGAATCCTTTTTGTCTCACCGACTTTCGAGGTCCAAGCAAACACTTCGGCCAGACTAAAGTTTTACGCTATGAGGTCTCAGCAACGTTGCGGTGTCTTGCCAACCGGCAATAGGTTTTGAATTCAGCTAGAGGTCTTGCCAACCATGTAATGTTTCACCGACATGAAGGTCTTGGCAAGAGTTGTGAGCTCACCGAAGGATGGATGTCTCAACAAAGCAAATGAATATCGGTATAACTAATGGAGCCCGCTATGACCTCTTGCCGACTAGGGCTTGTCTTGCTGACGGTGTATAAGGAAATGCATGTCGATGAGAGACTTTCTTTTGGGGTGAGGTCTCGGTGAATCCTCTTTGTCTCACCGACTGACATAGGAGACTTTATCGGTGTGAGAAATGATACTGTCACGGTGATCAAATATGAACTTAGGAAGGTTTCTCAGTGAAATATAGGGTGATCGATATGACATCTCCCCGACTTTGAAGGGTCATAGTGAAGAAAATTTGGAAGGGACGGATTATCCCGGAGGGACGAAAAAAATCCCGGATTGCGATGCCAAGTCATGATTTTACCCAAACACCAAATCAATCATGAATTTCAAAAATTTAACTCAGGACAAGTTAGGGATGGACCTTTCATAGATTTTCTTTACATTCTAGGTCAATTTTAAGACGAAATAACTTGAAATGGTATTTCCCTAGGTTTCAAACCCTATTCATCTGCCATTAGTGCACAAGAAAGCTCAGAATTCAGTTGTTTCAACTGCTAATTCGTTACTAGGGTTTACTAATTACTCTTAGGAAAGATTCATCAAAATGCAGATAGGAAAATGAGCTCAAGACTCACCTAGGAGATGAAAAATAACGCAATACCGAACAACCCTAGCATGAAATGATCAAATACGTAGGAATTCAAATCCCACAAGCTCTCATAAAATCAACATGCCATTCATAATTCTCAATCAAAGGCAGGGCAATAAAAACATACCATTGTGACACGGGAATCGATCTCTGAAGTAGCAAATGCGAAGCCCAATGGCGTCCACAAAGAACAAATGCAAGAATGCACAAGAAATCATCACTTAAATCCATAATTCAAGCCTAAATGTCCCAAATCAAAGTCAATCAATCACAAGAAAGAACTCCTCAGCTCAAACAATAGCAACAATAAGCATGATGGCACAAAAGATCCCAGAAATCAAGTTAAATACATCCTTCAAAGCACGCACGAAGCCATTAATGCCATCGATAAGACAATTAGAAAACTCGAGAAGCCGACGACAGGGCGGAATCCAAGAAAATCTGGCCCACGTGGAAATCTTCTAATACCAAAAATCCCTGAACAACAGGGTCCAGCCAGAGTCCAAGCGGGATCTGGGAAAATCCGACCAGGGTGGAAAATCCCGACTCTGAGTAAAAGCCCGAAATTTATCTAGAACTTAGGATTTTCAATAAATAACCTAGGGATACACTTAGGCAATCAAAAATAAACATTTAAGCACATGCCTAGATAAGATAAAACCTCAAAAATAAAAGGCCAAAAAACCAAAACCGAAGCGAAAGAGGGTCCCTGCTTTCAGTGGGGCGTGTGTGCGAAAACTGTACAACAAGTCCTTAAACATTTTATTTTTCTTCTTGTCTGATTTTCCACAAGGTTTTTAAATTCCTTAAAATGATTGAACACTTCTAATTTACTTTTTAAGAAATAAACAAATTCCCTTCTTGAATAATCATCATTAAACAATACATAAAATCTTGATTTAGACAAAGACAGAACATTTACTGGACCAAAAACATCAGAATGTATGTAATCAAGTAAATCGGAAGATTTTTGAGGATTGGAGTAAAATGAAACACGGTGTTGTTTACCATATATACAATGTTCACAAAATTCGAATTCAAGGTTACAATCATCAAGCCCTTCAACCAGGTTTTTATTTTTCAAGGTTTTTAAACCTTTTTCACCAATGCGGCCTAGTGTATGATGCCAAAGCATAGTCTTTTCTGCTAGAAGTTTAACTTCCATAGAGTTTGCACTATTAGGAACTTTTTCCTCTTTTTCTCCGTGAGTAGCTTTCTGTGACTTTATAGAGACTCTATTGCATTGCACAGCATGTGCATACAGCTTATACGAGGTACCAATACAAACACCCCTAGCTAGCACCATTGAGCCTCTAGTCATCTTGCAGCCATTTCCATAGAACGTGACTTGCACTCCAATATCATTCAGCTTGCTAACAGAAAGTAGATTTTGAGCTAGACCTAGTATATGCATTACATCATTGATTCCCTTCACTCTTCCATCTGGGAATTGAATTCTAACTCTTCCACAGCCAACTATTTCCAGAGATGAATCGCTTGCCAAGTACACCCTTCCACCATCGTATTTTTCATACTTAGTGAACCAGTCTCTATGAGATGTCATGTGGAAAGATGCTCCAAAATTAATCAACCAAACATCATCTGATGCCTGAGTAGCCAAGGATACAATGAAAGCATCTGCATCACTCTGAGAAGAATCATTGTCAAAAGAATACTTCTTCTTTTTCTCCTCTTTACAATCCTTTCAGACATGACCAAGTTTCCCACGATTCCAGCACTTCACCTTGGACTTCTTTCCAGGAGACTTTGATCTCCCCTTTGATTTGGATTTGGACTTCTTATCCTTCTTCTTTCCTTTTTCTTTCGATCCGCCTCTAACAGCAAGAGCCTCCTTCACCATCTCAGAAGATTTTCTTCTCATCTCTTCTAATAACAAAGAAGCAACAACATCTTCCATCTTAAAAGTGGATGTTGTACTCCCTATAGCCATCACCAAGTAATCCCAAGAATCTAGCAAAGAACATAACAGCAGCATACATCAATTTTCTTCATCAATCTTCACACCCACAGATGCCAACTGAGCAATCAACATGTTGAAAGCATTCAAATGATCAGTAACAGACGCTCCTTCCTACATTTTCAATTAGTACAGCTTCTTTCTCAAGAACAACTTATTACCAAGGAATTTCCCTGATAAATAGCTCCTAGTCTTTTCCACAAAGAAGATGCAATCTTTTCTTCATGAACATTTAGAAGAATAGAGCCTTATTAGCCCCTTTGATTTTCTATCTACAAGGTCTCAATCCTCTTGCTTCATGCCTATAGGATTCATTCTAGACATAGCAAGCCAAAGATCATGATCAACCAACAGATCTTCCATTTTAAGTTTCCACAACTCAAAATTGTTGCCATTGAATTTCTTAATTTCAATCTTTCTTGATGTGCTTGCCATCTTAATCTGTAATTCAAATTACCAAACTTCTACAAGATTCCCATTGAACAGAATTGAATCAAAAAAAATCCAACGTACCCACAAGGATAACACAACTAGCCAGGCTCTGATACCACTTGTAAGGAAAGCTTAGGTGAAGAACAAACTCTCCTAATGATAAAACCTCAGGGAAGAATGTAGAGGTGACTTTAAATTTTACAATTATAGTTCAATTAAGATACCCATGAAAGAAATAACATAAACAGAGAAATTAACATACACAGATGAACACCAGATTTACATGGGAAAACCCTTATGGGAGAAAAATCCACCACACCAAGAAAAAACCCTTTGTATTAGAATAAACAAATTACATATAGAGTACAGGCTTCACTCTCTGATGTTAAATTACAGTAGCATAATATCCTGACCAATCTTGTACAGAACATCCCAGTTACAATACTCTCTAAATTGAGTTCATACACATTGATCACACATCAAACTATTCATCAAACATCTGCCATTGTCTGAGCATAATCATTTTTCCTCACAGTCTATTCATCTCCCTCACAGGAACGGTCACAATAGTCCAACTGCTAGCAGTTCACATTTAGCTTCTCTGATTGGTCAAAGAAAAACCACGTAGGATAGTCATTCAGTCAAGGCGCTCAAACTGTGTCGCATGTCAGTGAGACACTAGGTCGTGTCTCCTAGACGCCACAACGCCCAACTGTCATTATCACCTAGAGTCACCACCATTGGCAAAAGTCATACCGAGTCCAAAACTATCTCCAAGACTCACTCTATTGCTAAGACATCATATCGATATCCACTATAGAACCATCGGCCAGACCATCGCTATTGACGAGAGGTCATACTGAACACAAATTCATCCTATGTAGATCTATCAGTGAGAAAAGTGCTATCGGCAAGAGTTCTCACCGAAAGCACCTACCTGTCGGTGAGAAACCTTATTGCTAAGAGATCACACCGACGTTCAACTCATGTCGCTCTATTGGAAAGATCATCGCTATTGGTGAGACATCACACCGAGCAAAGAACAATCAGAGAGACCACCGCCATTGCCAAGAGGTTATATCTAATGCACCAGCCTGTCGGCGAGACCACATCCATCGGCAAGAGTTCTTACTAAATGCAAACCCGCCATCCATGAGTCTCCCCGATGACATACTTGTGAATAACCATCAACGAGACATACATTATTGGGATAAGTTATTCTGAACGTTCAAGCCTCTCCCCGATGACTTTTGTTGCCATGAGTCCCCCCGATAACCATTAGACACCAACCTGTCAGCAAGAGATCTCCCCATGTGGAAAGAGTTAGGAATCTTCATAGTGATCGACATGTCTTGCCGATGACTACCGTCGGCAAGACAAAAGTGAAGTCTCAGTGACCTAAACACTTTAGAGATTTAAAACATTACTGCTAGTCGATAAGACTTCTAGAGGGTCTCACCAACTTTTCTCTTTCAGGAGTTTACATGCCAGTAAGATTGAGGCACGTTTTCTAATAAACAACAACAACAAATACCACAAACTCCAGTAAATGTTAGACAATTTTAAGGATAAGTAGACCTCCAGAAATATTTTCTCCCTCTTTGTATTCTATTTTATTAATTGATGTTGGTGAACTAAAATGTTATGATGAAGCTATGCAAGTGGATGTCAAAGTTCAATGGGAGCATCGAATGGAAGAATAAATGGACTCCTTGCTGAAAAATCAGACTTGGGAATTATGCAAGTTTCCTACAGGTAAAAAGAATTTTCCAAACAAATGAGTTTATAGGCTGAAAGAGGAAGATGGAGGTAAGAAAATCTTTAAATCTAGGTTAGTTGTAAAGGGATTTATGCAAAAAAATGGCATTGATTTTGATGAAATCTTTTCTCCACTTGTTAAAATGATTTCTATTTGTATTGTTTTAAGTGATGTAGCTACTGAAGATTTGCATTTAGAACAACTTGATGTTAAAACAACCTTTTATCCATGGTGATTTAGAAGAGGAAATACATATGGAACAACCACAAGGACTTGAGGTCAAAGGTAAGGAGAAACTAGTGTGTAGATTGAAGAAAGGTTTATATGGCTTGAAGCAAGCACCTCGAAATGGTATATTAAATTTGATAGTTTTATGGATGAGCAAGGCTACAACTGGTGTAATTTAGACCATTGTGTTTACTTTAAGAGGTTAGATGATGAGAGATACATTATTTTATGTTTATATGTTGATGATATGCTTGTAGGAGGGTCTAACATGGATCACATAAGGGAGTTAAAACAACAATTAGAAAATTCATTTTCTATGAAGGATTTGGGGGGAGCAAAACAAATCTTTGGTATGAAAATTACTAGAGATAGGAAAAACAAAAAAATCTTTTTTATCTCAAGCTGATTATATTGAAAAGGTGTTGTGGAGATTTCATATGGAGAATGCAAAAGTTGTCAATACACCTTTTCCTAGTCATGTCAAATTGACTAAGGATATGTGTCCAAAGACATAAGAGGAAGAAGAAGAAATGTCTAAGGTTCAATATACTTCAGCTATAGGAAGTTTAATGTACGCCATGATATGCATAAGACCAGATATTGCACATGTCATAGGACTTGTTAGCAGGTATATGAGTAATCCCAAAGTTGAGCATTGGAATGTGGTAAAATAGATTCTCAAGTATTTGAGAGGTTCATCCAATAAATTTTTATGTTTTAGGGACTCTAATACTAATTTAAAATGCTATGTTGACTCAGATTTGGCAAGGGATATTGATACCAAGAGGAGTACCACAAGTTATATATTTACAATTGGTGGGACAGCAGTGAGTTGGATTTCTCAGTTGCAAAAGGTGGTTTCTTTATCCACCACAAAGGCAAAGTATGTAGCTACAACAAAGGAAAGAAAAGAGATGATATGGCTACAAATTTTCATGGAAGAGTTGGGAAAACAACAGGTTGAAAGTTACTTGTTTACAGATAGCCAGAGTGTTATGCATCTTACAAATAATTATTCCTTGCACTCAAAAACCAAACACATATAGCTGCAATATCATTTCATTCAGTCGATGTTGGAGGATTGGCAAGTAAGGTTGGAAAAGATTCATATAGATGATAATCAAGCAAATATGTTTATGAAGGAGCTGACAAGGGAGAAGTTGAGCTCCTCTTCAGCTTCAGTTGGCCTTTAAGGTTAAATTTAAACAAAAACATAACAGCAAGGTCCAAGGTGATTATTTCCAATAGGAGTTGCAGGGGCAGCAGTGTTATGATCAGTCTCCAAGTGGGAGATGGTATGGAGTGGAGTCTAATCTGTCTCCAAGTGGGATATTGTTGTGTTATGGAGACCAATCAGACTCAGATAAAATCTTCATCATTATCTTATTAACTAATTTGTTGCAAGTAAAAAATATTTTGCTGCACTTATATTTAAAATAATAGTTACAAATAATTAGTAAATGTTGGAAATGATTAGGTACAATATTTATTTAAAAGATAGCTACAAATAGTTATTGGTAATCGCCCAAAGAATATATTTTATTAGGTGCATGAGTCAAAACCAATTGCCATGCTTCATTTGTAATTAATGGTACATGCATGGGAACATATTCCAATACTCATATTAGAGTTTTGAGGGAAAAAATTCATGAAAAATGTTAGTAGAAAATTGTAGAGTAGTGGCTAGAAAAATGCAGGAAGTGTCGTGGGTACTCGTAGCAAAGGCTATGTAAAAATAGTAGTTGAAAAATGTGATGAAAAATGTTGTTGCAAGTTGCAGATGTTGTTGCATGTCTTTGTAAAGTTTTTTGCTAGTATTTTAATATATATTGGATCCTTTTTTGGTGGGCATAGCCTATTTTTGGGTGAACCACGTTAAATCTTGGTGTTCTTTTGCTATCCATTTTTTTGGGTTTTATAAATATGTTGTGTTTTCATATTTTTTTTACATTTTACTATAAATTTATTGCCTCCAATACCTAACAAGATACACCAAATTATGCATCTAGTTGAAAGGATGGGTAATAACCCCTAAATTTTGTCAAAGGTATCAAAATTATCTTTAGGAAGAGCCTTTTTTAAAATATCTATAAATTGGTCTTTTGTAGGCACTACTCTAGCTTCACGTCATTGTCTGCAACCTTCTCTCTTAGAATTGATACCAGATAGAGATGTTTTTTTCTTGAATTCATTACCAATTTATTTGAGATATTGATAGTACTTGTATTATCACACAAGATAGAAATAGGTTCATCATATGATATTTTGATATCCTTCAATGTTTTCTTCATTCACAACACTTGTGTGCAACATGATTTTGTTGCAATATATTCTACTTTTGTAGTAGATGATGACACTGAATCCTACTTCTTAGTTATCCATGAAACTAATATGCTTCCAAGAAATAAAGTGTCACCACTTGTACTTATTCTTTCATATGTACAACTAGCCCAATCTACCTTTGTGTATGTACTCAAGGAGAAATCAGTATCACTAGGACACCACAAACCATAGTCTAGAGTGCCCTTCAAGTATATAAATATCCTCTTCATTACACTACAACATGAGATTCTCTAGGATCTTCTTGAAATCTTATCACAAAACAAATTGCATGCATGATATTCAGTCTAGTAGCAATTAGGTATAACAGTCCACCAATCATTGATCTATTCTTGCTCAAATTACAACCAGTAATCATAGGGGTGCACACTGGTTTAGAATCCTCCATTCCAAACTTACTCATTATTTCCTTGACATACTTTGACTATGAAATGAAAATACCTTTTTTTTGATTGATTTATTTAAAATCCAAGGAAGAAATTCATCTCCCCACACATTGACATCTCAAATTATTTTTGCATCTCATCTGCAAACCTCTTGCACATACCTTCATTTCCTCCAAATATAATGTCATAAACATACACTACCACAATCAATATTTGTTCTTCCTCAACCTTGAAGTAAAGATTGCTATCTACAATACCTTTTCTAAATCATTGTTGCAATAAGTACTTATTCAACCTTGCAAACCAAGCTTTAGGAGCTTATTTTAGTCTATACAATGCCTTCTTCAATTTGTATACCATGTCAGCATTATTTGATAACTAAAATCCCTTTGGTTGTTCATTGTATACCTCTTCTTCCAATTCACCATTCAAGAATGCAGACTTCACATCCATCTCATATACTTTGAAGTTCTTATGTGATGCAAAAGCTAAAAACATTCTAATGAATTACATCCTTGCCACCTGAGAAAATGTATCCTCAAAATCTATTCCTTCCACTTGTGAGTATCCCTTACACACAATTCTAGCCTTATTTCTGACACTAAAAACCCACTTACTTCCTATTACATTCTTATTTATAGGTCTTGGGACCAGTTCCCAAGTCTAATTCTTCTCAATTTATTCCAATTCCTCTTTCATAGCCTTGATCCAATTCTCATATTTGCATGCCTTAGTTATAGTTTTAGGCTCTACCTCTAAAAGTAAACAAAATTTTACCTATTCCTCTATCATAACTGCTTTTCTCTTTGTCAACACACCTTTTCTCTTATCTCCAATGATTTGATCTTTAGAATGGTTCTTCTACACATACTTTGGATTCTTAGGGATATTTTTTATAGCTTCTTCATCTTCAATTGTCATCTCTTTTCCCTTCCTTCATCCTTTTCTTCTTCCCTGAAAGGTGATTCATCAAATTCATACCCTTCTATCAGTACTAAACTTTGATGTGGTTCTTCATCCACTTTGACACTTGCACTTTCAACTATCTTCTTCAACCTTTTATTGTAGTACCAGTAGGCCTTACTTCTTGTAGAGTATCCAAGGAAGATTTCTTCATCATATTTTCATCAAACTTTCCTAAGTTTTCTTCATCTCTTTTGATATATCATTTACTTTTGAAAACTTTAAAATATTTTATAGTAGGAGTTTGACCATATCATAACTCATAGGGATCTTTGAACTATTCACTCTTGCTTGACATCTGTGAAGAATATAGACTATAGTATGAATTACTTCTCTCTAATAGACATCCAATAGATTTGTTTCTTTAATCATTTTCCTTGTTGATTCTTGATTTGTCCTATTCTTCCTCTCCACAACTTCATTCTATTCAGGATTCCTAGGAACTGACAAATGTCTCTTTATTCCATGATCTTTACAAAAACTACTAAACTCAATGGAGGTGAACTCACCACCTCTTTCAGACCTTAAGCATTTGAATTTCACATCCATTTCATTCTCAACCACAGACAAATGATTTAAACTTATCTAGGGCTTCTGATTTTGATTTGAGAAATTTCACCCAACTCATTCTAGAGTAATCATCAATCAATAATATGAAACACCTATCACCATGTGAGCTTCTTATTCTAGTAGGTCCACATAGGTCTGTATGCACCAACTCCAAAGGACCTATAATAGAATATTCCTTATTCTTGAATCTCTTCTTTTTTTGCTTTCCAAACTAACATTCTTTGCATGTTGCATTGATAGGTTTTGTAATCCTTGGGAAATCTCTCATAGCATTAGTAGAACTAATCTTCAATAGGCTATCAAAATTTATGCGACCCATCCTTCTATGCCATAGACAACTTTCATTGATTTGTGACAAATAATTTAGCACCAATACCTTTGAGCTAATAAAAAATACATTCTATCCTTATTCCTATAGCAACCAAAGTACCTAATCTTCCTTTTCTAATTTCACAACCATCATCCTAAAACACCAAGTTGTATCCTTTACTACACATTTTTCCTACACTTAGAAGATTATGTCAGAGGCCCTTGACATAATGAACATCATCTATTTTATGCTTGCTATCAAAACTAATTTGACCTTTTCCACAAATCTTAGCAAATGTATCATCACCAAACTTAACAAGACCACCATCATACTTCTGAGATTTAACAAACTTACTCTTATCAATTATCATATGATTTGAGCATACACTATCAATTATCCGGTAATTTCTTTCTTCTCTTGCATGAAAAGAAGTCACCATAGTTCCTTCAATGTTATGACCTATTTCTGGAACACTTTCCTTCATACATATTCTAGGATTAGAAAAATTAGTTCTGGATTTTAGATCCATGAACAAGAATTCATCACTACCCTCAATAGGATAGTCAGATTCTTCATCATTAGATACACCATTGTCTTTTTCAACATAATAACTCTTCTTAACATATTTGGCTTTATGATCCTAAGTTTTTCATTTGAAACTTTGATTGGACATTTAGATGCATAATTACCTATCATTCCATAATTGAAACACTTAAAGGGTAACTTACCTTTGTATTTGTTAGTGCCCCTTTTTAATCTTCTTACAAAATTTGCTTCCACCTCATCAAGATCATCTAGATCTTTTTCATCATCCTTCTCTACCTTGTAGAATTTAAAAGAAATTTATTTCTTTGTATAATCTTGACCAAACTCTCTGAATTCATAAAAAATTAAAGTGCCAAACATCTGATCTCTAGAATAATTATCCAAATTTTGAGCTTCCTCAATAGCAAAAAATTTAGAACTATAAGTTTTAGGAAGAGTTCTTAATACCTTTTCCACAACTTCTCTTTCTTCAAGCTTACCACCAAGACCATTGATGGCATTGACAACTTCATCCACTCTGAGCATGTAGGTTGTAATATCTTCATCATCAGACATCCTTAGGGTTTCAAATTTAGCTTTGTAGTTTTGCATCTTTGCTTGCTTGACTTTATCATCTCCCGCATAAATTCTCTACAAATTTTTCCAAACATCTTTAGCATATTTCAAACTTATTACCTTTCTAATTTTAGAATCAAAGAGACCAATTAGAATAGCATTCCTTATTTTACCATTGCTCTCATAATCCTTGATCTCATCATTTACTTTTCAAACTAGCAGTAGGCATAGTGTATCTTTTTTCAACTAATTTCCAAACTCCAAATCCAAGAGAGACCAGAAAAGACTCCATCCTATAATTCCAATAGGAATAGTTCATTCCATCAAACATAAGAGCTTTGAAACCCTTCCTAGGCGCCATCTAGATCTACCTCAAGTAGTTAACCTTTCTCCAAGGAACCATAGCTCTGATACCAATTGTTAGTGTAGACATCTAAATTTGACCACTTCCATATCATCATATTTATCCCTTATTTCATCCATTTCACATTCGTGCCCATATTAATTAAATAATTTTATTGATATTTTCCTTTATCTCTAACATCCCTAAGATATTTAATTAATCAATTAAATACTTTATAACCTTTCCTCTCCAAATTAAATAAATAAACCAATTTATTTAATTTGGTCATTTAGCCTATATGAATTATGTCAATTTTTAATTCATCCTTTTCTCTCTCCAAATGTCACCATCCTCCATATTTTTTCCTTAATCCAAGTTAACCTAATTAACCTATGATTAGGATGTGCACACCACTAATTGTGATTAGTGTCACATCCTCCATAATTTTCCACTTGCCTTAATCCCCTCCTTAATTATTTGCACAACCACTAATCATGATTAATTAATCCCTAATCTTGGTCTATTGCTAATTATAGCAATGTACCTAAGTCAACCCTCATAAAGGCCTTTCTAAATTGGGTGAAGAAACCTTTGTTTCTTAAGGAATTTTAAATTCCTTTTATTCCCCCATGAGCCCACATGAAATTTTTAATTCCATTTTATTATCCCCATGTGTCTAAGTGGAATTTTAATTCCAATATATTCACCCAAGGTCCCTTGAGAATTTAAAATCAAATTTTAAATTATCTCCTCCTCTTCCCTAGGAACTACTCTTCCCAAGAAGGATTTTTGAATTGTCACATCATCCCCGTGATTTGGGGAAGAATAAGACAAGTCATTCCTTTTTGATCCTCCAAAAGGTACTTGAAACTACCTCCACATAAATTCCATCTCATCTCCACATCATCTTTTCTCCTCTACCTAGGATGCCATGTCCTTACAATATGTGTTGAGATGTCTCAGGACATCTCAACCCTTGATATTTAAACCTACTTTCACACTTAGCTCTCAAGCAATTTCACCTCCATTGTTGCACATTCAATCTATCACTTTGCATTCATATCCATTTGCAATCACCTCCATTGCATTTATCTCATCATCACAATAATTTTAACATAGGTTGCATGTTATCAATCAAGTGAAGGAGCACAAAAAATCAACATAAAAAGTGCCAACCATTCAACAAATTTGAACAAGGTATAAATTTGTGTTTTATTTCTTAGTTCTTGTTTAAATTTCAACTAGGCCAATCTTGAATATTATTGTTTTTGTTTCCACTTTTCATTTAGAATTTACTTGCATATTAGGGTAGAAAACATTACACACATTTTTGGTATGCTTGGTGGGAGCCACGTTATGGGTCATTTTAACATTTTCTATTGTTTGATATTTTGCAGATTCTAGTCTTTTCAAGTTTCAAAGGCGAATCCACCTCATGGGTAGATCTATGACCTTCATAGGTGATCCTACAACTTACAAGGTAGGATACGTTTTCAAAACCTTATCTTTAGGTCTTCATAGGTGAAAGCATGTTTGGCCCTCTATCCTCAATCTACAAAGGTGAATACACCTCTTACAGGGGCGATTCCACTCTATCCTTTAGAGGCAAGTGTGTGATCTTTAGGGGTGAGTACGTGACATCTTTAGGGGTGATTCTACCCTCTAGATAGGCAACCCTATGGTAAAAACAAGCATTATTCTTGCATATAGAATCAATCTTTTGGTTTTGGGTTTGGATACTAATCTGCTAACTTGCTTGTTTGTGCATGTTCTAGTTACTAAATGTTTTTGCAGTTTCTCATTTGTCTAAGGCCGATGGAAAAATATTACTAACTTGTTTCTTGTAGGACGAGTTGTCAAAGATAATAGTTAGTTGATTTCCCAAACTAATTAGGCATACTTTAATTTATTAAAGGGTCAAATAACTTTTTTTGTCATGTTTGGGATCTCCTATTGACATATGCTCTCCCCTTGCACCGTTTGGTGATATTGGGGATCAAAAATCATAGATAGACCCAAGTCCATTTCTGTGTATACCTAGGAGTGCTAGCTTGTGTGTATGCTCTCCCCTTGCACCTCGTGTGAGCCTAGGGATCATAAATGCCTAGCATTTCCTACCCTTTAGGAGGACTGCTTGGGATTTCATCACCCAAGGGACAACCTCAACCACATGAATCAGTAGGGTATATAAAGGGGGGAGAACAAAATTTGTACCCCAATCCAATTGTGTCATGTTTGGAGGAGTGTTGATACTAGGGTGATTCATAGTTAGGTGTGAAGAGTTGGTTTGAGCTTTCCCATCGAAAGTTCTTGACCCATGCTTGTGATGAGTTGGTGTTCACAGACATGCCTCACACACCCTCTTAGTGTTTCAAGGAATTCTAAGTTGCATGTTAATCCTAGATAAGACCTATGTTCAGTCGTGGCTTAGTGTAGTGCAAAGGATGTGCATCGTGTTCCGAAGACTTTTACACTCACCATTTGGCTCCCTTGAGATGAGATAGAAATTCCTGGTTTAGTATATGCCATAAGCTACATGTAGCTTTTTGGGGAGAGGGTGATTGGGTTATCCTTCCATGCCTAGAGGCCCCTACATGTCCTCTCTCACAAAGATGCAAGTGTACACACCCCATTGAGGTTTCACTACCCTTGAGTCAATTGAGATTCCTAGTGTGAGCTTACACTGAGTTTGTAAACCTATACTACCAATTTTAGGCTTGTGCAAGTGCTTGGCATGTATTTTCATGCAATACCAGTTCATGTCTTGAGTATTGAGTCCATCCTTACCTTTGTTTTTTGTTTTCTTTTTTCTCAATCCTTTTCCAGTTATTTTGTCACTCAGAGGTGAATCTACTTCCCATAGAGGGGGATTTGTTCTCTTGATAGGTAAGCATGTCCCTTCAAGGGTAGTTTTGTGTCCACCTTAGTCTTAGTCACTTTGGTCAATTTTCCCTGATAGGTGATTTTGTCTCCCTAAGAGGTAGATATGATTTTTTGTGTCCATCCCCACTTCTCCCCAATAAGAGATTTTGTCTCCCCAAGAGGAAAATCCATTTGTCTATGTCCACATCCCTGATAGGTGATCTTGTCTCTTATAGAGGTGGATCTTCTTGATCGTGTCCATATTGAACCCATCTCTAATAGGTGACCTGTAACCTTGATAGGTGTTTGTGTGACTCCTTTTTGTATAGTCAAACATTGATAGGAAACTTCATCTCCCCACATCAGTACTTAGTCCACCTAGAAAGATGATTCTATTACCTTGATAGGAAATTTTTTCTACCCATGTTCGTACACAATCAATCCCTTCATAGGTGATCTCATGACATTGTTAGGTGTTTGTATCTCCTTTTTCCATACAATTAGATCTTGATAAGCGATTTCATCTACCCACATCTATTAACAATTATCCATTTATAAGCAATCCCATGATAGTTAGGTTTTTGCATTTCCCGGTTCCATATAGTTAGATCTTGATAGGTGACTTTGTCTTCTCGCATTCGTACCAAGTCTTCCCTGCATAGGAAATCCTGTGACATAAAGAGGCATTTATGTTATCTTTTTTTTGTATATTCAAATCTTAATAGGCAATCTCACTTCCTGAGTTCATACCTAGTTGATCCTAGATAGGCAATCCTATGGTCTTGATAGGTGATCCTATGTCTATAACCATACTGTAACTTTTAGATAGGAAAACTTCTTGTTATCTATACATTATTTGGTCAATCCTGCATAGGTGAGCCTGTGTCCTTCAAGGTAGATCCCATTGTCTTCAAAGGTGATCTTGTGGTAAGCTCGCAGGGGTGATCCCATTACCCAAAGAGGCAAACCCATTGCCTACAGAGGCAATTCTGCTTCCCATAGAAAAAACTTGAGAGTGAATCCTCTTGACCAGTGATTGCCTACATTATTCCAAGCTTAGTCATGTGATCAAAACATTTTTCTCATTTTCCTATGACTCGTAATTATCATTTTTATACATTTGCATTTTCCAAAATTCATCAAATCATCCTTTCAATCACATAGCTTCATCTTAGGACATCTTTAATCTTCATATCAATCATCAAACATCCAATCCAAATCCCCTAGACATCTATTTGAGATATTTTTATCCAATTTGGTCAATCAATCAATCATTATTATCATCATCCTTATTTACTTAGGAACATAATTTATCTTGAGTCAGTAATCACTTGCATCCTCATCAATTTTCTTCCATCTAGAGGTAAATTTGTGTTGTAATCATCTCGTCCATCATAGTTTACAATCCAATCATCATCATCACAGTCATCTAGCTTGCTTAAAATTTCAAGGATATCTCAAGTAATAATCCTATATCCAAACATCATCCAATCAAGCTCTCAAGTATAGTTTTGGGTCTTATATCAATTGACCAATCAATCCAATCTAATCCAATCATCAATCCAATCCAATCTAATCATCAATCTAATCCAATCAATCATCTAATCGGTCATCCAATCAATCAACCAATCATCTTGGTAATGTTGCAAGATGGTGTGTCCCTTGGTCTTCTATATGCAATGTGGTGCTTGGATTCATGACATGGCTTAACCACCTCCTATGGATCTTGTATAAAACTAGTGGTTGTATTGGGCATTGATAGGTCAATCTTTTGGTGCAACAATAACCACCAATGTAACAATTGGTATCAAATCCTGGGTCACGAGTTTGAACCCCTCACTTATGATAGGGGGATTGTTGCAAGATGGTGTATCCCTTGGTATTCTCTGTGTAGCACGATGCTTGAGTTTGTGACATGACTTAACTGCCTCATGTGGATCTTGTATAAATCTAGCGATTGTATTGGGCATTAACAGGTTGATATTTTGGTGCAATGAAAAACCACCAATGTAATAGGTAATCCTTTAATTAATCATCCAATCTTTATCATTTAGAGCCATCCTAGGGGTCCACATCATCTTTACCTTCTTTTCATCCACACGTGCATGCCCATTACCACTCAATCATGGGCTAAAATGCTAATGGAACAACAACAATCGCAGGTTCATTAATCATAGTATCCTCCCAATCCGCCCACTAATGGGGGATCTCAACATTCTAATACATAATAGTTCCTGAAATTCAACCCACATCCTTCCCTTGAAGAAGGTATGATCAATCTACCTGAACTCTCTATTGAGGAATATCTTAGCAATCTAGTTAATGCATAAATTACTGACTGTATCACTGCTAAAGGATCAAATAAAATCCTTGCTTCACTACTCATAAGAGGTATTAAACCACTTCCCATATTTGATTTGACATAATATAGCAACACAAGAATTCCTTCTCGATCACAAGATCCTCAGAGATCTCAGGCTCATCTAGGATTATCGGTCCCTCAAGCCCCTCAAGCTACACCACAGGATACCTAGTATCAATTGGGATTTAAAAATGATGTGTGTTATCAGATTCCACCCTCCCCATCTGGATTTTAGTTAGGGGCACAGTACCTAAATTCAAAAACCCACAAAGTAGTACATCCATTCCATTTGCACCACCCCTCCCACAATATCAGTCAAATCAGTCATCAAGGAATGTTGGGGGCATTATGTCCAATCTGCTAGCATCTACCCCCCATGTCCCTCTTATTCAAACACAACCATTGACACAAAAAACATCATCATTTAATCCTATCCATTCCATCCCACAACAACCACCTTATCAATAATTAATAAATTCTATTCCTCAACAACATTCCACTTAATTTGTTCCTCAACAACAATCAACACAATTTGTTATGTAACAATGATCCACACAATCCATTCTAAAACAATAGTCATTGCACCCTCAAGGTAATCTGAAAACCAAGAACAATGTCAATCACATCCTCCATATACATATGTCAATCCACCTCCTCATTACTTTTCCCCTTGCTATCATCAACCTCCACCCTTTTTGGAACCTCCTTCGTAGGATTCTTATTATCAACTACCTCCACTGCCTAACACCCCACGACAGTAATACACCATGACCAATCCCAATTACCAATATTCCCAACAACAAACCTAACAATATGCATCCTACATCAACCCACAACAACCCACATCAAACACATACCAATAGCAGTCCAATTTGCAACCACCATCATATGTCCCTCAATAGCAATAGACCTATAACTAGTAATCCTATACATCTAATTACCAAGCTCCCCCACCATATGGCATTATTCCACAAGCTCCACCCCAACAACAATAGGTATCATCATCCTATTATTAGCCACCACCCAATCAACAAAAAATGTATACCAACCAATATCAATAAGCACCATCATATCTTCAATCATCATACATTAATCCCACTTTTGATCAATCACTTCCACCGCTGCCACCATATTATCAATATGCTCCTTATGATCAATCCAATCCTACAATTCCTTCCCCATCCACACCTATCAACAAATAATTGGAAGACATGAAGGCTACCATGAAGGAATTACAAGCTAGCACATCATCATCTAAAATGTCCTTCAAATTTGAGTATATTTTTCCATACCCATTTGACCCACCAATTTCCACTATTCCCTTTCCAAAACATTTCAAAAATCTAAAATTCTACAAGTACAAGAGAAAGGGAGATCCACGAGACCATTTTCAAGAATTTTATATGCATTGTCAAGAGGTCTTATATAATGATAATTACCTTCTTTGTTTGTTTCCTTGTAGCTTAGGGGGACAAGACTTAGAGTGGTTCTTACATCTCCTATGTGGGTCAATTTCTACATTTCCTGATTTGTCAAAAAAAATTGTAACACACTTCTCTTATAACTTAGAGAAGGATATAGACACCAGGGAACTTATGAAAGACAAACAATGTAATGGTGAGACATTTGCTAGCTACTTGCAAAGGTGCCAGGCCTTAGCTAGTCGTCTTAACTGTAGCCTTCTTGAAAAGGAATTGGTGGGGATTTTTGTTGAAAATTCACATCCCAAGTTGGATTATAACTTACACATCCATTGTGTATCCACCTTCACTAAGGTCATAGAGAAGGGAGTTACCATCGAGAAGGCTCTTATTGCTAAGGCACTTTTCAAGAGCTTTAAAGAATAAAAAGATAAGAAATATGGCTATAAATCATGCTACTAGAACAAGAACATGGTTAATGATGGTGTTAGTGATACCAAACATGTCCAAGTAGCCAATGCTTCTCAACCACAAAAAAAAATTCCCAACAACCAAGGACCAATTTCATATTCATGCCTCAACAGGCACCTCATCCTCCCACTCAGTCCAATCAATCAGGTCAAGGAAATGTCAAGTGAACATTCACTCCCTTAGGGGAGCCATTAGAGGCAGTCTTTAGGAGGTCGGTTCAAGCTAATGCAGTTGTCTATCCAATAACCAAACCTTTTGATGAGTCAAAACCAAAGCCAAATTGGTATAGGGAAAAAGAGTATTGTGAATACCATAAGATTAAAGGTCATTCCACCAAACAAGTGTCAAGGTCTTAAGAGCTACATCCAAGATCTTATTGATTGAGGGGATATTGTAGTTAAGGGAAATCAGTCTATATTGTCTAATGCTCAATTGTAAATATTCCAAAATGCTTTCTCAAAGCACAATCATGGTTCTAGCTCCTCTAATGCAAACAATGGATCCAATAACAATAATCAGAACCACCAAACCAACAATATTAATCATATTAAGGTTCCCTTTAATTATGATAATATAGTTGATTGTATTACACAAGTTGATCCATATGTTTCCATGATTCATGTGAAAGGAAAGGATCCTCAATGTGTTGTTACCATGTGTAAAACCCACATATCAGTTCTAGGACCCTCCACTTACTCCCAATCGACTCCTGTGAATGCATAATATAATATTCTTGATCACTTAGGAAAGACTCCCAGGCCCAAATATTTATCCTATATTTGCTAAATTCTTCCCCTACATCAGAAAATCCTCACTAAACCTTTGTAGGATACTTATGTACCTAATGACATAGATCCTACCCAATTCCAAGCTCTCATAGGACACTTATTGTCTACATATCAATTGGGATTTAGTCAAAATGATATGCCTCCTATTGATCCCACACATAATTGTGCCCTCCACATAGAAGTCATTTTCACTAAGCACAAAGTTAAACAAGCCTTGGTAGATAATGGTTCTACCCTCAATCTATGTACATTAAAGTTCATAAAATAGGTGGGGTATACTCATGTTGATTTAGATAATCAGGTGATCACCATCAATGCCTATGACAATGCAAAATGAGATTCAAAAGGCACTATTTGTCTTCATATTCAGGTTGGCCCTGCCATGTAGTATACAACACGTCATGTCCTTGATTTGGACCTTCCATGTAACCTCCTTCTTGGGAAACCATGGATTCATGCTATACAATTCATTCCTTCCATGTACCACCAATGCCTCAAATTCCCTCATAATGGAATTAAAGTTGCCATTCTTGTTGATCAACATCCTTTTGAGTATTGGCGTGCTCTTGAGGATTCCTTTCCACATTCTTGTCATTGCCCCAAAATTGAAGTAGGAACCCCTCATACTACTCCATCATCATATCACGATGATCCCAATGCTTCATCCACTCCATCCTTTACTTCATATTCCACCATTACCAAGGTCTAGATCATTGACAAAGGGTGTGGAGAATATGAGATGTACACTGCACTTAATGTGGGCACAATTCCCTCCTCTCCATGAACTTATGGCCAACCCATTGAATCTCCACAACAAGGGGAACCAATCACTAAGACAATGAGCTCCAAGAATGTGGGTTCCACTACCTTCCAATCTACCAAAAACTTGAAATATTAGCTTGATCATGACATCAATCAATGGGTATATAGAGAGGAATCTAATCCTTCACCTCCCCTCATTGAGTATTTCTAAGTCTATCCAAAGGTTTCCAAGTTGGCACGAAAATACAATTATCAAGGGGGAGAACTAGGGGTATATGAACATGGAATGCGTAAGTAGATTGAAACACGTGTGTGTCCTAAACACTTGGATCTTGGCTATGATAATAAGAAAAAATAACCCACTACATCATCTAGTGCTTCAAATAACATTGGTGCAGAAGTCAGTATCCTTGATGACGTCCCTAGGGAGGAAACTATCATACTTTCTTATGATGATTTGGACATCTCCTCTTTATTCAAATCCACTTCCATCTTCACCATTAGCCTTTCCCTATGTCACCCTAATCTAATAGATTGGGACCTACAAGGAAGTGCATCCATTGACATATTTCCTTCTAAAGAGGTGTATGTGCACTTTATGGGACTGGGGGAAAACTACAATACTTACCCTGGGGAAGATGAACACCTCAACTAAAAAATTAAAAATAAATATAAAGTAGAAAAGGGTCTCCTAGTGAAAACTTCCCCGAGGCACTTTCAGACTAATCAAAAATAAAAACAAAGGGTGTATAATCTGATGAAAACCTCCCTAAGGCGTTAGAGGATTGGGATGTTCATCACCCTCTCATAGAAACTCACTTATTGGAATGGTATTCCATTATGATTGAGGTAAAAAGAGAGGTGGATTTGGGAAAAAAAGCATAACCAAAGATCACATATGTAGCTAAATCCTTGATTGAAGAAGAGTATTTTGTAATTGTCAATCTACTTTAGGAAGGAATCATAAATTTTGCATGGGCCTATTTCGATATATTTAGATTGGATCCAAAATTAGTGGTGCATCACCTTGAAGTCCATCTTGATTTCAAGCTAGTAAAGAAAAAGCTGCATAAAATGCATCTACGAGTTGCTCTCCTTGTCAAAGTTGAGTTGGAAAAATTACTAGCAACAAGATTTATCAGACCAATTGATTATTTTGATTAGATTTCCAACATTGTTCCCATAGCTAAACCAACTGGGACGTCTACATTTGTATAGATTTTAGAGACCTTAATAAATCTTGTCCTAAATATGATTTTTTGTTTCCAAAAATTGGCATGCTTGTTGATTTGATAGAAGGACATGTTATTCTATCCCTTATGGATGGATTTTCTAGATACAATTAGATCAAAATTACACCCAAGGATCAACACAAAATAGCTTTTACTACACCTTAAGTCACCTTTTTCTACAATTTCATACCTTTTGGTCTCAAAAATGTGGGGGAAACTTATCAACATGCTATGACAGTTAAGGATCCTACAAGGAAAATTGAAATCAATCAAGTGCTTCATAGTTCAACTTGCAAATAAATGTCAGCCCTTTACACATATTTTGTGCAAAGATATTATCTTCAAATGGAATCCAGAGTTTCAACAGGGCTTTGATAAAATCAAGGAATATCTTTCCAATCCTCCTATTTTGATGTCTCCTACACCAAGAAAATTGTTGTTGCTTTACATTTCTTCTACAACGGTTGCATTGGGGGCACTTTTAGGACAACATGATGACAGTGGGAAGGAAAGGGAAATTTATTACATTGGTAGCATATTAGTGGGTTATTAACTCAACTATACCCCTATGGAAAAATCTTTCCTTATAGTTGTCTTTAGCTATCAAAATCTTTCCCACTACATGCTTATTCATTTGATTAAGTTGATTTCTAAGCTTGATCACTCAAATACCTATTATGTAGAACATTGTTGATAGGTCACATGGCTAAATGGGTTATGTTTCTAAGTGAGTTTGATATTAGGTACGTAGACCGTAAAGCAATCAAAGGACAAATCATCTCAGATAAATTGGTTGATGCCCCTTTAGTGGATGCACATCCTTTAGTGGCTAAGTTTTCATATGAATCAGTGTTCACCATTTTAGAAGTAGAAGCATGGATGCTTTATTTTGATGGGTCTTACACACATAATGGAGCTAGTACTGGTGTCTTTTTGTAACTCCTCAAGGTAAATATATCCCCAAGTCATTTAGGTTGGTGTTTCCATGCACGAATAATATTGTTGAGTATGAAGCTTTAATCACTAGTCTTTGAATTACATTCCAATGGAACATCACCCATCTTCATGTCTATGGAGACTCGCAACTTACAATCAAACAATTCAATGATGAGTTCCAAATGAAGGATGATAAGCCTCTTTCATATAAATTCGTGATGGATGACTTCAAGAATATTTTAGTCACATATAGTTTGAACAAGTTCCCAGATTGAAAAATAAGGTTGTAGATGCAATGGCTACCATTGGCTCTCTCATAGACATGCCTCGTGATCATACAAATTGTGAGTTTCTGTTTGAGCAATTATTGGTCCCTGCATATGAAATACTTGATACAGAAATGGTGTGCAAAATCGTAGGTCCCCAATCCCCATAGTATCATCACAGCTACACCTACCTTCGTGACAACATCCTTCCACCCGATCTAAACTATAACCAACACAAATCCTTCATCCACTGAGCATCTTGTTACACCATCCTAGGAGACACTCTTTACCATAGAGGGTTTGATGTAGCTCTTCTTTGATGTTTGAACAAATCAAAATCCAAAGTAGCTTTAGGCAAAGTACATAGTGGAGTTTGTGAGGCACACACAAATGAAATGGCCTTAGCAAAGAAGCTTTTTTGAACTAGGTATTATTGGTTGACTATGGAACATGATGCATGTGAATTTTTCAAGATGTGTGTACCATGTCAGCAACACACAAATTTAATTAATGCTCTTGTGCAAGACTTGCAACCAATCACAACACAGTGGCCTTTTTCGCAATGGGGTCTAGACTTAGTCAACAAGATATAATCTCCATCCTAAAATGGTCATACCTTCATCATCACGCACCCAAATACTTCACTAAATGGATGGAAGCAATTCCACTCTCACTCATTACCAGTACCCAAATATCCAAATCTATCCTATGGAATATTCTCTACAAATATGGTATTCCATCTACCATCATCACTGATAATGGTAAGCCTTTCAAAAACCAACATGTAAGACAACTATGTGAGAATTTCCATATCCAACATCGATGGTCCATGCCCTATTATCTTGAAGGTAATGGCCAAGTCGAAGCAACCAACAAAACATTAATCAAAATCCTAAAGAAATTTGTCAATAACATTGGTTGAGATTGGCACCTCCACCTCAATCCAACCCTTTGAGCCTATCACACATCCATTCATACCCCCATAGGTGCTACACCATACTCACTCATCTATGGCACTGATGCAATCTTTATGATTGAATTTGAACTCCCCTCACTTCATATCCCTTTGAAGAACCTAATTAATGATGAGGAGTATTGAGTTGCACGTTTAAGCCAATTAGAGATTCTTGATGAGAAGTGTCTTAATGCTTATAATCACTTGCAAGCTTACTAGCATTGGCTCAAAATAATCTACAATAAGAAGGTATAACCCCATCAGTTCTAGATTGGTGATCTTGTACTTGAGGAAAATTAGCATACCCAACAAGATCGAGAGAAGAAAGGGAAGTTTGAAGCTAATTGTTTGGGTCCATATGTCATCATGGCTAAGTATGGTTCTGGAGTGTATCAACTTGCCACACCTGAGGGGAACCCTTGGAGGAACCCATCAACATTGCACATCTAAATTGGTTTTACACCTAGGTCAATTGGGGTACCCCACCTAGAAAATACCAAAAAAAGTAAAAAATCCAAAAAAAATGTAAAAAAATCCACAAAAAAAATCAAAAAAATGTTGTTAATAGTAAAGAGATAAATCATCCTATGGTGAAAACCACCCTTGGTGGCACCTTGGATAAGTACGTTTGGTGAAAACTTGGCAACAAGCACCATTCGTAGAGAGCTTAATCATTATCTACTTTGCATCCCATTTACCTATATGCTTATGTATCCATCCCATCCCATCTACATGTCTTATCCGTTCTATCACATATCGCATGGTATATTTTGAATGAGCATTAGATAGTTTAGATTCACTATCCCAAGTCCTAATCTTCTCTTACTTGTTGGTGGTGAGCTTCTATAAGTCTCACCACCTATCTTGATCTCATGTTCTTATGCCAGTTAGGCTTTGGTTGACTATCATCACTTGTATATAGTATCATGTTGGTCGGTCTCGAGTCCTCATCAAGGATCCATCCTCATGTATTTTATCATTAGGTCCCATATTTTGTCCTCCATCTTTTGTTGGGTCTTTTTATCAAACTACATTGCTTATGCACTTTCACATAGGCAAGGCCATCTTTGATGATCCCCCGAGGCTTTGGTCAGTCCCTTGGAGTCGGTCATCATCCTCCCTCCATCTTTCATCTACCATTCGTCTTTGGTCTTTTTATTGAACTACATTGCCTTTGCACTTTCATGTAGGCAAGGAAATCTTTGATCATCCCCCAAGGCACTAGGTTGCATTTTAGGGCATGTCCTTGTCTTTTTCATGTTAGCAAGAGTGTCCCTATCTTGGTGGAAATAACAAACAAAATCAACTCATTCCTAGAAGTCCAAATCAATTTTAGTTATCCCGAGTCGTGTTGATCCTATGATCTACTCCACCCATCTTTGGTCTTAGTAGGATGTATCCTTCCTCACATTATACCATGTCAATCCCATCCACCTATCATCCTCATGGAAAAGGATATTTGAGATTTATTATGACTTCTTAGTGCTTTTGCATTTTGTTTATCATTTGAGCTTCCTATTATACCTACTCAAGGTTGCCACGTTCCATCATATCATGGTGCGCTTTGACTAGTAGAAATAGGGGCATATCTTGGTTTTTTGTGTGATCATGTTTTCTTAGCTTTCCTACATAGTACCCACCAATATCTTTATGGTCTTTTGTTATGTTGGGGCAACCTCTTGTGCTTGTGGTTTTCCAGCATCGTCCCACCCAAATCCCTTATGAATTTGGGATATTGGATTAACCTTATTGTTTGTTGTGTTAGTCCTATGCACTGGGTACTAATTTTCCTTGGTTCTTCATATCCTAGCGTGTGGTATCCAATGCTATAAAAAAATCGAGTGTTCTATAATTGATAGCATGATGATAGATTGCATGATTCATGTCATAATCCCTCTTCATTTCCCATCCTATCACATCTACCCCATCCATTTTCCTAACCTCTAATCATGGATGTTGGTTGTGCAAATGTTTTTTCCCCCACCTATTCTTCCTATCAAGTCACTTTAGTTTTGACAAGTTTACTACACCCATCATTTCATTATCCATTTTCATTTTCATTGTCATATTGTAATAACCATTTCATTATCCATTTTTATTTTCATTGTCATATTACATTATCCATTCTCATTTTCATTGTCATATGGCATTAACCATTTCATTATCCATTTTCATTTTCATACCACGTCACATTAATCATTCTCATGTTGCATTACTCATTTCCTTATCCATTTTATTGTCATGTTGCATTAATCATTCATTATCCATTTCATTATCAAGTTACCTTATCCATCTCACTTCATCTTGCATTATCATTTTCATAATCAATTAAGTTATTTAGGATAATATCAATTTTTTATTCTAAGCATCTTAATATATTTCATGTTTGCATTACCAACTAAGTTGTTTAGGATAATATAGATTTTTTATTCTAAGCATCTTAATCCATCACATTTTCACATCTCATTATTATTCATTGTGTTAGGAACATTAGATACATTTATCATCTTGCATCACACATATAGGGAGATCATTACACATTCATTGCATATAATAATCAATCTTAATAACATTTATATAGTCCATATAAATCACATCACATTTCTAAATGCATATACATCATCTAGTGCATCCTTCATCACATAGTGTTAGTGTCACATCATATATCATGATCGTAAACATAAAGCATCACATCCTACATCACAAGCATGTTAGTCACGTACATCATAATCATCATGCATACATATACATCACATCAAATAACATAATCATGATCATACATCCATTATAAACATATATCACATCACATAGACATCATATGATCCACTGCCATAATCATCAATATCATATAAATAATAATATTGTCCACAATGTCCATGAAATAATAAAAGAGTACATATATAGTGACATATGATATGAGTATATTAATACAAAAGAATCAACGATTCATCTATCAAAATGTGTACATGACCTTTGCATATGTATATATTGTTGTCTGCATATCTATCAAAACTGAGCACTTATAACTATCCTGTCATCCCCCTCCTCTAACCAGTGATCACGGTGTCAGAACACTGAGGTGACTCTAGTGCACCTCTCCCTCCTCATCTTGATGGCCCCCTATATCCACTAGATCCACCTAATCCTCTTGAATGTGATCTCCACCTTGATTGCAATTGCCTCATGCTCCTATTGTAGACCTATGAATATGAGGGAATTCTTTGTGTTGGATCAGGCACCACAGTGTAGTATAAACCCATTTAATATCCTACCTCATGGGTGGCATCCTCAAACTAAGCCCTTGATGCCTAAGCTACATCTCTCTCACTCCAGTACCTATCCCTATGAGCCTACAACCTACCCCTCTCAAGAAAGGAAAACTTTAAGAAACCCCCCCTCTCAGCAAAGGTGTAAAATCTTGGCGAATCTTGTATACTTCCCAAGAAAAATATTAATTTTAGTGGTGAATTTTTTTATTTTTTGAGAAAAAAATAATCTCAATTGGCAAATCTTTTCTAATCAATAAAATTTTTTGGAAAATCCTGGTGAATTGAAAAAAAAATTAAATTGATAAAATATTTTCACTGGTGATTAAAATCTATTTTCAAACCTAGAAAATATTTCCATTAGTGAATTAAACCTGTTTTCAAAATAGAAAAAATAATTTTGTTGGCGATTAAAAAAAATTTCAAACCAAAAAAAATATATCCATTAGTGAATTAAACCTATTTTCAAATGCATCAGAAAAAAAATTGGCTAATCAATATAACCACGACTATTCGATGAATTTTTGATGGATGGTTGTAGTTGCATTCCAGAAGTAAATCTCTGAAGCACTAGATTTTTGAATTGAAACCTTTGGAATAACACTAGAACCATTAGATGTGGACATGTCATGAGATCAAGGCTCATCCCTCATCACGATAATGAACTTAAGTAGCAGAATTATGCATGTGCATAAATTTTGTTTTAAAAGAGGGACCGTTAGATGATTTTTTGATGGACGGCTATAGTTGCATTCTGGAAGTAAATCTCTGAAGTGCTAGATTTTCAAATTGAAACCTCCAAAATAACACTAGAACCGTTAGATGCGGACACATGGCTAGATCAAGGCTCATCGCGGTAATGAACCTGATGGGTTGAAGGATTTTGGCAATGACTCATGAGCAATTAAAGAACTTAAGTGGCAGAATTATGCACGTGCATAAAGTTTGTTTTAGAAGAGGGGTCATTTGATGAATTTTTGATGGACAGCTATAGTTGCATTTCGGAAGTAAATCTTTGAAGCACTAGACTTGTGAATTGAAACCTCTGGAATAACACTAGAACCATTAGATTTTCAGAAATCAAATGGTTGAGATTTTATTAATTATTTGGGTCTATCGGTCATCGTGCTCTTGTTTACCATTTAATATTGCCTAAGTTAGACCAAAATATTTTATGAAAAATCCTTAAATCTTAAGTCTTTAATCCTGAGGGTCGATCCTCGTCAACCTAGCACTTTTTTTAAGGATTCAAGTGTTGAAATAAATGTTAATTGGCACATCAATGATAGTGGTGAATACAAAAATTATAAGCGTGATGTCATACTCATTGTGTTCATGCTAACTTCTATATATACTTCACCAACTTGATGTTCTTCATATCATTTATAATATATTTGGCTTTAATTTATTTCTTCTCTATTCTCAATTTAAATGAGATATTATGGAGTCTTCATGGCGTGTCATGCTACCCAAATATTTTTGGGAGAAAAGAAGAGACGATGCATACGACAGATGAAAGTTGGGTATGGTTTTTACAATTCCTTGTGTGCAGGTTGAGGATGCTATAAGAATAATTATGGGTAGGTAATGGCTTTAGAACAACCCTCATGCACTATATTTTGAGGTAGCTTCAACTTTCTTGTCCAATTGCATGGAAAATTTTCTCAATAAATATTTGGTGAAGAAATTGGCAATATGTTATTTGTAGCCTTTCATTTACTCTATTTCTTCGTTGGAGTCGGCACTAGAGCATTACAATTTTGAAAGTGGGTTAGTAACTATTGGTGGAATCTTCAGGAAAGTGGAATTGCATACTTCTACAGTGTAGGCTCTTTCCCTGGTTAATATGAGATGGGTTCTACAATGTGATATGAAAACTGAATCATTAAAGAGTCTGGAGTTTTCGAGGAAGGTTTTGGGTGATTTGCTTTTCTTCTCTACTGTTATTTTGTTAAATTTGATTCACATTCTACTCAAACACCTGGTTGATGGCCTTACCTAATGTTACAAAAAAAAATAGTAATGAATTGTGTGATGTGTCACATTTCTATATTTTATTGTATAGTGTAACAGTTCTTGTAATATGTACTTTGTGACTGGTTTTTTGTTATAGTTAGTGGCTTTTTTTCCTTTTGGCCACGCTAGTTATGTACTATGTACTTCAATCTTTAACAATAGCTACTTAAATTAAAATACTTTTCGTGGATCCATTCTTGTAAATCCTTTTTGCTTTGGTCAATATAAAAATGTGGCTTTTAAAACTAATAGTAATTATCAACATATAGTTTTGATCATAAGTGAGTGAAATTTATTGTGACTTATTAGTGGACATTGATAATGATTAAGGTAAAATGAGACATTTAATTCTCTCTTTCCAATGTGTTGAAATACTCTACCTTTCATTTATTCTATTGAAATTCTCAATCTTTTTAAAGAAATTTTGGCTATAGTACTATGGGTGGCGACATGGATTAATACCATATGAATAGCAAGAGTGATTGATTGGATAGATTTGTATTAAAAACTAGACAATGTACTATAGAATCGTAGATGATGATGTCAATAATCCGGTGATTTAGTGAAACAATATTTGTAATGATTTCATATCGTTTGAGTGGCACTGGTGATTTTGACAATTGACAACTTGCCAGCTTGAGGTACGGTTTACAAGTAGCCACGATGTCAAAGTCTAGACATCAATCAAATTAAACATTTAAATTGTAAATGTTAGGCTTAAGTTACATGAAGCAATTAAGTTGCTTTTTTTGTTTTTGCAAATCACAATTATGACTATACCCAACCTCACACATGACACATGTGAGGTGTACACAGGGACCAGGCTGGTAGTGGCACTATTGGCGGCACTTTTGGCCCATAAATAAGGATAGTGAGCACAACTAAAATAATTTGTTGAATTTTCATAAGGGTTTTCATTTTGTAGGGTTAATAACTTAATAAGGATTCAGGAAGAAGATGATGTGGTATTATTGGGGATACTCTAAATTCTCTTGCCTCCAGTTATGTAGTTATAGAGTAAAAGACCAATTTCCTTCAAGTTCAGAATGGGTGGAATTGGAAAGAAGTTGATTTCATTCACCTGACTTCTCAAATAGGTTTTGAACCACGATGAGGAGCTTTGATGGAGATAAGTGCTCTCCTAGTGCATGGAAGTTGCAAGTAGAAGATGGGAGCAATTTTACTACCCCTCATCATCTGCATGATTCTAATTCTCAAAGGGGATAAGTACATTTTGTATCTTCACAGCTCCTGATTCCCCAACATGGTTTCCCAAGAAAGTCCCATGCATTTATTTTTAGAGCTCATCTTCTACATGGGAACAATTTTACAACCCCTCATCTTCTGCATGAGTATGGTTCTGAAAGGGGCTAAGTACATTTTGTATCTTCACAGCTCTCATTTCCCCAATTTGATTGGCCCTCCTTTCCCCATGCATTTATTTTCAAAGCCCATGGCTAACCCAAGAAGTCCCATGCATTTATTTTCAGAGTGCATGGTTGACTCGACAAGTCCCATTTATTTTTAGAGAAACATGTATTACATTTATGTTTTCACTAGCGGTCCAGCAAAAGCTTGGCACTTGTGCTTACATTTGTATTTGTACTATGTAATAATGTGACATTGTAATTTAGTTGTAATAAAATAAATGGTTGTGCTATTAATGTGACATTGTAATTCATTTTATCAGGTCCTTTGTAAGCTAAGTGATATTAATGGTTGTGCTATTAATGTGACATTGTAATTCATTTTTATTAAGACCTTTGCAGCATTAAGTTACCAACCCTTGGCCTTGATGTCAAACCCAGTGCATTAAAGTTTAAAGCAACTTTAAAACACATGTTTATTATTTATATCATAAATTACTCAACCATTCGATGAAAATTTGATGTATGGTTGTAGTTGCATTATGGAGCACTAGGCTTGTGAACTTAAAACTCCGGAATCACCCTATAACTATTAGATTAGCAAAGATCAATGGTTTAGAATTTGTTGTCAATGCAGGAGTAAATCATAAATGGATTTTTTTAACTACTATCAGCCATGTACTAATTGTGTGTTGTGTAGTTCAGAAGTAAATAAACACGTAGAAATTTTAGTTTCATTCACTTTAATGTTCAAAAAAATAGCACTTTCTATTGCTAAGTGATTTTATTTTGAAGTTAGAGGGTTAGCACACAAGGAGATTTCAGTCTTCAGTTTGCTCATTGCAATACACCACCCTATTCTGGGTTCCACAGTTCCACTTCCAACAAAGCCATTCTAGTAACCCAGTTTCAACTTCAAGAATCAAAATCCAAGTAAGTTAAAGAATTCTTGCAGCTATGTTTCATCGTTTAACGTTTCTTAAAATATTATTTTGTCAAAATTTGAAGTTTAGGTTTAGGGTTAAGAGGCTTAAGAATTAAGAAAAATTAAGGAATAATAGGGAATTCACAAATTTTACATTGTTGATTGTATCAACATGTCTACCACCAGTACCACTAGAGCAATGTCGGATAAAAAATACATTATGCAAAATTGATTAAAACCCCAAGTTTCACTAATGAATACCATAATATTTATGATCCTGAAACCTATGGTAGCGTACCTCAAAACTTATATTTTCATCTCAGAATAAGGATGCAAAGAAAATGCAAGTTAATAGTATCAGTTCATTGCGGGTAACTGGATTAGGGCACATGATGTTACATGAGGTTTTCCCTTGCCCAAAATTTATCATGGTTTGTGCCCTAAATTATGATGATAACAAAAGAGCAATTGTTAATAAAGATAGAAAAGAAGAATTGTTATCCATTAATGTAGAAGAACTTGGAAAAGTGTTGGCCTTGGGGTTTAAAACAAAAGAATTTGGAAATGTCCACTTTGACCTAGAAAAGCTTGCTAGTGATTATGATGCAGTGGATGAAATGGAGAGAAATTATTTCTTAAATAGAATAGTTCAAGATAAAAACAAATTGAAAGGTGATCATAAGCCTCCTTATGATTTGGATATTTTAAACCATGGGTTCAGGATACTATTTCCATGCTAGCATTTTGCCTTAGACTGGATAGCAATTTGGAATTGGGTGCAAGCCTCCTTGAAATGGTATATAATATCCATTATGGTGTTCCATATGTCAAATATAATTTTATTGGGCACATTGTAGAATCCATGCATAAACAATTTTTAATGATTAAAGGAGGTTCCACTAAGACATTTAGGTTCACAACCTACTTGTGCTATCTTTTTCTATTCAAATTTAGAGGAATGTTTCAGACCAACAAGCTTCAGATTCAGCCCTATAGTAATGTTGGGGAAAATAAAATGGCTCCAGTATATGAATGGACCACTGTGATAAGGATGCATGATTCTCGAAGGAACTACAGTCATTTTGTAGACTACTTTTTGGCTCCATTGCATCAAGCAATTACAAATACTCCAATGCCTAGATTTCCTATGTCATGTAGAAATTGCATTCAACTAGGAAAATAAATACAATTGGTTGATTGGTACTTAATGGAAGAATATATTGTGCTAAGATTTTATGGATTGGGAGTACAATCATACAAACTTCCAATACATGTGACAAAAAGGGTTTTTTCTTTGGAATATGTAAGGTAGATGCAGAGTACTGATGAACTACACTTTACCGGTTAGGGGAAGAAGACCTTATTTCCTTATTTACCTTTTTCATGTGGAGGGATCACATTTTAGAGAAAAGAATTTAGTGTGGCACATAATCTTTTGAAATTTTTTTATTTTGATGCTATTTGTTACTAGCAGTATGATCCATGTGACACCATTAAATCAATGATTGTGCTCAATAAGAATGTTGCAAGTAGAATTCAACATCAAAGTAAACCCTTGCTTGAAAACTTGAGAAACAAGGATTCTTGGGACTAGGTCAAAATAGCAATGGAGAAAAGTGTTGTTGAGAATGGTATTCCTTTTGAACAATTGTTAGCATAAATTATGGCATTGCATTGAAAGACAATTAGGAGGTACAACAATTTTTATGAAAAAATTTATAAACCATCTAGTAGAGTAAAAATGTCAGATTCTCTAGAGAAGGAAGTTATAGATAAAAAAATTGGTCACAATCAAAAATTACTGCCTTTTGGTCTATGAGGAAGGAGCTAGGTGATCCAAGAGCTCTTGCAGAGTATGGAGATAACGAAGAAGATCTTGAGTTTAGAAAATTGTGGAATATAGAGCATCCAAATGAATGAGAAGATAAAGAAAGTGATGATGAATCTAATGATGATAGGGAAGAAGAAAGCCATGTCAATTTCAAACTTGGTTTAAGTGAGGCCACAAAAGAATCATATACTATAGGAGCAGCCATAGCTGAAAAAAATAGGTTATGAAGATGGTCCTTTGGGGTCCCAAAGACAAGGCCCTTGGACAGTAACAAATGTAGAGCATAGAAAAATAGTTGATAAATCTAGCCTTGGGGTTGGAGGTGAAAAAGTAGACCTAGGGCATATAGGTCAATTTTTTAGAGCTTCAAATCCTCATCCTCATGGTCAAACATAATCACAACTAGGACATGCCCATGGTGGAGAGCTTAGTGCAACTAGAACTGCCTCTAGTGGCAATGGTATGGGTAGTAGTACTAGTAGTGGTCAACATGTGCTACAATAGAAAATTACACACAAGAGGACAACAACACAATATACCACAGAAACACTAGGTGATCAAGGCATACAAAAGAGGCAAAGGATTTTGATAGGTCTAAGTCACACTACCAGTGGATCCACCATAAAGGATTTATTTCCAGGCACTCCCCCACTGCCAGTTAGTATGGTTGTGACATCATTAGCAACTACAAGTACTCATATTCCTTTGTCATTCAAGCATTCCATTGTTCCTGTGTCCCTAGGTTTTGATTACATTGAAGAGTTTAAAAATAAATGAGAATTGAATAAAAAAGAAAAGAAGCAACTGATAGAGAGTGTGTCTGGTGTAACTTCAGAGCCTGCAACAACCATGGTATTACCCACATTTGACATAAATAAATAAATCATGGAGTACACAATTCTTGTTCCCACAATTCAAAACAAACCAGCAAATTAGATGGCCCCATCTGAATTCCAGTTGAACAATATTCAATTGGATTTTTCTGGACTCAGAAATACCGAAAAAATTAATGTATCAAAGAAGAACAATGAATTGGTGTACACATCATTGCTAAAGTAAGATAGATGGAAAAAAAGGTTGCAAACTCAAATTTAAAAGTTACAAGAAAACCTAGCAAATGAGAAAGCAAAGATGAAAGCAGCAGATAACAAGAGCAATGAATTACAAAAAAAAAAAATCTACCTCTGCATTAAGAAGCAAAGAGGATAAGCAGAATGAGACTGCAATGAATGAATTGAAGCAAAGTCTAGATGAGAGCAACAAGAAATATGATGAGAAAAAATCCACTTCAGAAAAATTAAGACTAAGCATTGCGAATGGAAATGCACAATAGGAACAAAAATTGGAGAAGGAGAGAAAAAGAAATGAAAGATTGGAGGTAGAGTTGATGGAAGAAAAAAATGAAATTAATTCTTGTCAAAATAAGTTATCTGCATTTTGCAGAGAAACAATGAGGCATATGAAACAAAAGATTTGGGATGAAATAATGTAGAGGATTGATCATTTGTGTGACATGTTTCAATTGATTGATGCTATCTGACAACATCATAAGAAGCTCAACAAATATTTAATGGACAACAAAAATGTGTTGGCATTAGAGAAATCAGCAAATTAAATTCAACAAATAGTCTACAAAGCCAGTGACAATGTTTTGAAATCAAAAGGGATTACTAATTGGCTTGCTACATCAATGACGTTGTCATCTGTCACTGAAAAGTGTTTGAGAATGCATGAAACAAAGGAATATTTGCATTTGGCTGTAGACAACATGAAGAAGATGGATGAAAAGGTAAGGAACTTCACATAGCTTGGTTTTCCAGAGGATTTTGACACAAATGAGTGATTCATTCGAAAGAATGATTTCAGAAAGATGGAAGATGCAAGGAAGATTGATTTGAACCAGTTTCCTCAAAACCTAGATGTGGTGAACTATTTGGATTCCATCAAACCATTGCTAACCTTGAATGCAAAATTGATTGAAGAATCCAAGATAGGTTCCAATTTGAATCATGAATTGTTAACAAATCTTCAAGTCAAATAGCATCAATTAGAACAAATGACAATTCCACCACCTGAATAGTGAAAGTTTCTAGAAAAGGTGATGCAGTGATTTGATTTTTGATAATATGAGTTTCCAAGTTCCAACTCAGCTTTGTGCAAAGTTGTCTTTGAGCAAGATTTTGCATTGCCAATGCCTCTATGTATTCCTTCATGTGATAATCAATTTAAAAGCTCAAATTCATACTTTAGTAATGTATTGATGTTCAATTGTCTATATTATTTATTATATCATTTGAAGAAAAAGTTTGGTAGTGGTTTCAACTACTAGATACACTTAAAAAGATTGTTGATGTTCATTGTCATATATGCTACTAATACTATTGTTAATATGTTATTAAGCTAATAAGCATTGAGTTGAGTGATGAATCACTTAGTACATTTTCAATTTTTACTTTTAACACAATTAAAATATGAACTATAAGGTGATTTTAATTCCAGGAATCCATAATCTTAGTGAAATTGCATTACAATTCACACATCAATACTCAATCTCCATGACTACTTAGTAGATCCACTAAACATTTATATGAATTCATGCTTTAATCAAGGTACTTTAACTAGTTCATTAAACCAGAGCCAAAATTAAAACATACATCAATGCATAATGCTAAGGAAGATTAATGAAAGATCATTGATCAGATTTCATTAATAATTCATGTAAAATGTTACAGCTAGAGAGACAGACTCAAAATAAGGGAGCAAAAAAATCTTAGTCGATAGTCCTCTGAGTTTTATAACCTTGTCATGGAGTTCTAAATTTTCATAACTTCTCGATTGCCCAACTTAGTTCACTTTGTTGAGTAACTAAGTTGCAAGTGTTTTAGACGTAACCTTTGAGTTATGGTGTGTGGATTTATTCTGATTTTGTTGAGTAGTTTTCTAGTGGATTATCTATTATTAGAATTGGAATGATGAATTTTTGGTTAGTTTCATTGTTGTGGTTACTATCACTCAAAGTCGTGGTTTTGGTGCTTTTCCTAACCTTAGTCACTAGTCCTCATAGTTTTATAACCTTGTCGTGGAGTTCTAAATTTTCATAACTTCTCAATTCCGTAACTTGGTTGATGGTTCACTTTTTTGAGTTGCAAGTCTTTCTTGGTCAACTTTCTAGTCGGTGGGTCGGAGGTTTCGAAAACTTTGAAACTTCAAACTGTGGTTCTAAGGTTCCAAGCTTCAACAACCACATGACATTATGGACTTATCTTTCCTTTCAAAGGCGTTGTCATCTGACATCTCATTGAATGTTATGTACAGACTAACCTCAAGTTGTCTTTTTTAGGAATTTCGAAAAGCATGTAGGTTTAAAGGCTATCTTTTCAAGGAATGAAATTGAATGTCACATTTAATGTAAGTCCTATCAAAAATGACGGCATAAGTGGGTGGCAAAGTTTTACTTAGACATTTAGCCTACATTCTCATTCTTTTCCAAGGCCAGTACTTCTCAAGTGCAAACATTCTATCTCCACGAATTTGCACTCATGTAGAGTGGAATTGAAAATGACTGGTCTAGAATTAAACACACATCTTGTTCATGAGATAAGTTGAGGTAGCGAAACTTTTAATAATTTTTTTAGCTGCATTTCCTTCTTCTGCAATCTACTCTTCCAAGTGTTTATTTGTTTCTTTATGCGTTGCGAGTTCATGTAGTCCATAATTGGAAATCATTGGCCTGGCTTAAGGGATACGGAGCTCGGACCTTTTAAGTTAGAAGAGTTTTGGGCATGCCTGGAGAGTGATAAGAAGTCTGGGTTGGATATAAAACTATTAGAAAGTGGGATAGCTCATGTTGGAGGGTTTCCAAAAATTTTATTGAGTGTGGACCTGATAAGTGCATGTGCAAGAAGGTACATTCTGAAGACATGGGAAATTAAAGCCGCGGACAGGACTGTAATTGCAGAAATCTCTCCTGAAGTTGTTTCCCACATGCTGAGGATTCCAAAAATGGAACTTGTAGAAGACATGTCTATCACAGTGGTAGGTGAATTTTTCAAAGTGAATGAAGACTAGTGTAAGAACTCCATGGCCAAAACCTGATTGAAGTCTGAAAGGAAAGGTAAGTCGCAACTACCGACTAAACTCAAAAGAGTGCATTTTAAGGAAGAAATTGCATATGTTATTGCTTTATTGTACCGCATTGTTGGGAATGCATGAGCTGGGTTATTTGAGAATTGGATGTGTAATTGGTTTATCTTGATAATCTATGATGAGAACATTTTCATTGACTAGGTTGAAGTTATTTGCTTCCATTTGAATGAGCAATTAATTAATTTCCATAAGACTGCTACTTTTTGTATGTTTTCTTGTCTAACGTACATTGTAGCTAGTTATAGGTCCTTTTGGCCTGGGTTGGAGCCACAAGGAACCCCAACTTCTGATATGATTGTGTATAAACGCTTTCCTCAGTTCACTAAACAATTTGGAATGGGTCATTTTTGTCGTATTAATGATGCATTTTTAATGGAGGTCATGAGGAATCTAGATGGAAATCCAAAAATGGGCCTTTCCCCTAAATTGATTTCTCTTGTATCAAATTTTGGGAGTTTTTATATCCAATTTGATAAGTTTTCCTATTTGAAAATAGGGGGTTTTGAGAAAGCCCCATTGAAATTACCTTGGTATTCTAAAGATTTACTAGTATTTATGGAAGTTTGTCAACAAATGGCCATGGTTAATATTAAGTATATGAGCATGGGGAAACGAGGGTATGCCTTCCCATTAAAGACCCCTTATTTTATCTACAAAAAAAACTAGGTGGCCAAGGGAGCTGAAGGAGTTCTCAAGGAATATAACCTCCAGTATTTGTCTATGAGAGCTAATTTTGACAGTAAGGGTTTTGTGAAGCAGAATCTCTATGGAGAGAGCTTATATCAACATCAACCAGCTATTGAAGATTTATGGGAAGATTGTGTCGATGAGAATGAATTTTTGAGAATAGATTATATGAGGCTAACGCTAAACCAGAAATGGGATTTTGGTCTGCCATTTCAAATTCCTGAAAATGTAGCTAAGGATTCAACAATCATAGATCCTAGATATGAAAATTTTCCTGATAAATCCCACCCTAGGGTTGATTGGAGCCAAAGTGAAATGTTGGATATGAGGGTGCGTGCTACCCTAGTGCTTAAAATAACTCAGGACTAGTTGGATGGGAAATGGTGGCAAGTTACTGGTCCTATTTAGGAGCCTAAGTCATCACAGAAGAATGAACAGGGGTCTACGCAAGCATTTGGTGCAAGTGTATCATCGGGGAAACCCTCTATTAGGTCCTCTAGTGCAAATTATCAGTCAGGAGGTGATGGTGATAGGACAAAAGAAACAGTCAAGTTGAAGACCATCTTTGAACAAGTGTGCTTTCTCCTACCCCTAAGACAAAGACCAATCAAGAAAAACTTGTGCCTATAGATTCTGAAGCTATCTTTAAACAAATTACTGAAGATAATATCTTTCCTCCTCTATCTGAATTTCCCTCTTCTTTGCCTCTGGTTGATAATCCACCTATAACTCCTAATGCTCCTAAAGAAACTATTAGTGGAAATGAAGATTCTAGTATGGTAGTAGCCTCCCCAGGATGGCTGAAAAAAGCAGTGCAAAAGAAGAGAAAGCATATTCCTACAATGATATTTGGAGTGGATACAGTTGCAAAGTTACTTCAAAGCTCTTCAAAACCTAAGAAATCCAGGAGGATGTCAAGGATAGTGACTGATGCTACTTCTAGAAATAAAATGATAGAAATTATTGAGCCTGTGAAGTATTTGAATGAAGATGAAATAACAGAGGTGGACTACAAAGTCACACATTTTGATATGGGGCCTCCAACATTGGAAGGTGATGTGTACCATGCAAATTATTTAGTCAATGTCTTGATTAAAAGAGTGAAATAACAGAGGAAAGAAAATATAAAATTGCAATCTCAAGTCCTCGCGTTGGGTAACTTTATTTCTTTCATGGCCACTCCTCCTACATCTAATGAAGCCTCAAGTTCTCAAGTAAATCCAAAGGGCATCAATGTGCTCACCATACAACAAATTAAAAATAATTTGAGCTATTCCAGAGTTGCTTGTGAGGGGATCGATAAAATATCTCAAGAGGCTATCTTCTTTCTAAATAAATCTATGCTCTTTTAAACTCGAGTTATTAACAAGAGGAAGGAGTTAGTAACAAAACTTTAGTAGGTTAGAAAAGATAAAACTAGTTCTATGTTCTCTCTCAGGAAATGAAAAAATTGATGTCTATAGATCGGAAGATATTAATTGGTGAGAAAATGATGAATAATCCTAAGGAGCTAGACCTTTCTTGGTCCGATTCATTGGAATGGAAATTAAATATATATGATAATATAGTGAAGGAAATTAATAAAACACTTGATCAATAATTTGAAATGTTGGGGGAAATTAAAGAAGATTGTCATATTCTGGGAGTGGAAATTACTGATGAGTTTGATGAAAGTATTTAGATATAAAAGAGATCTCTCTGAAGTTTAAAGAGATATTCAATAAAGAAATAGTTGATCCTGCTACAGTGACATGGGAGTCCTACTCGAAACTTAGTGCAATGTAGATCCACATGAAGTCTTATAAATCTGGTGAAGAGAAAAGATCTGAGATGTTGGTTGAGTCTGAAATTGCTTTGGGAAAATGGAGAACCATGTTACAAATTACTACAATGCTAGGGAGCAAGGACATATTTTCAATTGTCACCAAAGATCAAGATTACATGTCCAGGATGAGGGCACAGGAAAAGGAATAGGGACATGAAGCAGTTGAGGTTTTGGAAGATGAATATGAAGTTGAGGCAGAAAATTGATGCATAGTTATTTTTAGCATTTCATGAGACTTTCTTTAATTTTAGTTCTTTTAAGTTGAAGACTATTTTATTCTTTGGGTGCGGTTGTCTTCAAGAAACCGTTACCATAGACAATTGGTTTACACTTTAAATATTGGTTTGGTTGATGCAGTTAGGATCTTTTGGGAAAAACTTTGGTTTTCCTCATTAGAGAAAAAACTCTTTTATGCTTTCAAGTTTTTTTTATAGTTATCTTTCAATATAGAAACTCATATGGTGAAGTTCATTCAGACATAATATTTGTGTTGTGGTGTATGGATTTATTCTATTTATTCTGAATATCTTGCCAATGGTTATCTATGTTGGTGTTCTAGATATTTAATAGATTGCATCGCTATTAGATGTTTATCTTTGAATGAATGCTTATGGAAATGGTTGAGTTCAGTTAAAGAAATTTATTAGTTCTAAAGTGATTCAAGTCTTTGTGCTTTAGTTTATAGTTTGATATTGGCATTCCTTTCAAAGCTTTCTAGTTAAAAGCTACACCTTTCTTTGCTTTCTAGTTAAAAGGATCCTAAATTTCTATTCATTGCATATCATAAAAGGTAGCTTCCACCTTGTAAAATAAGCAGAGAATCAGTATGAAATTTAGGTGATTTGGTAGTTTAAGCTTTTATTGTTTAAGTTGTGTGGATGCCTTTATAATTTATTTATGTCAAACTGTTAACTTCTAATAGCTTATAACTTATAAGTTATGGATGTTGACCTGTTAGCTTCTATTCAAGGAATGGATTAATAATATTCCTTTCAATTATTTATCAAAGATTATGTGAATGGAAATTCAATAGGAATTTATAAGTAGTGTGATAAGTGTTGTTCTTTAAAAATGATGCAGAATCACATATCAAATTCAATACCATGGAATACAATATAAAATATCACAATTTCATGGAATACAACATAAAATATCATCAACTACAGTTTGGAATATGATTCATGAAGTGCAATATAAAATAAAATATCATGAAGTGCAATGATTCACAATTTCATTGAATACAATATAAAATATCATTAACTACAGTATGGAACAATGGAAATTGATCCATGAAGTGCAGTATAAATACCTAAAAGCTGCTAATTCTCTTCCATTTCCCAAACAGAGTCAGGGTCCTCAAACTGACGTTCATCTTGAGATAAAGTAAAAGAGGCATCTTGAATTTGATTCTGAGCATGCTCTTCATTTTCTTTGGCTTGTGTCTCAAATTCAACATTCATTGTGTGATTTGTGTCAATTTCATATGTCCCAGTCCCACTGCCACCAGTACCAATGTTTGGAATTGGATTGTTGCACAACCCAGTCCTTCTTTCACATGTGGACCTCCAAATTGCGAGTGCCCTTTCAAAAGGAAAATTAAAGACATTATACGTAGTTCCTTTCAACCTCAAGCAATTTTCCAAATTATTGTCTAGTTTTTTTTTCTTAACTTTTATTTCAAAAACCCCAATGTACTGAAAACTCTCTCATCCTCCACCAACCCCAATATCATTGTTTGACATAAATCAGCAATTTTGAAATATTCTGATATCGAACCATGCAATATTTCACTATGACCTAAGTTTGTCTAAACCTTTTTTATTGATCCTAGTTCAAAGGCCTTCTCCATGCCCATGGATTTATACTGGTCCCTCATAGTTGTTGCAAAACTCCTAGATTGTTTTATAAGCTTAGCTTCATTTAAAATTCCTTCTATTTTCTGCTCATCGTATGTTACACTTTTCGAAAATTGTTCGATCAATATTTTTACTTGATCATGAAAATATTTTGGGTTCTCTCAGTTTTCCCAAAATTAAGGATACACAATACCCATGGCTTCAAGTATTTCATGTTGAGGGAATCTTTCATGAATCTCTGAGGAAAGAGATTTTGCAATTTCCTTCAAATTATCACTAACAAATTTAATAATGACATTAAAATCTTCCTCCTTAATAGCTACTTCTCTGCTAGAGTGTCTGGTTGTCTTACAATGGTACATTGGTATCTCATATCCACATACATAGATACATAAGTGCATGCTTGCATTAAACAATAAATAATTATCAGGATTATTCAAATCAGTAATTTCCACCACATGAAATAATTTGGGCCATCTTGTGTTAGATCTAGATATAGATGATCGAGGGCCAAGCATGTATGTTTACATAGATTGGAATATTCATTAATATACATAGTTTTGTCTTGGGCTTTCTTCACAAGATTTTTCATCACATCCAGTATGGGAAGAAGACTAGCTAAAGTTGAGAGAATCTATATATCGCTTAACCTATGTAAGAGGTCAGGAGCTTTGTCTACTATGTTGTGATGCTCATACATCACTCCAATCAAGGATTGATATTCTAAAAGAACTTGTTGCACTGGTCCATGCAGGGAGATCCATCTTGTATCGACATCCTTGAGAAGCTTGTTTCCTGGTGTTATTCCCTCAATAAAATTTTGAAATTATTCAAAATGTTTGGGACTTCGGCAGAAGTATGTGTGGATCTTGCGGACTATATTTTCAACTTTTGATACTGTAGGAAACTTGCTTACAATTTTGAATGCTAAATTCATTCTATGGGCCATGCAATGAATGCCAAGCATGTATGGTGCACAAGTAGTTTGTACCTTTGTGCAAACACAGATCCTTTGACCTTGCATCATTGCAGCTCCATCAGCTCCTACACACACCAACTTTTTGGCAATTGTCAAGTCATCCATACCTACAATTTCATTCAAAGATTTCTTGACTAGTTCAAATATATTTTGTGATGTTGAATTCTCCTTCATTTTATGAACACAGAGAAGATGAGCTTGGTGAACATGTCATTCTACAGTATTCAAATGCATACAGACCCAAGAAGAATTGTCTACCACAATAACTTCATCTAAAGATAATGCAATGAAATTTGACTCTTTTACTTTCTCATTTAAATCTTCCTTTTCAATTGCAGCAAGACAGTTTTCCCATTCCCATCCAGCGTTTACTGACCAATGTGAGAAGGGATAGTGAGGAACATTCAAAAAAGATAATAAACTAGAATATTCTGGGTAGTCTGTCATAGGACACCCTCTAGAAAAAATATGAAAAACAACACTCATCTGAATAGTTTTTGACATATTTGTTGCTTTCATTTCTTTTCCAAATTGAGCCTCAAGTGTACCTTTACAAGTAGCAATGTTCAACATTATTTTTTCATGCTCTTCATAATCCATGGCATACCTAACATGAAGATATTCTTCCTTTGATTTCCATCGTACGACTAATTGTTTCTTTCCATCTATGATTTGTTTTTCAAAAACTTTACCAATATTCTTTTCTATAGTGTCAATATTTAGCTACAATGTATTATCTCTTCCACATTTCCAACTACAAATCGTACATTTGGCCAATGTTTCCTTTTCAATATTATTTGCATTGTCAATCCCCACTAGTAAAATGAATGGGTACTTTGACAACCAACCAAGCTGAAAATTCCTTGTCATTTCCCACTCCTGCCCCATTTTTTATTTGCTTCTTGTTTTCTTGCTACCAACATCATCATCCTTGTCCAAGTCAATTATCTCATTCTGGCTGACCAAGCTTAAGGTATCCCTTGGAACATCTTCTATGGTATTTCCATCCTAATTTGATACATTTTGATTTAACTCAATGACAATCTCAACTTGACTTTCTGGTGGCGGTGAGGTATTGTGAATGCTACCAATATTTGGTGGAAGAGTTGATGATGTAGCTCCATCTTGACCTAATGGATTAGAAGCTTTGGAAATTCTAAAGTAAGACTGTATGGTATGTCTAAGTTTTTGGTGTTTTGATGGCCTCCCAGTCTCTTCACCATCCTAAGGAGTGGCAGCAGTCTCTTCAGCACCCTAAGGAGTGGCAGGATCCTTACCCTTGTTGCTTGAGTCACTCAACATATTGATATCTCACTTCGAATAAAAATTGGAAAGAATGTCTTCTTGTTTAAGAAGGATAGAGAATATAGGTCACATTCCCTACTCAATATCATCTTTAAGACAAAAGCAAGAATGGAAAATAGATAAAGAAAACTTATTATTATAACACTATGAAGAAATAATCACTCACCTTTAAGTCTACGTTTTCGGCTTTCAATGACTTTTGAATTGAGAACTAGAACCTCATAATTGAACAAAATGTGTAAGAATAAATGACACTTTTAATTTTATTTATATCAATCCATATTAGGTGAATTCCACGGGATTTTTAAATGGTATGTTAAAAATTTGGCGAATCCTGTGTGCTTATACAACGATACTTTGTAATTTCCAAGGCGAAATGTGTCCTCAAATGTAATTATTTTTTAATGTTATTGGTGAAATAGGTCCTCATAAGCAACTATTTATAAATTTTAATTGGAAAAATGGATCTTCACAAGAAACTTTTTGTAAATTTTAATTGGTGAAATGGGTCCTGATACAATGTTTTAATAGTATTGGCGAATATGTAGGTGTTTTATTACATGCTTCTAGGATTCCAGGTGAAAATATTAGTCAGTCCATTTGAAACATGTAGTTTGTTATGGAGAATTTGTTGCTTAAATATGCCTCATAAAAAAATTGTTGGTGAATGGACATGCATTGGACCGATAGTTCATAAAATTCAAATAATTTGGACACCCTGTTGGGTGGAAATAATTCACCAATTTTGACTTGGCCAATTTCTAGAATTCAGCAATTGGCGAAGATTCACCACTAAAGTTTTTGTTGCTCTCAAACTCCCAAGCATCTTGTTCTATATTGATATTGGCCAACTCTCCCTTTTCCCACTCCACTCTCCTCAACGCCTCATCTCTCTCTCCCTGAAATGTTTACAAAATGACATGTGCCTGGTCTACTAGCCCCTACACCATGTCTTGGTGTCTTGTCATGTCATCCAATAGGCTATGTAGTCTCTCAACCTCCCTCCTCAACCCATCCACCTCTATTGCTTACCCCTCCTTCACCATCAGTTGTATACCATGTAGCCTCTCCACCTCCAACTACAACCTCTCTCTCTTCTCCTCCAACTGGCCCAACCTCCTCTCCAAGATCCCAATCTGTGCTTGAGCCCCTGCTAATCTACATCCTTGATCTCCTCCTCTACTATCACTTGTCCTCCTTGTCGTAGGATCCTCTTGATCGGCTACTCCTCCTCATCCTCCTCCTCACTAAGTACCTCCTTGTCCTCACCCTCACCCTCTGCCTTGGGTTCCTACACAAGTGACTATACTAGCTGTATTGCAGGGGTCACTCTTTCGCCCCCACTCCCTCCACCAAGCCACATATCTCGCTGTTACACCAGGGTCATCTAAATTGCTCCTCCACATCCACACAAACTCTACTAGTTTCTCCCACATCTACCTCACTCTGGCGACAAGAACTCTCTACCCCCATACACTACCCTCCCAAAAATGCATCGATACCTCTCCTCTAGCTTTGGTATATCCCGTTTCACTTCAAACTATCATGACACCCTATCTAGTTTGTAACTCTCGATATTGTAGGCATCCCAATCGATTAGGTAGCACCATGAGAACATGTATCCCCTATATAACCTATCCTCCACTCTCCATGATCCAAAATCATAGTCCAAATAAGGTCTCCAGACAATCTCATCCTCTGTCAAACCATCTAGGGCTCACAGCCAAAAAGAGATGGTTTTAGACCTCTGAATAATTTTTCATCCCTTAGTACTCAAATGCAATCGACATATCTATTTCCCTCTCCTTTACCCCCACAATATCCAGTCAGGTGATCCAAATATGTTACCATTCCCACACCTACAGTAGTGTCACATGAGTGATGTTGGTCTCTCATCTATAACACACCACATGCATATCTCTATAAAGTTGTGTTGGGTCACACACTCCCCATGCATATACTCCCCTCCTCTCTATGATATGTCATACCACCTCCATCAACTTGAGGTTAAAAAATCAATCGCTCCTATCTAGGAAGAGGATCTTGCTAATCAATCCACACAGGTACAGTGGCAGTGGTGGCGTTGTACTAATACATGAGTCTATATCTAGTACCTTCATGTTGTAGGGAAGGTTTGTTGTCCCAAATACCCCCTATAGGCTCTACTCCATGGGTTATCTAGTCACCCCACTCACCAATAATCCTCTAATCGATAGTTGGAGGATCCTTTATACATCCTCTAAGGTCACCATCATCTCCCTATGGAGAGAAGGAATGTGCAAGTCTTTGAGCTTCATTGCTCAATCAATATGGTCAAAAAGGGTAGATGGGCTTGGATCACTAGGAATACCAGCATATGTAGAAGGCCAACCAGTTCCAAGGTGGTGTAATCCTCATCTATAAATCCCTTTTTCCTGTCCAATATCATTGAGTTTCGCTCCCTCATCTGCACACTCCCTATAGGTTGCATCCATTCAACTCACCTATTAGATTCTCATTTGTCCCCCATCTTTTTTCTAACTACCCTTTTGTGCAATCCCTCCTATGCAAGGCACAATTTCCCATTCCTATTTGCTTGCATTTGCCCCTATGCAAAGCATAATCACCCCTATTCCCTAGTCATGGACCTACCCTTGTGTGGTCATGCAGTCACCCATCTACCATGCTAACATAGGTTTTCCTCTTTCCCCAGAGATGATCATCAATCCGCCCATGTGAATATGCGATCTCCAATTCTTCCCAAAGGTGAGTGCATATCTACCTATGTGGACACGCACTCGCCCTTCCACCCATGTGATCGCCCATCTAGGGTGATGTGCATTCACCCTTTCCTCTTGGGTGGATCTACCTCTTCATGGGTGGACTTGCTTCAACCTTTTTGATCATGTGTCTGCCCATGCAAACATGCAATAGCCCTTCCCCTCACACGTTCACCCGTGTGAACATGTGATCGCCCCTCCCTTCCCACACATCGACCCATCTGCTACAGGGGAAGATACATTGCCTTGGATAGGTGATTTTTCCTCTGCATCGATGATTCCATGTACACCTAACCTACCTACCCGTATAAAAAACTAAAAACATGAACAAAACAAAAGGACAAGGTTTGGTTTTTGAGACATACCTAATGGGTAATGATGCCCTCAGCATAGTACTCTTGAACTGCATCCACACAGTGAGTGAAGTCTCCTCGACATTCCATTTTTCTCTCAAACTTGATACAAGACACATGTGCACTAAAATCCAAATGAATAGTAAATTTACCTATTTACTATTTATACCCCCCTTTTTTACCCTTATTTAGCTTGCTTTCTTCTTTTGACCGCCATTTGCACCCCGCTTGTTCATTTTCCTCCGTTCAAAAGCTATTTTTTATGGTTTTTTGTCATGGCCCTCATGCTACTCTCCATTTTCTTCTATTGACTTGTTGCCTGAGGCCCCTTTTTCCCCATTTTCCCTCTCGAGGGGGCATAATCCTCTAAATTTCTTACATGTCCCTTCTTATCCTTTTTTATAATCATACTAGGGCATCTGACCATCATTTTTCTCCCATCAAGTCGCCTATGTTTTAATTTTTTAGAAACATCATTATTTTAACAATATTTCAAAGATGGGAAAAATGTAGACATCTAAATTTGACCACTTCCATATGGTCATATTTATCCCCTATTTCATCCATTTCACATCTGCATCCATATTAATTAAATAATTTTATTATTTGATTGATATTCATCATTATCTCTAACATCCCTAAGGTATTTAATTAATCAAGTAAATACTTTATAACCTTTCCTCTCCAAATTAAATAAATAAACCAACTTATTTAATTTGGTCATTTAGCCTATATGAATTAAGTGAATTTTTAGTTCATCATTTTCTCTCTCCAAATGTCACCATCCTCCATAATTCTTCCTTAATCCAGGTTAACCTAATTAACCTATGATTGGGATGTGCACACCACTAATTGTGATTAGTGCCACATCCTTCATAATTTTCCACTTGCCTTAATCCCCTCAATTATTTTCACAACCACTAATCCTAATTAATTAATCCATAACCTTGGTCTCTTGCCAATTATGACAATGTACCCAAGTCAACCCTCATAATGGCCTTTCTAAATTGGGTGAAGACAACTCCCTTAAGGAATTTTAAATTATGTTTATTCCCCCCATGAGCACACATGAAATTTTTAATTCCATTTTATTATCCACATGTGTCTAAGTGGAATTTTTAATTTCAATATATTCACCCAAGGCCCCTTGAGAATTTAAAATCAAATTTTAAATTCCCCCCTCCTCTTCCCTAGGAATTACTCTTCCCAAGAAGTATTTTTGAATTTTCACATCATCCCCATGATTTGGGGAAGAATAAGACAAGTCATACCTTTTTACTCCTCCCAAAGGTACTTGAAAGTACCTCCACGTAGATGCCATCTCATCTCCACATCATCTTGTCTCCTCTACCTAGGATGCCATATGTCCTCACCACATGTGTTGAGATGTCTCAATACATCTCAAACCTTGATCTTTAAACCTAATTTTGATCTTGACCATCCATTTCATTCTCTCCAAAATGGCTAAATACTTAGCCATTTTCTCATTCATTCACAACTTATGCATTCACACAATCACGCTTAACTCTCTAGCAATTTCACCTCCATTGTTGCACATTCAAGTTATCACTTTGCATTCATATCCATTTGCAATCACCTCCATTATGTTTATCTCATCATCACAATCATTTTAACATAGGTTGAATGTTATCAATCAAATGAAGGAGCACATAAAATCAACATCAAAAGGGCCAAACATTCAAAAAATTTGAACAACCTGTATAAATTTGTGTTTTATTTCTTAGTTCTTGTTTAAATTTCAACTAGGCCAATATTGAGTGTTGTTGTTTCCACTTTGCATTTAAAATTTACTTCAATATTAGGGTAGAAAACACTACACACAGTCATATGCACCAGATAACTAAGAGGGGGTTGAATCATTTTTACATTAAAATATTCAATCCCTCATTAACATTCAAACCCTTATCAATCTTTAAACCCTTATCATGCATTAGTAGAATGCAAACATATGAAACAGTAATGCACACACAACCAAACACATAAGAACACCAAATTTACATGGAAAACCCAAGAAGGGAAAAAAAATTGTGAGGATTCACTCACATATATATGAATTGCAACACTAAATATAATTAGGCTCACTACCCAGAAAAAGAAGAAACACTCATTTTCAAAAGGACTCACTATCCAGAAGAAAGAAGAATAGAAGAAAGGGTGACTCACTTCCAAATTTGAACTACTTATAATGCATCTAACTTATGCTAAAATTAAAATTCCACTAAAGCACAAAAAAATCACTCAACATATTGAAATGTAGACACCTTTTGCTCACTACATCTAAAATTCACAAGTGTTTAAGCTCGCACTCAAATTACCACACTTGATTACATTTGCATTTTTCACAACACACACACTCTACTCTATATCTCCAAAAATTCACCTTACATTTATACCATATGTGACCTAAAACAATCTTAATTAGGTCAACTTTAATGAAACATATGCACCTAAAATGTGCAACATCAAATAGGCTGGCTTTAATGAAATGTATGCACCTAAAACGTGTAGCATCAAATAGGTTGGCACCAAACACATCTGTGGTGGAAAGAAGTCAAGGAAGACCACATTGAGGGTTAGCTAGGACCCAAATCCATATCACCACACTACTCAACACATCCACAATCCATGAGGTATCTCTGCAAATAGCATTAGCATGCTAGATCGGCATAACCTTATCTAACACTAACAAGCAACCACATACATGCTTCTCTAGGTCACACGGACCACACAAAAACACTCCATAACATACACACAACATCTAGAATATTCCAACATCATCAAAATATTTTGTAACACTACCAAAACCACCTAAAACAAAGAATACTTTCATTTTGTGTAATCAGACACACTAGAACAAACATACAACTTATTAGCCAACCTTGTAGAACACCTCAGCACATGAAACCTCAAGGTAAGGAAGCTACAGACATTATAAGCACATTCCCAAATCTACAAGACAAGAAACCTCACTATGGAGAAATGGAGAGAAATCTCATTTCTTCGAGACAACCTTCTACACAAACAAACAAACTATCTAACACAACTTTCACTATCATATGATCCAAAACCTGAAACTCTAGATATAACACCTATGAACACCTCTACTCATCATATCCAAACCGCACAAGCACATCTTCAACCGTGAAGAAATGTAAAGCACAATATTGAACACACCTTTGTCACACTTACACTCTTTTATTCAAATTTTCTCATAAGCACTTGGAAACCAAGTGAACCAGTTGCATCAGCAACATCAACCCAACACTACAATGCCTTCTCATCATGACTATAGTATCTACAATGCCAAAAATCTCCACATTAGGGTTGACATCAATCCACAACATATCTACACTTAGCACCAGTACTAACAACACTAATGATAGTACCACCAACAACTCCAACACTAGCAATATCCAACAATCTCCAAACTATCGACATCAATGACCAACTATTGACATCAATAACAATGCCAGTATCATACTTACAACACTATTATCTTTTTGTAATACATTTTCTCCCTTCACCAACTATTCTTGATAATTCTTCTACCGACACTTTCTTTTGTCTTAACATCCACTTAGAGAATGGTACTCACACTTCTATAACTACTTAAAGGATAGAACACTTCCTAAAAATTCTTCTAAAAGTTCTTGTATTCATATATGAAAACTTGCAACGTGTTATATAATACTTTCTAACATTCTTTACCAATGTTTCTACAATGGTCTTATATTGCATTGTTTAACTAAATTTGAAAGACCCTTTTCCCTTCATGAAGCCCAAGTTGGTGCTTGTGGTGGAAATTTCAAGGGTACATCATTAGTACAAAAAATTATCTGCATGGGCTACTATTGGAAAATTATAGAGGAAGACTCCTTCACCTTTATCAGGAAATTCCCCCAATGCCAACAATGCAATAATCTCATTTGAGCTCTAGCTCAAGAACCTTGTGTCCAAACTTCTCCATGGCCATTTTCCATATCAAGTTTGGAAATTACTAGTAAAATTTCACCTCCCTCTTTTAAATCTCATACCTTTATTATAATTACCATTAATTACTTTATGAAGTGGGTTGAAGATATTTTTCTTTTCTCCACAACTGTTGAAGTTTATTTATCGCTTCCTCCTAGATAATACAATCTCTCACTATGAACTTCCTTTCAATTTTATTTTTGATAATGGTGCATCATTTAAGAACAAATGCATGAAGCAATTATTAGAAAAATTCCACATCTAACATCATTTTTATATCCTTTATTATTCAAAACATATTATTCATTTAAAAATAGTTAATAAGCATGGTAAATATTAGCATACTCAAATCTCATATGCATTATGGTCCTATCACATGAGTATTCATATTGATACTATCACTACCTCATACAATTTCATGTATCACACTAATACCATCATGCCTTTAAAGTTGAAAATTTAATCTTAACAGGTTTCCCTTCAAAGGCTTATTGATGAAAACACATATCATAAGCAATGCCTTTATCAACTTAAAATTCTCAATGAGAATCATATAAATACTCTCAAACACCTTCAAGATTATAAGAAATTGCTCCCTCATAATTATAATGAATGTGTTCTTCCTCATTCCTTTAAGGTGGGTTATTTGGTTATCTATGAGAATCATCGTAATGTAAATGCTTCAATTGGTACATCAATCCTAACTAGTTGGGTTCTTATATCATCATCTCAGTCTACTATTCTAGATTGCATGGTCTCTTAAGTATGTATGGTAAACACATTAAATGACTTATAAATTCCAAGCATTTATGTCACTTCCATGCTTAATTCTCATTTCTTATTTGACATCCATATAACACTTAATTAAATAATGATTAACGTTGTTTATCTTTTGTCACTCAATCATGAGCATAATATATTTGTTAGAGTAAAATGGTAACTTCCTATTTAATTATTTAATTACTTAGGTCCCTTTTTATACTACCTACTTAAGCTTGTGTACATCATGTGCTTTTTCACTCAAGTCATATGGTGAGGATACATGTAATGATATTTTTTTATCCTCACCTAGGGTTTCATCTAGGGTTGATTTTTTATTTTTCTTTTTATAAGCATTCATTTGTATTAATTTATTAAAAGGTTTGCACATTCATAATGATTTGTGGTTTTTTTGCATCAATTATCTTTTTGGCCTCCATAGCAATTACCTTGATTTTTCTCTCTTTCAACTACAACATGGTATTAGAACTCCAAAATGTGATTCCCTATCCTCTTTTTGAGATTTTTAACCTTGAATGAAAAATAATACATCTTGGAGCCAAATTGACCTCACAGTTGCATCCAAGAGGCTCAAAAACCCTAAGATCACCTATCCAAATATTGAAATCAAAGATTAAAAAAATACACATTTTTTGGGGGTTACATTGAATTTGAGGGAAAAAATTGTACGTCATACAAATCCCTATAGAAAAAATTTGTACTCCCTCTACACAACTCCTCATCATTGGTAATGATCTATAGTGGCGTGATTTTCTATTTTTTGGCAAGTTTCATCATGATTTCAATGACTTTAGTTTATTTACAACATCATTCTATTTCACACCAATAGCTTCTTACAAAAATATGGCATGTTTTAGGCTTTTATGATGGTCACCTTTTATTTTTTAACATCTTTTTTTTATGACATCATTTTTTCTTAGACAACTATTTTAAGTTTCTAGGCACTTTTTTATATTTTTGACACCTTTAGCCATGCTAATGACTTGCCACTTCCTCGACTACTTTTTAACCACTGATTGACAACCTTATTCTATCATCTTAGAAGACACTCACCACAAACCACCTCCATCATTAATTAACCTTTTCCAATGATCTTTGATGAATTTTGGTGCTACAAACCATTTTGTAGTTATATTTTTGGTTTTTTACAAGTAGGGACTATGTTTTTTAGTCTTATTTTGATGGTTTTCAACACAAATAAATAATTTCATATCTCTTAGGTGGTTTCCTTGTACATTTTAGTATTTTTCCAACCTACGAAAGATATTTTCTATAATTTTCAATAGTTTTCCACCTTTCATAGCTATTTTCTTGTCATCGACATAATATTCCATCAAATAGGATAATATTTTGGTAAACTAATATTTGCTAATGTCAGTATGGTATCTTCTAATGTCAACATTTTATCATCTATACAACCCAACTAACCTACCCCTAGCCCTAATTTTCCCCAAATGAGCCATTTTTTCTTTTTTACATAACTTAGGAATATAGTGTTAAAATTTTGAAAATGAAATATCATTGAAAAGATGGTTCTAAGCACTTTCTAGTGGTGTAGGTAGTTTTTCCAAAAAACAATATTGCACATTTTATCACTTTTCAAATTCAGATCTACACAACCCAACTAACCCACCCCTAGCCCTAATTTTCCCTGAATGAGCCATTTTTTCTTTTTTACATCACTTAGGAATATAATGTTAAAATTTTGAAAATGAAATATCATTGAAAAGATGGTTCTAAGCACTTTCTAGTGGTGTAGGTAGTTTTTCCAAAAACAATCTAGCATATTTTATCACTTTTCAAATTCAAATCTTCATTTGTGGCTTTTGAGCTCATAAATTTTTTCCATGACCTCCATTTTCATGATTCTTGTAGCACTAGAAAATTATTTCAAATCTCTTCACAACTATCCAATGGTCATTATTTCACATTCTAGTTGATTACTTAAACATTTTGACACCTAGAACGGTATGTGCAGGATCATGATGGGCCAAAAAGTGGCAATATGATAGGTATGTGGTTGGGTATGTGCAGGATCATCATGGAAAAAGTAGGCCATTAAGTGGCAAAAAAGTCAGAAAAATCAGAGTCAGGCAACTTGACGTAAAAATTTGAATAAGTTATCTATATTATTTCAAAAATATGTAAGAATAGAATCTGTAGCAAATTGAATGTAGTTTCTAAACTACTAGGTTTGTTTAAGAAAAAAAAATCTAGTTGGTGAAAATTTGAAATTTCAATGCAGTAGTACTTAAATTTCAGGGAAAAAATAAGAAGTAGGTTTCTGTCTAACCACCCTAACCACAATAAAATGATAATATATTTTTATAAGATTTTAGATATAAGTACATGACTCATGTCAGATGTGATGCATATTTTTTGTAATTTTTTCCAATTAAATTATGAAATTTTTATTACAATTTTTAAAAAATAAAAACTTGAGACCAATTACCTTGGTCAAAACTTCATGAAATTCAATTTTCTTTTATTAATCCTATAGTATGCGAAGCATAGAATGTGATGCATGTTTTGGATTCAAAAAATGTGATACTTTGAAAGCTATAGATGTTTTTCAATCAGCCTATCAATCAGGAGTTTAGTCATAATTTGAATAGAAAATGAATAATAATTACTTATTAAATTCAAAGTAAACCATAATTTATATTGGTGGAAAGCTGAGAATCTCCTTTAAAACCCTTTTTCATTTCATCAATTTTGGGTAAAAAAAAGTCATCACCACATACCCATCATATTGCCACTTTTGGCCCATCATGATCCCGCACATACCCGTGGACTATTTTTTAACCCAAAATTGATAAAATGAAAAGGGTTTTAAAGGAGATTCTCATCTTTCCACTGATATAAATTATACTTTACTTTGAATTTTATAAGTAATTATTATTCATTTTCTATTCAAATTATGAAAAGTCCCATTGATAGGCTAATTGAAAAACATCTATAGCTTTCAAATGGTATAACATTTTTGAAATCCAAAACATGTGTCACATTCTATGCTTCTATACTATAGGACTAAAAAGAAAAATTGAATTTCATGAAGTTTTGACCAAGTTAAGGTGGTCAAACATACAATTTTTATATTTTTAAAGTTGTAATAAAAATTCATAATTAATTTTCACTGGAAAAATAAAAATATGCATCACATTGGGGCATGATTCATGTACTTATATCTAAAATCTTATAAAAATATTATCATTTTTTATTGTTAGGGTGGTCAGCATACATCTACTTCTTATTTTTTCCCTAAAATTTAAGTACCACTACATTGAAATTTCAAATTTTCACCAAATAGATTTTTGTTTTTAAACAAACCTAATAGTTTAGAAACTACATTCAATTTGCTACAGATTGTATTCTTACATATTTTTGAAATAATATAGATAACTTATTCAAATTTTTACATCAAGTTGCCTAACTTTGATTTTTTTGAATTTTTTGCCACTTAAGGGCCTGTTTTTTCCGTGATGATCCTACACATACCCAGAAAAGTTATGTTTTCATGAGATGACTTCATTTGAGTTGCTTTATATGAATTTCCAATATGTTATCCTTTCTAGGCATTGTAAACATCTATTGAATGCACTTTTTCATTTGTAGACACAATGAGGTAAAATTCCACCTTTGTATGCATACTTTTTGGGGATCTTAGTCATCATTTTGTGTATTTTTGTATTCACATTAATTTATAAAGTTTCATGGGGGATTTTTTTTGTATTTTTATTTATAATCTTAGCTTTTTCTATCTTCATGTGTGTGTGCCTTATTTTGCATACTCTTTTTCAATTGTAGCTATTATCTTGTATAAATTCTTATGACATCTCTTCTCCTTCATGCACTATATTGTGACATATAATTTCAATGGACCTATCACCCCTCTCTCCTATCAAAATTATAAGAGGTTTCATGCTATTGTTACAAACACTTACTTTGTTTCAATTTAGAGTGAGCTATGTATCTAGTTTTTGTTCCTATGTACTAGGTGGATGTATTGGGTTACCTATGCATTTCAATGACATGGAATGCATACCATACATACACTCTTACATTCATGTTTTATAGATGTGACCATTCACTCAGATTAGTTGATCAGTTTCTTTATACTATTAGCACATGTGTATTCAATTTTAAATATTCTTTGTGTTGGTTAAGTAGTGTCATTCAGGGCACTAATGTAGATTGATGTGTCATTTGTATCTTTAACTATCAAATTGTTTCTTTTGTTTTCCATTTGATAATTATTCAAGTAGTATCATTTGGGTCAATCATGAAAATTTTTGTCTCCTTGATTATTATCTTCATCCTAATTTTAAAGGAGGTTCTTTAGTTTTAGCATCATAGCAATCATTGTTTTATAGTTGTTTGCAACTTATTTGTGCTTTCAATGGTGTTCTTCATGTTCCTAATATTTTTTGGGACATTGTTTTGGAGGATTCTTAGTCCTTCATATGTATTTCTCTTTTGGAGAGGATTTTTTTCCATGAGGGTTTCTCCTTATTCTCCAATTATGATAGTTCCTTTTTTGGCTTTTCATATATTCATCATTAGAGGTTTTAGATTATCCCTAAGTTGCACTTAAGGGGGATGTTAGAGTAAAATGATATTTTCCTATTTAATTATTTAATTACCTAGATCTATTTTCACACTAGATACTTAAGCTTACTTAAGTTGAGTGCTTTTTATCTCAAGTCGTATGATGAGGACACCTATCGTGATCTATTTTTATCATCACTTAAGATTTCATCTAGGGTTACATTTTTATTTTATAAGGATTCATATTTGTATCAATTCATTGGGAGGTTTGTACATTCATAATGATTCATGATTTTTTGGATCAATTTTCTATTTGGCCTCCATAGCAATTGCCTTATTTTTCTCTTTTGTGATAGGTGTTTAATTGCAAGTGATCCTTGGGAGTTGTAGGGTTAAGGGATCAACTCCAAAAATATTTGTCATATAATTTTGATGTGCATTTTATATTTTTTATGTATGTAAGATCTACATTTTAAATAAAATGTGTTAGATCATTTAATTGTAGATAGATTTTATAATTGTTCAATGCTTGTTTCTTCTCTTAACATGTCTTGGTTGTCTTATATCTTATATTTTTTAGTGGTTACCATTTAGATATGAGAATTAATTTATTCCCTTTTATCATGTTTATTATAAATCATTTAATTAGATCCTTTAATGTATTTAGTTAAACAATCTCATTTAAATTGTTTAATCCAATTATTATTATATTTAATTCAATAAATTTACTCAAGTTTATTCAATTACATTATAACAATATTTCATTAAAAATTTGTCATCATATAAAACCATACATATAAATATTCATCGATAATGTACACATATATCTCAAAGCATCAAACTTGTATATGTGTATTTATATGTATTTCATGTCATTGGTACAAAATCACCACTATTCCAAAATATGGTGTGAATATACATAAAAAATCATCATCAAATATATACATATATTTGCATTAGGGGGCATGACTGTCAAAACCCTCTAATGCTAGTGGCTAGTGAATGGATGATTTAGATCAAGAGTGTATCTAAGATACACTTCATGCCTATAAACCCCTAAACTCATCCCCTGTCTCTACTACCTACTCTATGAGCTATGTCTCTCACTCTTTCATTGTAGCCACCTAATCCATTAACTCTTGCACTCTAGGATGATCTAGGTCTAAAGGTATAACTACATGGATCCTCTACAAATCTGCTTAAAGACTACCAACCCAGATTTGTAAAGTTTCATGTGCACTCTCTACACTCTCTACCCTCGTCACTCCTAGGTCGCACTTTTCTCTCAAGGTCTCTATCTCTATGAAAACATAATCTTTCTCCCCTATGGGTGAAGCAATATGGACCCTCAGCTAGTCCCTCTTTGTAGTTAGTGCTACAACATCTAATACTCTTTGATCTCCTCACACTTTAGACTCCTCATATACAACTCATAGTTATGTGATGAGCACAAAAATATCCATGTGTTGGCTAGTGGTGTGATGTGGCCTATAGCTAGCCCATAACCCTCTCTTAAGCTACATAATGGGGACCATCTATGCTATGACTCAACCAATATAGTTGAGCCACTTTTGTGTATGCATTACAAAAATAAATACAAATTTTGTATCAATCCATGATCATATAATATAATATAAAACATAAAACTACTATTTTATAAAAACTTACATGAATAATCACAAACCACAATCTTATTTGGTTCCTTGACCTACTACTCATGATCTTGTGATGCAGATGGCCTCACAAGTGTCATCACAAAATTTATTATCGATGTAGTAGAGACTCCCACAATACTCTTACTTAACTCTCCTACCACTATTTGGCTCTATATGACACCTGATTTAGATGGAACTATCACTCAAAACCATATTATAAGTCTCTCCTGAACATCCTCCTCCTTTGGGATATCATCTCTATTTCTCTTCTCTTTAGATATTTATGCTCTAGGGTCTCTTCTAAGTACACCCTTTGCATAAATGGGAGTTGGATTTTATTTTTCCGCCACCTGATAAAACTAGGGAGCAACCCAACATCATCCATGTCTAAAGCTATAAATACATCATCCCCCTTGCTATTTAGGTTGCTCAATGTGACATTTATGATGGTGGCACTGGTACATTTTGACCAATTTTTCAATGACGGCCCGTCAAAATTTCGATGGCTATTTGTCGCTATAATTGCGTCAGAATTTCGATGACATTTGAAACATTGAAATTCTGGCCCGGCATCTGATTCCGGGTCAGAATTTTGACATTTCAAATGTCATCAAAATTTTGACGCAATTATAGCGACAAACAGCTGTTGAAATTCTGACGGTCCGTCATCGAAAAATTAGTCAAAATGTACCAGTGTGGATTAGGTTTGATACTCAACTCTCAAAATATTGTGATGTGAGCATACATATGGGTACAACATCAAGCACCTATTGTACCTTCCCAAACTACCTCATCACTTGCCTATAATAAAAAGGGACTAAAATATGGTTGTATCAACCCACAAATAATTTGTCCCTCTACATATATACCATTTGTCATCCCATCCCTAACCATATTGACATCTACTTGTAGGCCCTTTAAATGATGTCTCTATTGTGTAGCCTATCAAATATCTACCATGAAAAAAGGTCTCCAAAATTCTAGTCTTTGCACAATGGATACATATGAGCTATCAACAAATCCCATACCATGTGTGCTAGAAAATTGTATGTTTATGTACCAATGATATGCTTGAATTCCCACACTTTCCAAAGTGTGCATTTCATCGTGCTATGACTCTCATGGAAGATGGAGTAGCCCAAGTCATGATATAAGTGAGCAAGAAAATATAGTTTTACCCTCCTCCATCACTCAAATGATATGAATGATAGTGATCATGATTCATTAGACTAGTAACACAAGCACCACTCCTTACTCTAGCTATCACATATAAATATGGCATTTCATGTCTCTAGACTCAATCTTATTGATCACATACTACTTGCCCTCTTGTACCAAGGATATTGGTTTCTACTTCTATCATAGATTAACAATCTAAGGATCCAATATACATCCTCCAAGGTCACTATCATCTACCCTATTGGGAGATGAAAATTTGAGGCATTTACATTCCACCTCTCCATCAAATTCATAAACATACTACTATGAAATGGTATCTTTGGAATTATAAAATCCCAATGGATACCCACTCATTATAGAAGTATGATACCATTTGGTGTAAGATATCCCAATGGTATCTTTGGAATTATAAAATCCCAATGGATACCCACTCATTTGGAAGATGGAGTAGCCCAAGTCATGATATAAGTGAGCAAGAAAATATGGTTTTACCCTCCTCCATCACTCAAATGATATAAATGATAGTGATCATGATTCATTAGACTAGTAACACAAGCACTACTCCTTACTCTAGCCATCACATATAAATACGGCATTTCATGTCTCTAGCCTCAATCTTATTGATCACATACTACTTGCCCTCTTGTACCAAGGATATTGGTTTCTACTTCTATCATAGATTAACAATCTAAGGATCCAATATACATCCTCCAAGGTCACTATCATCTACCCTATTGGGATATGAAAATTTGAGGCATTTACATTCCACCTCTCCATCAAATTCATCAACATACTGCTATGAAATGGTATTTTTGGAATTATAAAATCCCAATGGATACCCACTCATTATAGAAGTGTGATATCATTTGGTGTAAGATTTCCTATACAACTCCACAAAATAGAAAACATCGTCCCTTTTAGGTGTTCTTCTTTTGTAGGAAGGGGCTAAATTTATAAAAAATAAATTATATCATGATCAATACAAATAAAACTTTACACTTATTCAAAACATTTCAAAAATCTAAAAAATTGCTTCAGACACCTACATGCACTTGGATACCAGCACACAAGTTGGACAATAGTGCACCAAGTAGACCCTAAATGTATGTGTTGGATACTAGCATGTTATGTGGGCCCCTCCAAGTGTGAAAAGTACTAAAAAATTTACTCACCCCACAAAGTGTGACTCCCCACTCAACTTTCCCTTAAAGATCATTTAGTCTAGGGGGTAGTAGTCTCATCTAAGCAACATTTTAGGCTCTCTAAGTGCTTTGGATACTCAAAATTGTAATGCCCCTCCATTTGTGTTGTCATTTTGCATCTTGTCTCACCTTGGGGTCAGTTACTATTGGGTGCTTAGTTTAAGTGAATTATTTGCTTGATTGATTTTATATTAAGAGTACTTTTGTTGGAGGGTGTCTTGATTATTTAAGTAAATGTTTGATACCATGGTGATATTAATAAATATTATTTATGTTTGTTTGATTTAAATTCAAAGTTAAATTATGGTTAATATAAAAATATAAAAATAAAGTATGGTTATTTTAGTTTAAAAGTTAAAATTGATAAATTGAACTTTATGATATAAAAGAACTATTAAAATATTAAAATATACATATATTAAATTAATTGAATCGTGTAAGTTTTATGAGAAGTTAGAATTAATAAATATCATAAAATGGATTTAGGGGTGGAAGTAATGAAATAAGGATATTTTAAATGAAAGGAAGTTACCCTTTGTCAGGTGGATAAGAAGGAATTAAATTTAAAATAGAAGTAGTTAGAAAATTAAGGAGTGGGAGTATCCATTTGAGGGGAAATTGGCCTTTTACTTCTCACGGAGGAAAAACTAATTCTATTTTTTTTAGGGATTGTCGTGAATGTCTGGTGGGGTTTTTTTGGAAGCTTTCCCTATCTTCTAGAATTTCCTTGAATTTGGAAAAGCTCTAAAGTAGTTCTGGTAATCTTGGGGGTCTTTCAGTAGCTATGACATTTGGAGTTATTTGAGTTAAAGAAGGGAATCTTAGAAGAAGCTGGAAGCTGACTCTTGAGGTTTTCTTTTGTCGGGCATCTGTTATTAGCCCAAATTTTGCAAGCTTTCCAGGTTCCATCATCTTCTCCCTGTGATATTCTATTCTACTGTAAGCCAATGATTCTTTGATTATTTAGGTCTAAAAGAAGAAAAAAATCTTCAGAAATTGCAATCTAAAATTGTTTTCCCTATAGCTTATTACTCCATGTTTTCAACCTTATTATTTGGGGTATAGTCAGCTAACAAAACTCTTAAATTAAATAAACTTTTAGATTTGTAAGTTATTAGGACAAATCTGAAGCCCATTTTATGGCGTTATCCTTAGATGGCTTACTACTCCCTTCAGATTTCACATCTATGTTCTATGGACATTATATTGCCTCTATTGTATGATAAGTACTGGAATGGTATCGTCCATGCTCACTAAGTAGACTAATACCTCTAGCCGTAGTCTTGTTTTCTCCGACAGATGAAAATTCAGCTTAAAGAAGTCTATCAATCTCTTTCCTTAAACTGTAGTGCATTATTTTGTTAATTCTGTAAGTATGAAACATTGTGGTTGAATGCAGTTTGAAATTCGATAAAATTATAGTAACTTCTCTTTAATAATATAATCTTAGTTATTTTTTTCTATCTTTTTCTCCTCATGATTATCTATTTGTTGAGTCCAGCTAATGGTTGAAAACTAGAAGTTATCTGAGAGATACATTCATATCCATCCAACAGTATAATCTCTCTAATTCCATTGTCAACTTGTCTCTAATTCCCTCGATGTTATGCTTTGATAAACACCCATTTTATAATTGGATATCTGGTGTTGTGCGCATTAATATAGCGATAAGTCTTTTTTTTATTTTTTATTTTTTCATTTCGCATCAACAATATTCTTCACAAGGATGATGTACCTATTTAAATGATGGAAATGGATCACATCTCTTAGAAAAATTTCTCTTGAAACTAACTTGGAGATGATTACTACTTCTTCATGGTAATTTGAACATACTCAAAGGATCTTAACAACCATAATAATGTATTAAGAAGAAGCCTTTAATCTGAAAATACACTGCAACCTTCAGTCGCCAAGCCAATTTCTCCAACTTTGATTACATCTTCCATGTTGGTGGATGTGACCTGCCTCTGTCACAAGAAGCATGTGCTATTTTATGGCATTTGATCTAATTTCATTAGGGTATTATTTTTATTCCTCTATCTTCGTCAATCTCCTTGTTGTTTGAACCTCGCACATAATAATCTGTTTAAGGCCATAGGCAGTGTGTTGGGATATTTCCCAAATCCCTTATATGTGCACAACGGCCTCTCTCTTAGATTCGATATTATTATTATTGCTTGTTAAGTTTTCCCTTATGCTTGAGATTGCATATATGTTAGAGATTATACATATAAAAATATAAACAGTGCCTTGTAATTAACTAGACAAATATAATGCATTAACAATGGGAAGTGTTGGGAATCATATTAATAGCGATGCTTAGTCTATGCTTAGTATAATATATGTTGCCTTCTCCTCCTAGGAATCAACCCAACCCACACCAAATCGGCTCTTCATCATTTGACATGGTGGCCTGTGGAGCATGGATTTCTCCAGTAAAATAGTTAGTTATTGAGATATAAATATATTATCTCCTAAATTGATTTGGATGGAAATTGTTAAGCTAAATGATAATTGTTAATCTTTAGAGAGTAATCACTCCATTACTTTACCTGACTTGCCTTTCAAATCGTACGCTTAGATTGAACCTGATTGTGAATTAAATGAATATAACTGTAGTTTTACATCATGTGTTCCCTTTGAGTAATTTTTATCTTCAATGGAGTCTATAGTGATTATTAGGGTACAATGACATTATCTTCAGTCACATTGTTATCTGCTAATCGCCTTCGGTTAGATTTATGATTATGGCCTTTTTCTTTGTTTATCTTGAGTTGAATATAAGACGTTGAACATCTGATCTATAAGTTGTTATTGCAATAAAATTTGGGTATTTTCCTTTTATTCAGGCCGGTAGTAAATAAATATATTTATGTGAGATTGTTTCAGTATATACTTATTATATGTTTACTATTGTATGTTCTTTAATTTCAATATTTTGTATTTAATTTAAAGGGGTCTTTATTAATGGAAAATTAAAATGGTCTTTATATGAAAATGTGAGCCACTTAAGTGAACATTGTTGTCTTAATATTATACAATCATAGCTATTATATATATTTGAAGAGCGATCCAACTATAAATTATTAAATGGGATTAGTGTTTCCATGTTTTCTTATGGTTTCGAAATATTAATTTGAACTTTTGTGTAAATTCCCTCCTCGATTACGAGAGTTTCCTAGCAAAGCTTTCCCTTAAGGACTTAGCTGATTCTCTTCTATGATAAAAGATTCATGATGTATTCACTGAAAAGCTATATTTCACTATTTACTTTTCCCGATTGGAGAATATTGTAGCTTCCATATAGAAATAAGGTTTTACAATTAAGGCTTGTATATTTGGACAATACTATCCCCATGTCTTGCACATAATTTGGGTGTTAAAAGAGACTAGGGCTCGATAGACCAAGGTTACCAAATGAGGCAAACTTGATCTTTAAGTCAAATCAAATTGTACTTGAGATAAAATGTTGGTTTTATTATTTAGAGAGGAAATGTTGGTTAATTAAAGTACTAATCAGGGAACTTAAATTTGGTTAGGTATCTCTTGACTTCACTGGTAATCTAAGAGTGACAATCTCTAGGTAAATCATATACTCATTGGGTATGTTATTACCATTGAACCTATAGTACTATCAGTAAGCATATTCCTTGTAAATTAGGTAATTCCTAGTCTTGAACACCTTATTATTTAATGTGTATATCTCACTCCATACTTACATTATTTTATTTTATAATGAAACCACTATTGTCTTGATAGGCACTTATAAGAAGATTATTGTAGAATTGTATACATCAATGATGAAGAAGAGTTGTATTTTACTTAGCATGAATTTGTTAATATCTACAAGATTGAGAATAAAAGAGTGTGTCATGGCTCGGGAGTAATGATGAAGTGAAAGTGATAGGTGAAGTTACTATTGTAAGCGATGCACAAGTTTATGTAATGTTTTTATGAGTGTTGGCCTCCTACAATGATTTAATAACTAATCCCTTACATCCATCATTCAGAGATTGGACATCTAACCTAAATAGCTATTTCAATCATCATGAAGGTGCATTTAACTTGTCAACCCAGGGATGTGAACTTGAAATGGGTCAGCACAATATGTGCACTAGGAACCCAGAGTAGCCATTTTCATTCTACAACTAAAGAACTCACAATACTGAAAGTAAATTGCTTAGAAGGGAATACCATAAATGTCAATCATCAATCAAAAACTACATCAAACTAAAATGCATAATAGAAATGAAAATCTAGGCAACAAATAGTGCACTACTCTGTCTATTTTAGCTACAAGAACAGTCATAGAATGGAATTCTAGTGGCTACAGGAATAGTCAGTGCCAGATTTCTAACTAATTACTAAATAGCAAGTAATACTAAACTAATACTAAACTAAGAGGATGGATTACTCACCAAGTGGGACCCTTTGGATAAGTATCCTCTAAAACTAATAAGAACTTAGATGCTCGAACTCAAAACTTTATTTTATTCACTATAAATCATGAATACAAAAGAGTAATGTATTTATGTTACTGAAAACTTGAGAGTGCAAGTACAATATCAAATCGTGCAACCCCCCAAAGAAGGAGCATTAGATCTTTATTTATACTATCAACTAGACAAGGTAGTCAACTCCATGACTGGGAGGATGCCATTTAGGGAAAAAAAGAAAGTGGAGTGGTGGTGGTTACGCATGCATGGAATCTAGTTAGACATGCAGGTCCAAATGCAGATTTAGCATAGCAATAACACCTGTGTCTACTCAATCATTAAAGTCCACTACAAGGCAGTTACATTCGGTTTGCATGAGGAATGTTTTGTCATCGACCTCCTTTGACCTTGAGTGATCTTTTGTTGGAAATTATGATGCATGCCCAACTAGTGGTGTCTTTAGCATCCTCAAATTAAATCTGCATGACAATGTTAGTATGCACAATAACTGCATATCTATAACCACCTTAAGGAACATTCATTAACCACATCAAAAATCAATATAGATAATCCACATAATATACCAATGTCATTAAAACTTGCAGAGATAAGATTAATCCCAATGTCTATGGTTTGAGGGAAACATTATGAAAATATCAACATTTAGCATCAAATTTCATGACAACTTCTATCAAATAAACTATAGATTCTACCCAAAATTGGAACAAAAACTAGGCTCATCACTCCCCCCAACCTAACATTTTGTTGGTCCTCCAATAGGGGAAGGGTTGTTATTTTGCTTGGTCAAAGCTCTAAAATTTGTAACTGATAGTTGTCTAACATCAGTGGATGTTGAGTGTGAATCAGGGTCCCCATAGAATCCTCCTAATTTGTCCAATCTACTCCATCTTTGTTTTTCTGCAGCAATGTCATACTGGTAGAACCTGAAGTTTGGCACAGGCCACATGAGAATGGGTGGTTGGAAAGTTAGGGGAAGCCAAAATCGCCCCTTTGTTCTCCCAATCTGAATATACCTATCAATGTTTTTTAGTGTTGCAGCATAATTGTGGATGGAATGAGGTTCATCCTATTTCATCTCATTAGTTAGGCTATTCCATCTTTGTGATAGGCATCTTCTCATAGTTTCCTCCTTTGTTGTTGCCTTTACCTCATACTCACTGTAAACTGCCTCAATCCAAAGCATGATCTTGTTGCCATAACTAGGTCTAAGAAGCATTCTAAGCCATTCTTTGTAAATGTCCTTTGGGTTGCTTGATTCAGCCCTAATGGGAAAAGGGATGTTAGACTCCAATTGCTTAAAAGCCCCATGTTGTTGTCCCCAATTAATCTCATTTTGCACCCAAGACATAAATTCCCTTAATTGGACATCCCCAACATACAACAGCGGATTCCAATCATGGTCTTGAGTTACAACATAATTATGTAAATAAAATTCACATAGCAAATTCTTCATTTCAGGGGAGGCAATTCAATAAGCATTGAAAAATTCAACAGGGGTGTCAATAGAAGGATTTAAACCTGAGGCAATCCTTGACATCTTAAAAGAGAGATATTTCTTTTTCAGGTGCAGAGCATAGACCCTTGTAGGGGTTCTACATTCCAAAATATGTGGTACCAAGGTTGCCATATCATCCACCCTCTTCTTCAAGGTGGCAATTTTTGCATCCTTATCTTCAATCTCCTCATCCCTCTTTTGTATTTCCTTTTTCAATTTCTATTTTTTCCTTTTTCCATTCTTCCTCCCTCCTTTGTATATCTTTCCATAAATTCAAAATTGTTGTATGTACTGTAAAATTAGGAGGATTATGAATTCTTACCAGTCTTTTTATCAATGGTTGCTCCTCATATATAGTACTATATGCATGGACTCAGGTTGTCCAGTTGCCTCTGGTTGCAAGGGTACTATTTCTTCTCCCACTTCTTGCTACAGGATCTCATGTTCTTGTTCTTGTTGTGGCTGTAGGAACTCCTCTAATTTTGGCTGTTGTTGCAGGACCTCTTGCTCACACTGCAAGAAATCCTAATTTTCCTCAAACTCTTCTACAATGTTAGCAAGATCGACCAGTGTTATATTTGATTCTCTCCCAAATATGTCTTCTTCTTCAACATTCTCCTACCCCATTGGAGCTTTAGGGTCCTCATGTGATGTCTCGCTAGGCTTAGGGCTTTCCTATGGAGGTGTATCAATCATTGGACCAGCTGGTCTTGATTTCCTGGGAGGACTCTCACATTTTTCTTTGGTTGCAACATGAACAGTGTCAACCTTCCTCTTCTTAGAACTTGGTACCTTTCTTTCTATTGATTGCCTTTTGGCCTTTCCTTTTCTCATTTCTACTTTTCTTTTTTGTGCCCTAGTTTTCATCAGGGTGCCAAGTGGAATGTCATCATCAGAATCTGAGGAGGAGCTTTCTTTTTCTAAGTGCTTTGTTCTAGAAGAACTAATTTCTATGGTTTCTTTTGTTGCAGGAGGGTTTACACTAAGGCCTGTGCCAGAGATTGAAGCACCACGAGTAGCTTTAGTCATGCTCAATCTCCTACTAGACCTACGAGGTTGAGGCAAAACCCTAGGTTGCAAGTGTTTAGGTTTAATTTGATCAACATTTATAAATTCTTCCCAGGTCATTCTAGACATATCATGTAGAGACTTTTCAACTAGAAATTTAATCAAACAATGGTAGGAAACATAATTGTCCCTACCTTTTTGGGTCTCAGCCACCATGATTGAGAGAAGATTGTATAGCACATTAGGCACATTCATCCTCCTCTCGTGCCTCATGTGGCTCAAGAGTTTGAAATGTACTGAATGCAAGTTCAACATATGACCTTCATAGGTGAGATACCTTATAAAGTAGATGATTTCCTGCTTACATGGTTCGGGCAGAGAGGTTCTTTTTGCACCCTATTTATCCACGCTGATTGGAGGGTCACTATGTACTGTAAACTCAGCCCTAGCTGACCTAGCGTCTCTGGAGGAAAGGTAATATTTTCCATTATCAGGTAAGCCTGTAACCTCTACAATTCTTTCCTCAGTTGCCACAACCTCTAACCCTTTTACTATGGCTTTTCCTTCAGAAAATGTTTGGGCGAATTCTAGTGCAATGTTTTCATGAAAGCCATCCAACTTCAGGAATTAATCTAACCATCCACAGTTTCTAAATTCAGCTAGGCATTGTTCATTCTATAATAAAACATCATGAACTAAGGGCTCATTTCTAATTAGCCCTCCTCCCATTGTCTGCAATCAACTATCACTCTGCAAAATTTCCTTCTTGTAATTCTTGTCTGAAATCCAAACACCTTCTTGCAATACCTGTTAAATCACTAGTGCCAATATCGACTGAATTTTTCCTTTCTTTTGTTTTACCTTTTTGCTTGCAACTCAAGATTACGATAGAGTCAATAATGGCAAGAAAAGGAGTGATAAAGGATAATTATGATGGGAAGAAATGGTGGCTGCAGTTAGTGTCAAATCACACATGTGATTCATCCTCTCACTCAGATTTCAAATTGGCTCATTTAAATTTTCTGACATAGCCTAGCATAAATTGACACATGGTCAATATATTTGCATCTTTTTCTTTCCCCCCCCAACCTAAATTTGGACATTTTTTTTCACATGCGAGATGGGAGTGGTAATTTGATAGGGAATAATGACATGTTATGTGAAAATCTATACTAACGTATAGTGATTAAATGAATTCACTTAAAAGATTATTAAAAGATAGCAATTAATGCGCACATACCTGAATGTGTGGAGGATTTGTTGCAAAGATCGTAGAGAAAGTACCATTCACCTTTTTAGAGGAATAAATTAAGCAATTAATGAAAATGAAGTGGAATGAGGTGAGGTGGAATGAAGTGATGGAAGAGAGAGAAAGGTGGTAATGGATGGATGAATGGGCAGATGGGTGAAGAAATGGACTTCCACAAGAGAAAAATTCTTTATTATGACAAGTGTGTACCTTAATTAGCCAGAAGGAGGGACACTAGGCCCACTTCCTTCAGCTGTAGGAAGCTCAAGTGTTGAATGCTAGGTGAATTGCTACAAGAACTCTTCTTTGGAAGTTGGCTTGTGATATAATCTGAGGCGATGACCATTGACAAGTAACTTGAATCTAGCAAGGTCAATGGTAGTAAGTTGAATAGCTCCATTAGGAAAGACCTCAGTGACTTCATATGGTCCTAGCCACCTTGTCTTAAATTTTCATACATTGTCCTAATATCTTGAGTCATAGAGCAAGGCCCAATCTCCTGGTTGAAATTTCTTATCCTTGATAAACTTGTCATGCCACTTGATTCTCTAATTCTGCACTACCTCTATATGATGCAGGGTTGCTCTCCTTATCTCATCCAAAGCATTTAGTTGCATGATTCTTTCTCTCTATGCCTCATAAATATCCATCCACAAATCTATTGTAGTCCTAAGAGTCTTATATTCAAATTCAATGGGCATCACGGTTGTCTTTCCATACAACTCAAATGGATTGAAGTATGTAGTTGTTTTCCAGGTTGTCCTATAGGCCCAAACAACTTCTGGTAATCTGTTTTCCCAATCCTTTCTATGAATAGCTACCGTTTTGGTCAAAATGGCTTCAATTTCTCTGTTGGTCACCTCAACTTGGCCATTAGCCTAGGGGTGATAAGGATTAGACTTCCTATGCCTTATGTTGTACTCATTAACCAGTGTTGAAACAAGGGTTGATGTGAATTTATCCCCTTCATCAGTCACTATTTCTCTTAGAACTCCATATCTTGTGAAAATCTCCTCATAAAGAAATTTTGCAACCTTGTTATCTCTTGCATGCTTCATGGCCTTAACTTCTACCCACTTTGTCACATAATCAATGCATACCAATATATAAGACTTACCATTTGATGGAGGGTCAATGGGTCCCACAAAACCCAATCCCCACCTATCAAAGGGAGTGATTACTACCTGAGGGAAAAGTGGCATCTCATTAGATCTGGTTGGTCTACCCATTCTTTGACATCTATCACATTTTCTAGTATACCTTCCTACATCCTTGTGGAGTGTTCACCAGTAATATCTTGTGTTCAAAATATTCATTGTTGTCTGCTTGGCTGCAAAGTGTCCTCCACATGGTTTGTTGTGACATGCATGCAAAATTTCATATGTCTCATCTTCTCTTACACATCTCCTCATGACATGACCAGGTCTAATATAAAACAAACATCCAGCAATCCAAGAGAAAGGAAAAGATTTTTCAATGAGTGCCCTTTTCTCTTTTGGAGAGAAGTGAGAAGAAACTCTACCTATGACCAAATAATTGGCTATGTCAACATACCAGGGTGTTTTTACGCTGAGGGAGAATAGATGCTCATCAGGAAAAGAGTCATCTATGAGCTGATTATTTTCTGATGTAGTCAGCCTTGAAAGAAAATCTACAACAACATTGGCCTTCCTTGGCTTATCCACAATGGTTATATCAAACTCCTGCATTAACAATAACCATCTTGCCAACCTACCTGTGATCAAAGGTTTATTCATGAGATATCTAATGGTTGCATGATCAATGTGCATAAATATTTGGTAACCCATTATGTAATGTCTGAATTTGTTCAGTGCATAGATTACTACCGACATTTCTTTCTTTGTCACTATATAGTTGAATTCAACTCCTTGTAAATTTTTGCTGACAAAGTAAATGGGATTTTCAACAGCTCCTTCTTTCTATCCTAAGACTACTCCTATGGCATAATCTAATGCATCAGTATGGATTTGGAAAGGAAGCTCCAAATTAGGTCCTTTCAGTACATGAGCATGAGTCAAAGCTACCTTCAAGTCAGAAAATGCCTTGTCACAAGCTTTAGTCCACTAGAAAGCATCTTTAGTGAGAAGAGTATACAACGGTGTTGCTACCTTACTGAAATTCTTGATGAAGTGCCTATAATATCCTACATGACCCAAGAAACTCCTAACATCCTTTTGTTTTGCAGGTGTGGGCAGATTTGTGATTACCTCAATCTTTGCAGGATCTACTTGAATTCCTTTGTGGGAGATGTAGTGGCCAAGGACTACACCTTCCTGCATCATCATGAAGCAATTTTCACTGTTTAAGGAAAAATTTTGGTCTTCACATCTCTATAGGACTCTCCTAAGATTTTCCAATGCTTGATTAAAATCAACACCATAAGTGATAAAGTCATCCATATAAATTTCCATGCAATCATGAGAAATGTCTGAGAATATGCTAATGACAGACCTCTAAAAATTTGTAGGTGCATTGCATAAGCCAAATAGGAGTACCGAATAGGCATAGATCCCCCATGGATAGGTAAATGTGGTCTTCTCCTAGTCCTCTAGTGCAATTTAGATCTAGTTGTAGCCGTTGAATCCATCTGGAAAAGAAAAGTATCATTTTCCTGCAAGTGTGTCCAAAACTTGATCAATGAAGGGTAAGGGAAAGTGGTCCTTCTTGGTGGTAGCATTAAGTTCCCTTTAATCAATATAAACTTTCCATTTCCCTCCTTTCTTGGGAACAATCACTAATGAAGACACCCACTAACTATCTAAATTGGGGTAGATAAATCCTACATCTAGTAATTTCTGCAATTCTCCTTTGACAATTTCTCTTAGTGCAGGGTTAATTCTTCTTTGTGATTGTCTTACTTGGGTGATATCATCTCTGATGTGAATTATGTGTGTACAAAGTTTAGGATCCAGTCCATTCATATCATGATAATCCCACGCAAATGCATGTTGATGGGTCCTTAATAAGTTTTCCAACAACAATTGTTGTTCCTCACTTAGTTTGTTGTTAACATTCAGATATTTTCCTTCTGACATCTGTACTTGTGTAGTTAACTCTATCATGGATGCTTCATTAACACATAGTACCTTTAGTTCATATGGAAGCAATGTATGGGACATACCTTTTTTTGTAGGAAGTTTGTATGCAAGAACAATGGTTGCAGGCAGAGTGGTTGTAGGAAGAATGTCTGCAGGAATAGTGGTTGTAGGAAGAGCAGGAAAAAGTGTCTTGACTAGAGAAGATGATGCTTCCTCCACTTCACAATGGTTCTAAATGATGTTAGCTAGAACTCCATCCTCATCTTGGAGCTGCATGAAAGAGCTTTTTCCTAGCATCATAAGTTGCACCACAGAATTAAATTCCTCGGCCTCTTCACCAACATGTGGTCATACGAGATTATCTTCATCATGAGATGGCTGAGCAAGAGGATAAAGAACAAAAAAATTGTGCTCTTCCCATCTGAAATGGTCATGTCACATGACTGAAATCTAATGTATGCATCTGTAGTTTCCAACCAAGGCCTTCCAAGAATAATGGGATACCCGCCTAGTGTAGCTTTAGGAGAAAGAATCATAAAGTTTGTTGGGTACTCCCAAGAGTCTAAAACTACCACAAGATCCTCCACTACACCATCAGGCTTAATAGTAGATATATCAGTAGGTTGCAAGATAGTAGGAGTAGATCTCACACTTGCAATGTTTAGTTGTTGTAGGATGTCCTTGGTCATTACATTTATTGCTACCCCTAAATCAATCAGAGCATTCTTAATTTGGATCTTATTTTTATAACAACTGCTACCATAGGACTACTTGGGTCATTATACTTGGGGATAGTTACTTTTCCTAGCATGATGTCAACTAGTTGTCCCACCACATGAACTATAGTTGGGTCTTTCTTTTTCCTACCTGGCTTCTTGAGGCATGCTTCCTTGATTGCCTTGCCATAAATTGGGACATCCTTTATGGCCTAAAATAGAGGTATCTGGACACATATATTTCAGCTAATCGAAGATGTCAAAAGTTGTATCCTCCTTTTCTTCCTTCTTCTTGGAAACTTCCAATCTCTGAGGAAATGGTGGTTCTTGTTAAGTCTGCTTGACTTGGACTGGTTTAATATTTTTAGGTACATTTGGCTAAATGGGATCATTCAAAGGTTCCTCCACCTCTTCCACAGGAAGCTCAGTGATAATGGGCTTGGAAGGGGCTAGTAGAGTAGTTCTTGAATGCAATTGGATGTCACTTACACTCATAGCATATGCAGGGAATTGGTTTGAATCAACAAAGAATGCAGGCTATTTTTGTGGTTTGTTAATTGGATTGGGTGTGGGCTGAACTGGTAGCTGAGTAGGTTTAGGTGCATTTGATCCTAGATTAGCAAGTGGGGTAATTATAGTAGGTTTTTGGGGCTAAGAAGGTGGCTACATGTAACTGGTGGTATGGGCAGGCCATTGCTATCCTCCCCTCCATTCATTTTTTTTCTACCAATTTCCTAGAGGTGGCTGCTAATGCCCTTGAAATTGTTGCCAATTCCCCTGAGGTTGCTGCCACTAGGGTGGAGAGTTTTGATGATTGGGCCAAGAATTTGGAGGGTTACTCCAAGGTTTTGGTGGATATCCTCCATAGTTGGATGGTGGAGGTTTCCATTGGTTACCAAATGAAGAGGAATTAAAATATGGCCCAGCATAAGATAGTGGATCCGGTGGCATACCTTATCTTAGTTCCCAAGGCTTCCTTTGTGAAACATAGTAGACTTGGTCTTCATCAATTTGGATTGGTTTGAACTCAAGTGGAATCTGCTTGTTTTCAAGATTAGCTACCATCTTGCATCTATAGTCCCTCTTCTTTTGTCTACAATGGGGCAATACTCTGTCAACATTTCCTCTGCCTCTTGCTTCTTCTTGGCCTGAAGTGTATCTAGCTGAGTAGCTAGATTATTTATAATGTCTTGCTTGAAGTCTGCCATCAAATGAGTAATCTCTATTCTTGAAACTCCATTGATAGTTGACTTACCCATGGAAGATTGGTAAGCTCTCTCTTTCTTTTAAGCTTCCCTAGAGTAGTTCTGGGATATTTTCTTAGTATCTTCTCAAGGAACTTGGGAGATATCTCCTCCTCCCATGAGGTCCAAGGCATTAGTGCAACTATCATTGATTCCTCTCAGGAAAATAAACTTTTGTGAGTCTTCATTGAGTGTATGGTGTGGAGATTTTTGTAGGAAAAATGGAAACCTTGCAATATAATCTTCTAGGCTCTCATCTTCCTTTTGTTGCATCTTGAAAAACATCACCTCCTCTCATGTTGTTGCCCCTGCAATATTCCTTGTATTTCTCAAGCAATTTTTTCTTCATGTCTTCCCAAGTTTCCATAGTATCTCTGCCTAGGCTCATGAACCATCTTAATGGAGCCTCTTTCAAAGTGGTAGGAAATGGATTAAGCCTATGAGAATCAGTGATATAATCATAACTCCTGCAGAGTATGCCAAACTCAAATAAAAAGGTATCATAATCTTTTGTGACAAGTCCATAAAACTTGGGGAGTGTTGAAGCAGGGATGTTCTTGATGTTGTCAACTTCATTCTGATGGGAAATGGGGAAAGGAAAAGCTAGTTGGTTAGGTCTATTCCTATTTGCATCACCCATGCCTAGTTGATGTAGTTTCAAAGCAAAGGGGTTCTCAAGCTGATTTTGGTCTTCAGAGGAGACTTCAGAGCTAGTTAGATTAGGAAATGCATCAGCAAAGGGTGTGGATCTTCTTCTTCTTCTTCTCTTGGTAGGTTCTGATATTCAACTAGCTAGAATGGATTAGAATTGTTAGGAAGAAATCTCCCATAAGCATCCCTTCTCCTTCCTCTATGCATGCAGTATCACTCACTATTAGCCAGCTCACACAAAGAATTGGTAAAGAATAAGGGGGTCATTACCTCCTAAATGAGGAGTATAATAAGAACAACTTCCAGAAACACTATAGTAAGAAAAACTACCAATGACTCCAAAGAACTCCCTAGTTTGACACCATCCCCGGCAATAGCGCCAAAAATGTTGGCCTCCTACAATGATTTAATAACTAAGCCCTTACAGCCATGATTCAGAGATTGGACATCTAACCTAAAAAGTTATTTCAATCATCATGAAGGTACATTTAACTTTTCAACCCAAGTACGTGAACTTGAAATGGGTCAGCACAATATCTGCACTAGGAACCCAAAGTAGCCATTTTCATTCTACAGCTAAAGAACTCACAATATTGAAAGTGAATTGCTTAGAAGGGAATACCATAAATTCCAATCATCAATCAAAAACTACATCAAACTAAAATGCATAATAGAAATGAAAATTTGAGCAACAAATAGCGCACTACTCTGTCTGCTTTGGCTGCAGGAACAGTCACGTAATGGAATTCTATTGGCTGTAGGAACAGTCGGTGCCATATTTATAACTAATTACTAAACAACAAGTAATACTAAACTAAGAGGATGGATTACTCACCAAGTGGGCCCCCTTGGATAAGTATCCTCTAAAACTAATAAGAACTCAGATGCTCGAAATCATAACTTTATTTTATTCACTGTAAATCGTGAGTACAAAAAAGTAATGTATCTATGTTACTGAAAACTTGAGAGTGCAAGTGCAATATCAAATTGTGCAACCCCACAAAGAAGCAACATCAGATCTTCATTTATACTATCAACTAGACAAGGCAGTCAACTCCACGATTGGGAGGATGCCATTTAGGGAAAACAGAGAAAGTGGAGTGGTGGCGGTTACGCGTGCATGGAATTTGGTTAGACATGTAGGTCCAAACATAGGTTTAGCATAGCAGTAACGCCCATGTCTTCTCAATCATTAAAGTCCACTACAAGGCAGTTACATTCATTTTGCATGAGGAATCTTTTGTTGTCAACCTGCTTTGACCTTGAGCGATTCCTTTGCTAGACTGTTACGATGCATGCCCACTTGGTTGTGTCTTTAGCATCCTCAAATTAAATTTGCATGACAATGTCAGTATTTACAATAACTACATATCTATAACCACCTTAAGTAACATTCATTAACCACATGCAAAATCAATATAGATAATCCACATAATATGCAAAGATAGGATTAAAACTTGCAGAGATAGGATTAATCCAAATGTCTATGGTTTGAGGGAAACATTATGAAAATATCAACATTTAGCATCAAAGTTCATGAAAACTACCATCAAATAAACTATAGATTCTACTCAAAATTGGACCAAAACCTAGGCTTATCAATGAGTTCAATTGTTTTCATGGTCATGATATAGTGATTGTTTTTATCTTGTTTTCCATGGTTATAATGTTTGGATAATTGCTTGTATTATATAAGTGGTTGATTGGTGAAGGTGAGGTGCCTTGGTGTGATTTGTATTTGATTTGGAAGTTGGGTAAATTAGTTAAGGTTGTCTTCCAGAGGCTAGGGGGAGGAATGATCTATTAGTCAAATTCTTAACTATCCTTAAGATGTTTGTGTACATTAAAGAGTACATGATGGTTATTACCTTGCACTATTTGTTGATCTATTGTGTTGGAACTCTCGAAACATGGTAGCGGGAAGGGTAATGCCTCACTTTGAGTTTTGCTTGAACCTTGAGTTTGTGCAAGTGGTGTCTTTTTAAATTTTATTGTTTTTTCGGTTGTCAGTAGGGAAGTGGCTTTCAATGGGGGTCGGTGCACAAAGGGGCATCTGGATAACCCATGTGGAAGTTTTGTTAACAAGTGAAAACATAAAATAAACTAAAGGGATGGGTAACTAAAACTTTAACAAGATAATTTAGTACCTCGCTCAGGCTCAAGTGCTTGTATAGGCTTGAGGTGAGATGGGAAGGCCTAGAATGGCATATCAACTACCTCGTCTCCACAAGAGGTAAGTTGATTCCACATAGTTGGCATGAGGGGCCGGAGATCAATAGAGGCTACAAGGATAACCCAAGATAAAGGCTAAAAACTGGAAGTTATCTGAGAGATACATTCATATCCATCCAATAGTATAATCTCTATGATTCCATTGTCAACTTGTCTCTAATTCCCTGCTTTGATAAACGCCCATTTTATAATTGGATATCTGGTGTTGTGCGCATTAATATAGCGATAAGTCTTATTTTTATTTTTAATTATTTCATTTTGCATCATCAATATTCTCCACAAGGATGATGTACCTAATTAAATAATGGAAATGGATCACATCTCTTAGAACAATTTCTATTGCAACTAACTTGGAGATGATTATTGTTTCTTCATGGTAATCTGAACATACTTGAACAATCTTAACCACCTTAATAACGTATTAAGAAGAAGTCTTTAGTCTGAAAATACCTTGCAGCCTTCAGTCACCAAGCCAATTTCTCCAACTTCGTTTATTTCTTCCATGTTGGTGGATGTGACTTGCCTCCATCACAAGAAGCATGTGTTATTTTATGGCATTCGATCTATTTACATCATGGTATTGTTTGTATTCCTCTATCTTCATCAATCTCCTTGTTGTTTGAACCTCGCATGTAACAATTTGTTTAAGGCCATAGGCAGTGTGTTGGGTTATTTCCCAAATCCCTTATATGTGCACAACAGCCTCTCTCTTAGATTCGATCTTATGATTATTGCTTGTTAAGTTTTCCCTTATGCTTGAGATTGCATATATGTTAGAGATTGTACATATAAAAATATAAACAGTGCCTTGTAATTAACTAGAGAAATATAATGCGTTAACAATGGGAAATGTTAGGAATCATATCAATAGTGATGCTTAGTCTATGCTTAGTATAATCTATGTTGCCTTCTCCTCCTTGGCGTCAACCCAACCGACACCAAATCAGCTCTTCATCGTTTGACATGTACGGCCTGTGGGGCGTGGCTTTCTCCAGTAAAACAATTAGTTATTGAGATATAAATATATTATCTCCTAAACTAATTTGGATGAAAATTGTTAAGCTAAATGATAACTGTTAATCTTTAGAGAGTAATCGCTCCATTACTTTAACCGAATTGCCTTTCAAATCGTAGGCTTAGATTGAACCTAATTGTGAATTAAATGAATATAACTGTAGTTTTACGTCATGCGTGCCCTTTGAGTAATTGTTATCTTCAATGGAGTCTGTAGTGAATATTGGGGTACGTTGACATTATCTTCAGTCACATTGTTATCTACTAATCGCCTTCGGTTAGATTTATGATTATGGCCTTTTTCTTTGTTTATCCTGAGTTGAATATAAGACGTTGAACATCTGATCTATAAGTTGTTATTGCAATAAAAATTGGGTATTTTCCTTTTATTCAGGCCAGTAGTAAATAAATATATTTATACAAGATTGTTTCAGTATATACTTATTGTATGTTTACTATTGTCTGTTCTTTAATTTTAGTATTATGTATTTAATTTAAAGGGGTCTTTATTAATGGAAAATTAAAATGTGTCTTTATATGCAAACGTGAGCCACTTAAGTGAACATTGTTCTCTCAATATTATACAATCATAGCTATTATATATATTTGAAGAGCGATCCAACTATAAATTATTAAATGGAATTAGTGTTTCCATGTTTTCTTATGGTTTTGAAATATTAATTTGAACTTGTGTGTAAATTCCCTCCTCGATTACGAGAGTTTCCTAGCAAAGCTTTCCCTTAAGGACTTAGCTGATTCTCTTCTATGATTAAAGATTCATGATGTATTCACTGAAAAGCTATATTTCACTATTTACTTTTCCCGATTGGAGAATATTGTAGCTTTCATATAGCAATAAGGTTTTGCAATTAAGGCTTGTATATTTGGACAATACTATCCCCATGTCTTGCACATAACTTCGGTGTTAAAAGAGACTAGGGCTCGATAGACCAAGGTTACCAAATGAGGCAAACTTCATCTTTGGGTCAAATCAAATTGTACTTGAGATAAAATGTTGGTTTTAGTAGTTAGAGAGGAAATGTTGGTTAATTAAAGTACTAATCAGGGAACTTAAATTTGGTTAGGTATCTCTTGACTTCACTGGTAATCTAAGAGTGACAGTCTCTAGGTAAATCCTATACTCATTGGGTATGTTATTACCATTGAACCTATAGTACTATCAGTAAGCATATTCCTTGTAAATTAGGTAATTTCTAGTCTTGAACACCTTATTATTTAATGTGTATATCTCGCTCCATACTTACATTAGTTTATTTTATAATGAAACCACTTTTGTCTTGATAGGTACTTATAAGAAGATTATTGTAGAATTGTATATATCAATGATGAAGAAGAGTTGTATTTTACTTAGCATGAATTTGTTAATATCAAGATTGAGAATAAAAGAGTGTGTCATGGCTTGGGAGTAATGATGAAGTGAAAGTGATAGGTGAAGTTACTATTGTAAGTGATGCACAAGTTTATGTAATGTTTTTATGACTGTTGGCCTCCTACAATGATTTAATAACTAAGCCCTTACAGCTGTTATTCAGAGATTGGACATCTAACCTAAATAGATATTTCAATCATCATGAAGGTGCATTTAACTTGTGAACCTAGCGATGTGAACTTGAAATGGGTCAGCACAGTATGTGCACTAGGAACCCAAAGTAGCCATTTTTATTCTATAGCTAAAGAACTCACAATACTGAAAGTAAATTGCTTAGAAGGAAATTACCATAAATGTCAATCATCAATCAATAACTACATCAAACTAAAATGCATAATATAAATGAAAATCTAAGAAAAAAATAAGGCACTATTTTTTCTGCTTTGGTTGCAGGATCAGTCACAGAATGGAATTCTAAAGGCTACAGGAACAGTCGATGCCAGATTTCTAACTAGTTAGTAAACAACAAGTAATACTAAACTAATACTAAACTAAGAGGATGGATTGCTCACCAAGTGGGCCCCTTTGGATAAGTATCCTCTAAAACTAATAAGAATTCAGATGTTCAAACTCATAACTTTATTTTATTCACTATAAATCATGAGTACAAAAGAGTAATGTATCTATGTTACTGAAAACTTGAGAGTGCAAGTACAATATCAAACCGTGCAACCCCCCAAAGAAGGAGCATCAGATCTTTATTTATACTATCAACTAGACAAGGTAGTCAACTCCATGACTGGGAGGATGCCATTTAGGGAAAACAAAGAAAGTGGAGTGGCAACAGTTACGCATGCATGGAATCTAGTCAAACATGCAAGTCCAAATGCAGGTTTAGCACAGCAGTAACACCCACGTCTACTCAATCATTAAAGTCCACTAAAATGTGGTTGCATTCAATTTGCATGAGGAATCTTCTATCATCGACCTCCTTTGACCTTGAGTGATTCCTTTTTTGTATGTTACGATGCATGCCCAGCTGGCAGTGTCTTTAGCATCCTCAAATTAAATCTGCATGACAATGTCAGTATGCACAATAACTGCATATCTATAACCACCTTAAGGAGCATTCATTAACCACATGCAAAATCAAGATAGATAATCCACATAATATACCAATGTCATTAAAACTTGCAGAGATAAGATTAAGCCCAATGTCTATGGTTTGAGGGAAACATTATGAAAATATCAACATTTAGCATCAAATTTCATGACAACTGCCATCAAATAAACTATAGATTCTACCCAAAATTGGACCAAAAACTAGGCTCATCACTCCCCCAACCTAACATTTTGTTGGTCCTCCAGTAGGGGAAGGGTTCTTCTGCTTGGTCAAAGCTCTAAAATTTTCAACTGATAGTTGTCCAACATCAGTGGTTGTTGAGTGTGAATCAGGGTCCCAATAGAATCCTCCTAATTTGTTCAATATGCTCTATCTCTGTTTTTCTGTAGCAATGTCGTACTGGTAGAACTTGAAGTTTGGCATGGGCCACATGAGAATGGGTGGCTGGAAAGTTATGGGAAGCCAAAATTTCCCCTTCATTCTCCCAATCTGAACATACCTATCAATTCTTTTTAGTGTTACAACATAATTGTGGATGGAATGAGGTTTAGCCTATTTCAGCTCATCAGTTAGGCTATTCCATCTTTGTGATAGGCATCTTCTCATAGTTTCCTCCTTTGCTATTTCCTTTACCTCATACTCACTATAAACTTCCTCAATCCAAGGCATGATCCTATTGCCATAACTAGGTCTAAGAAGCATTCTAATCCATTCTTTGTAAATGTCCTTTGGGTTTCTTGATTCAACCCTAATGGGCATAGGGATGTTAGACTCCAATTGCTTATAAGCCCCATGTTGTTGTCCCCAACTAATCTCATTTTGTACCCAAGACATAAATGCCCTTAATTGGACATCCCCAACATACAATAGCAGATTTAAATCATGGTCATGAGTTACAACATAATTATGCAAATAAAATTCACATAGCAAATTCTTCATTTCAGGGGAGGCATTTTGATAAGCATTGAAAAATTCAACAGGGGTGTCAATAGAAGGGTTCAAACCTAAGGCAATCCTTGACAGCTTAAAAGAGAGATTTATCTTTCAGGTGTAGAGCATAGACCCTTGGAGGGGTGCTACATTCCAAAATTTATGGTACCAAGGTTGCCATATCATCCACTCTCTTCTTCAGGGTGGAAATTTTTGCATCCTTATCTTCAATCTCCTCATCCCTCTTTTGTATTTCCTTTTTCAATTTATGTTTTTTCCTTTTTCCATTCTTCCTCCCGCCTTTGTATTTCTTTCCATAAATTCAAAATTGTTGTATGTAATGTAAAATCAAGAGGATTATGAATTCCTACAAGTCTTTTTATTGATGGTTGCTCCTCATATAGTACTATCTGCATGGACTCAGGCTGTCTAGTTTTCTCTGGCTACAGGGGTATTGTTTCTTCTCCCACTTCTTGTTGCAGGATCTCATGTTCTTCTTTTTGTTGTGGCTGCAGGAACTCTTGCTCTAGTTTTGGCTGTTGCTATAAGACATCTTGCTCACACTACAAGAAATCCTAATTTTCCTCAAACTCTTTGGCAATGTTAGCAAGATCAGCTAATGTTATATTTGTTGCTCTCCCAAATATGTCTTCTTCTTCAACATTCTCCTACCCCATTGGAGCTTTAGGGTCCTCATGTGATGTCTCGCCAGGCTTAGGGCTTTCCTGTGGAGGCATACCAATTGTTGGCCCAGCTGGTCTTGATTTCCTGGGAGGACTCTCATATTTTTGGTCACATGATGAATAGTGTGAGCCTTCCTCTTCTTAGAACTTGGTACCTTTCTTTCTATCGGTTGCCTTTTGGCCTTTCCTTTTCTTGTTTCTACTTCTCTCTTTTGTGCCCTATTTTTCATTAGGGTGCAAAGTGGAACGTCATCATCAAAATCTAAGGAGGAGCTTTCTTTTTCTGAGTATTTTGTTCTAGAAGAACTAATTTCTATGGTTTCTTTTGTTGTAGGAGGGTTTACACTAAGGCCTATGCCAGAGATTGAAGCACCACGAGTAGCTTCATCCATGCTCAATCTCCTACTAGACTTATGAGGTTGAGGCAAAACCCTAGGTTGCAAGTCTTTATTATGACAAGTACATACCTTAATTAGCTAGAATGAGGGACACTAGGTCCACTTCCTTCAGCTGCAGGAAGCTCAGGTGTTGAATGTTAGCTAAATTGTTGTAGTAACTCTTCTTTGGAAGCTGGCTTGTGATATAATCTAAGGTGATGACCTTTGAAAAGTAACTTGAATTTGATAGGGTCAATGGTAGTAAGTTGAACAGCTCCATTAGGAAAGACTTCAATGACTTCATATGGTCCTAGCCACCTTTTCTACAATTTTCCTACATTTTCCTGATATCTTGAGTCATAGAGTATGGCCCAATCTCTTGGTTGGAATTTCTTATCCTTGATAAACATGTCATGCCACTTGATTCTCTGATTCTGCACTACCTATGTATGATTTAGGGTTTCTCTCCTTATCTCATCCTAAGCATTTAGCTGCATGATTCTTTATCTATGTGCCTCAAAAATATCCATCCCCAAATCTATTGCAGTCCTAAGAGTCTTATATTCAAATTCAATGGGCATCATGGTTATATTTCCATACAAAAACTCAAATGGATTGAAGCCTGTAGTTGTTTTTTAGGTTGTCCTACAGGCCCAAACAACTTCTAGTAATTTGTTTTCCCATTCCTTTCTATGAATAGCTACCATTTTGGTCAAAATGGCTTCAATTTCTTTGTTGGTCACCTCAACTTGGCCATTAGCCTAGGGGTGATAAGGAGTAGAATTCCTATGCCTTATGTTGTACTCATTAACTAGTGTTGCAACAAGGGCTGATGTGAATTGAGACCCTTGATCAGTCACTATTTCTCTTGGAACTCCATATCTTGTGAAAATATTCTCATAAATAACTTATGCAACCTTTTTATCTCATGCATGCTTCATGGCCTTAACTTCTACCCACTTTGTCACATAATTAGTGCATACCAAGATATAAGACTTACCATTTGATGGAGGCTCAATGAGTCCTACAAAATCCAATCCCCACTTGTCAAAGGGAGTGATTACTACCTGAGGGAAAAGTGGCATCTCATCAGATTTGGTTGGTATGCCCATTCTTTGACATCTATTACATTTTCTAGTATACCTTCCCGCATCCTTGTGGAGTGTTGGCCAGTAATATCTTGTGTTCAAAATCTTCAATGTTGTCCTCTTGGCTGCAAAGTGTCCTCTGCATGGTTCATTGTGACATGCATGCAAAATTTCATATGTCTCATCTTCTCTTACACATCTCCTCATGGCATGTTCTGGTCCAGTATAAAACAAACATCCAGCAATCCAAGAGAAAGGAAAAGATTTTTCAATGAGTTTCATTTTCTCTTTTGGAGAGAAGTGAGAAGGAACTCTACTTGTGACCAAATAATTGGCTATGTCAGCATACCAGGGTGTTTGTATACTGAGGGAGAATAGATGCTCATCAGGAAAAGAGTCATCTATGGGCTGATTATTTTCTGATGTAGTCATCCTTGAAAGAAAATCAGCAACAACATTGGCCTTCCCTGGCTTATCCATAATGGTTATATCAAACTCTTACATTAACAATAACCATCTTTCCAGCCTACCTATGATCAAATGTTTATTCATGAGATATCTAATGGTTGCATGATCAGTGTGCACAAAGATTTGGTAACCCATTATGGAGTGTCTAAATTTGTTCAGTGCATAGATTACTGCCAACATTTCTTTCTATGTCACTATATAGTTGAATTCAGCTCCTTGTAATTTTTTGCTGACAAAGTAAATGGCATTATCAATAGCTCCTTCTTTCTATCCTAAGACTGCTCCTATGGAATAATCTGATGCATCAATATGGATGTAGAAAGGAAGTTCCCAATTAGGCCCTTTGAGTACAAGAGCATGAGTCAAAGTTTCCTTCAAGTCAAAAAATTCCTTGTCACAAGCTTTAGTCCACTGGAATTCAGCATCTTTAGTGAGAAGAGTATACAACGGTGTTGCTACCTTGTTGAAATCCTTGATGAAACGCCTGTAATATCCTACATAACCCAAGAAACTCCTAACATCCTTTTGTTTTGCAGGTGTGGGCAGATTTGTGATTACCTCAATCTTTGCAGGATCTACTTGAATTCCTTTGTGGGAGATGTAGTGGCCAAGGACTACACCTTCTTGCATCATCATGAAGCACTTTTCACTATTTAAGGACAAGTTTTGGTCTTCACATCTCTATAGGACTCTCCTAAGATTTTCCAATGCTTGATTAAAATTAACACCATAAGTGGTAAAGTAATCCATATAAATTTTCATGCAATCATGAGAAATGCTTGAGAATATGCTAATGGCTTCCCTCTGAAAAGTTGCAAGTGCATTGCATAAGCCAAATAGGAGTACCGAATAGGAATAGGTCCCCCATGGATAGGTAAATGTGGTCTTCTCCTAGTCCTCTGGTGCAATTTGGATTTGGTTGTAGCCGTTGAATCCATCTAGAAAAGAAAAGTATCGCTTTCCTACAAGTGTGTCCAAAACTTGAACAATGAAGGGTAAGGGAAAGGTGTCCTTCTTGGTGGCAGCATTAAGTTCCCTGTAATCAACATAAACTCACCATTTCCCTCCTTTCTTGTGAACAATCACTAATGGAGACACCCACTGACTATCTGAAATGGGGTAGATAAATCTTGCATCTAGTAATTTCTACAATTCTCCTTTGACAATTTCTCTTAGTGTAGGGTTAATTCTTCTTTGTGGCTATCTTACTGGGGTGAAATCATCTCTGATGTAAATTCTGTGTGTACAAATTTTAGGATCCAGTCCCTTCATATCATGATAATCCCTTGCAAATACATGTTGATGGGTTCTTAATAAGTTTTCCAAAAACAATTATTGTTCTTCACTTAGTTTTTTGTTAACATTTAGATATTTTCCTTCTGACACATGTACTTGTGTAGTTAACTCTATCATGGTTGCTTCATTAACACATGGTACCTTTAGTTCATATGGAAGTAATGTATGGGACATACCTATTGTTGTAGGAAGTTTGTATGTAGGAACAATGGTTGCAAGAAGAGTGGTTGCAAGAAGAACGTCTACAGGAACAGTGGCTGTAGGAAGAGCAAGTAGAAGTGTCTTGACTGGAGAGGATGATGCTTCATCCACTTTACAATGGTTCTAGATGATGTTATCCAATACTCCATCCTTGTCTTGGAGCTACATGAAAGATCTTCTTCCTAGCATCATAAGCTGCACCATAGAATTAACTTCCTCAACCTCTTCACCAACATGTGGCCATACAGGATTATCTTCATCATGAGATGGTTGAGAACGAGGATAAAGAACAAACCTTTTCGTGCTCTTCCCATCTGAAATGGTCAAGTCACTTGACCAACATCCAATGTATGCATCTGCAGTTGCTAACCAAGGCCTTCCAAGAATAATGGGATACCCGCCTAGTGTATCTTTAAGAGAAAGAATCATAAAGTCTGTTGGCTACTCCCAAGAGTCTAAAACTACTAGAAGATCCTCCACTACACCATCAGGATTAACAGTAGAGCTATCAGCAAGCTACAAGGCAATAGGAGTAGATCTCATGCTTGCAACGTTTAGTTGTTGCAGGATGTCCTTGGTTATTACATTTATTGCTACCCCTAAATCAATTAGAGCATTCTTAATTTGGATCCCATTTTTTTAACAACTACTACCATAGGACTACCTAGGTCATTATACTTGGGGATATTTACTTTTCCTAGCATGATGTCAGCTAGTTGTCCCACCACATGAACTATTGTTGGGTCTTTCTTTTTCCTACCTTGCTTCTTGAGGCATGCTTCCTTGATTGCCTTGCCATAAATTGGGACATCCTTTATGGCCTGAAATAGAGGTATCTGGACACATATATGTTTTAGCTGATCCAAGATGTCAAAAGTTGTATCCTCCTTTTCTTCCTTCTTGGCATCTTCCAATCTTTGAGGAAATGGTGGTTCTTGTTCAATCTGCTTGACTTGGACTAGTTCAATATTTTTAGGTACATTTGGTTGAATGGGATCATTCAAAGGTTCCTCCTCCTCTCCCACAGGAAGCTTAGTGATAATGGGCTTGGAAGGGGCTGGTAGATTAGTTCTTAAATGCAAGTGGATGTCACTTACACTCATAGCATATGCAGGGAATTGGTTTGAATCAGCAGAGTATGCGGGTTGTTGTTGTGGTTTGTTATTTGGATTAGGTGTGGGTTGTGCTAGTAGCTGAGTAGGTTTAGGTGCATTTGATCTTGGATTAGTAGGTGGAAGCATTATAGCAGGTTTTTGGGGCTGAGAAGGTGGCTTCATGTAACTAGTGGTCTGGGAAAGCCATTGTTTTCCTCCCCTCCATTGATTTGTTTGTTGCCAATTTCTTGGAGGTGGTTGCCAATGCCCTTGAAATTATTGCCAATTCCCCTAAGGTTGTTGTCACTTGGGTGGAGAGTTTTTATTATTGGGACAAGCATTTGGAGGGTTACTCCAAGGCTATGGTGGATATCCTCCATAGCTGGATGGATATGGAGGTTGTCATTGGTTACCAAATGAAGAGGAATTAAAATATGGCCCAGCATAAGATAGTGGATCCAGTGGCATACCTTATCTTGGTGCCAAGGCTTCCTTTTTGCAACATAGTAGACTTGGTCTTCTTCAATTGGGATTGGTTTGAACTCAGGTGGATTCTACTTGTTTTCAAGCTTAGCTATCATCTTACATCTACAGTCCCTCTTCTTTTTTCTACAATGTGGGCAATACTCTGTCAGCATTGCCTTTGCCTCCTCTTGCTTCTTCTTGGCCTAAAGTGTATCTAGTTGAGTAGCTAGATTATTTATAATGTCTTGCTTGAAGTCTTCTAGCAAATGAGTAATCTCCACACTTGAAACTCCACTGATAGTTGACGTACCCATGGAAGATTGGTAAGCTCTCCCTTTCTTTGAAGCTTCCCTAGAGTAGTTCTAGCATATTTTCTTAATATCTTCCCAAGGAACTTGGGAGATATCTCCTCCTCCCATGAGGTCTAAGGCATTAGTGTAGCTATCATTGATTCCTCTCAGGAAAAGAAACTTTTGTGAGTCTTCATTGAGTGTATGGTGTGGAGATTTTTGTAGGAAAAATAGAAACCTTGCAATATAATCTTCCAGGCTCTCATCTTCCTTTTTTTGCATCCTAAAAATTCCACCTCCTCTCATGCCACTACCCCTACAATATTCCTTGTATTTCTCAAGGAATTTTGTCTCCATGTCTTCCCAAGTTTCCATAGTATCTCTACCTAGGCTCATGAACCATCTTAATGCAGCCTCTTTTAGAGTGGTAGGAAATAGCTTAATCCTATGGGCATCAGTGGTATAATCATAACTCCTGTAGAGTATGTCAAACTCAAATAAAAGGGTATTGGGATCTTCTATGAAAAGTCCATAAAACTTGGGGAGTGTTGAAGCAAGGATGTTCTTGATGTTGTCAACTTCATTCTAATGGGAAATGGGGAAAGGAAAAGCTATTTGGTTAGATTTTTTCCTATTTGCATCACCCATGCCTGGTTGATGTAGTTCCAAAGCAAAGGGGTTCTCAAGCTGATTTTGGTCTTCAGAGGAGACTTCAGAGCTAGTTAGATTAGGAAATGCATCAGCAAAGGGTGTGGATCTTCTTCTTCTTCTTCTCTTGGTAGGTTCTGATATTCAACTAGCTGGAATGGATTAGAATTTTTAGGAAGAAATCTCCCATAAGCATCCCTTCTCCTTCCTCTATGCATGCGGTATCACTCACTATTAGCCAGCTCACACAAAGAATTGGTAAAGAATAAGGGGGTCATTACCTCCTAAATGAGGAGTATAATAAGAACAACTTCCAGAAACACTATAGCAAGAAAAACTACCAATGACTCCAAAGAACTCCCTAGTTTGACACCATCCCCAGCAATAGCGCCAAAAATGTTGGCCTCCTACAATGATTTAATAACTAAGCCCTTATAGCCATGATTCAGAGATTGGACATCTAACCTAAAAAGTTATTTCAATCATCATGAAGGTACATTTAACTTTTCAACCCAAGGACGTGAACTTGAAATGGGTCAGCACAATATTTGCACTAGGAACCCAAAGTAGCCATTTTCATTCTACAGCTAAAGAACTCACAATATTGAAAGTGAATTGCTTAGAAGGGAATACCATAAATTCCAATCATCAATCAAAAACTACATCAAACTAAAATGCATAATAGAAATGAAAATTTGAGCAACAAATAGGGCACTACTCTGTCTACTTTTGCTGCAGGAACAGTCACGTAATGGAATTCTATTGGCTGTAGGAAAATTCGGTGCCAGATTTATAACTAATTACTAAACAACAAGTAATACTAAACTAAGAGGATGGATTACTCACCAAGTGGGCCCCCTTGGATAAGTATCCTCTAAAACTAATAAGAACTCAGATGCTCAAACTCAAAACTTTATTTTATTCATTATAAATCATGAGTACAAAAGAGTAATGTATCTATGTTACTGAAAACTTGAGAGTGCAAGTACAATATCAAATCATGCAACCCCCCAAAGAAGGAGCATCAAATATTTATTTATACTATCAACTAGACAAGGCAATTAACTCCACAACTGGGAGGATTCCATTTAGGGAAAACAAAGAAAGTGGAGTGGTGGCAGTTACGCGTGCATGGAATTTGGTTAGACATGTAGGTCCAAATGTAGATTTAGCACAGCAGTAATGCCCGCATCTGCTCAATCATTAAATTTCACTACAAGGCAGTTACATTCAATTTGCATGAGGAATATTCCATCATCAACCTCCTTTGACCTTGAGAGATTCCTTTCCTAGACGTTATGATGCATGCCCAGCTGGCGGTGTCTTTAGCATCCTCAAATTAAATCTGCATGACAATGTCAGTAGGCACAATAACTGCATATCTATAACCACCTTAAGGAACATTCATTAACCACATGCAAAATCAATATAGATAATCCACATAATATGCCAATGCCATTAAAACTTGCAGAGATAAGATTAAGCCCAATGTCTATGGTTTGAGGGAAACATTATGAAAATATCAACATTTAGCATCAAATTTCATGACAACTGCCATCAAATAAACTATAGATTCTACCCAAAATTGGACCAAAAACTAGGCTCGTCAATGAGTTCAATTGTTTTCATGGTCATGATATAGTGATTGTTTGTATCTTATTTTCCATGATTATAATGTTTGGATAATTGCTTGTATTATATAAATGGTTGATTGGTGAAGGTGAGGTGCCTTGGTGTGATTTGTATTTGATTTGGAAGTCGAGTAAATTAGTTAAGGTTGTCTTCCAAAGGCTAAGGGGAGGAAAGATCTATTAGTCAGATTCTTAACTATCCTTAAGATGTTTGTGTACGTTAAAGAGTACATGATGGTTATTACCTTGCACTATTTGTCGATCTATTATGTTGGAACTCTCGAAACATGGTAGTAGGAAGGGTAATGCCTCACTTTGAGTTTTGCTTGAAACTTGAGTTTGTGCAAGTGGTGTCATTTTCAATTTTATTGTTTTTGATCATCAGTAGGGAAGTGGCTTCCAATGGGGGGTTGAGCACAAAGGGGCATCTGGATGACCCATGTGGCAATTTTGTTAACAAGTGAAAACATAAAATAAACTAAAGGGATGGGTAACTAAAAATTTAACAAGATAAGTTAGTACCTTGCTCAGGTTCAAGTGCTCATATAGGCTTGAGGTGAGATGGGAAGGCCTGGAATGGCATATCAACTACCTCGTCTCCACAAGAGGTAAGTTGATTCCTTATAGTTGGCATGAGGGGCTAGAGATCAGTAGAGGCTACCAGGATAACCCAAGATGGGGGTCGGGGCCTAGGAATATCTACTTAGATAACCTATGATCGACTATGTGATGACACTTCCCCTACGACAACCATGAATTTTCTTGTTGATTTTACTTGAGTATTTGTATGTCTCTAGAAGCATAGTCATTGATGTTGATCCTTTTCTTGACCTTGTGAGTTATGTCAGTATTATGATGTCTTGTCCTTGTCTATCAATTGTGGTGGGGCCTTTTGTTACCTCCCAGCACGGGGGGTGAACCTTTGGGTTCACATGGTTGCCCTAGGTGGAATGTGTTACGTTCTCCATTGGGTTCCCTTCTTGTTCATATTGCAGTGTTTCCTCTTAATCCGTTGACTTCTACTCGATGACACCCCTTGGGATTTGATCATTGTACTTGTAAATGTATTGTATCTGATCATGTATCTTGTATCATATGTTGATCACTCCTCACTTGTATTGAGGAAGTTTTATTGTACAAAATGTAACTGAAACTGATGTATCTCATGAATGTAAAGAATTATGTAATCAAGTGATGTTGTATATGTTAATTGAATGAATGAAATCAGCTATTCCTTTATGTTTAATTTATGATTGTATCTCATGGTTCGTTTGATTAAATGTGATGCCTAATGATGATTAAAATTTGACAATTACTAAGTTATATGGTTTTGATAATTTGGATAATGGGAATAAGTAATGCAGTTGTGAACCCTAGGGGATGTAGGGTAATAATTAGGACCATGTCCAATTTCACTTGTGCAACAATTCACTTTAAAAAAAAATCCATTTTCAATTGTTTAAGTTTTCCTCTAGGGTTCTCGGTGTGGGGCATTACAAAAATCTTAAAATGTGACTAGTAGATTTTAAAAAATACTATTTGTAGAATTTTTCCAAATTTTCAAATGATAAACTTAACTAAAACCTCCATAACTTTCTTTTGAGAGCTTCAATTTTCTTTATGTTTCTTTCATATAGTTCTCAACTTCATCATCCTGATTTCAACATGCCTTCCATTAAAATTAGTTCTTTTTGAGCAGTCTTTTTGAAGGCATTTTCATATCCCTTTCCTAACATTTCAAGGTTAAATTAACCTTCATGTTTTTTCCTCCAATAGCTAGGAAAAAACATAGGGGGGCACACATTCACCCTTATTTTTCCTTCTAATAAAATTATTTTCCAAACATTCTTCTCGTTGTTTTAGCTTTATTTAGATTTTTGGAACTAGTATACCTTAAAATTTAGTAAGATTCATACACATTTTCTTAAAATTAAATCTTGTAGGACTATGGTACCGAATACTATAATTTCATAGGGTCTTGGTCTAGGGCATCATCCATCCACCTAGAGACACTAGAGTGGGGGAAAAATATAATGTATAAAATTATGTACTTATGCAATTTCATATTGTACTACATGTGAGACCCCACCCTTTTGTGTGCTTGATTATATCATGTTTCTTGTTAAATGTGTCATATGCTTCTATGTTTGGACATTATGCAAGAGTTATCATGTTCTATGTTCTAGATTTACTCTATTTACCTTGATATTATCATGACTCATGTTGGATATTTTAATGTGTTTATTGTTTGGACATTATTTACAAGATCTTTATTAATGAAAATTTTTTCCTATGCATAGATATCATTCTTATACTCTTATGGTTGTTTTTATTATCATGGATATTGCTAGATGATGAATTTGTATTATTTATTAGATGGAATTAATATTTAATTACATTGAGTGGTTATGAGAGTAGATATTATGGAGATGACAATTAGATATGTTGTGATGGTTATTAGATTTAAATAATTTATGTATGATTTTTTAGTTGATTATTGTTTTTGAAATGTTATTTTAATTTATGATAGTTGCATCGACTATTATTATTCATGTGATGTACTAACAACTTTTTTGGGTGAACTTCATGTGATGTACTGACACCTTTTTTGGGTGAACAAGTGATTTTTTTCAATGGTGGTTGGGGTCACATAACTACTTCCATTTTTTATCCCTGTGAAATATTGACCTTATCTCAAGTATGGAGAAATAAGATCATAAGATATGATATTGTGAAAATTGTTCAATGTGTTGTGTGATCATGTGTATATGTGAAAAAATATTTTATTTACTTTTATAGCATTGACTCTTGGTACATTTATTCTTTTATGATTTATGAAGCTATTTATGTGATTTGAATTATGTTTTAATAATCCTAAGTTGTCCCTAGGTGATAGATATATGGGTTAGGGATTCTTTTAACCTAGGGAATACTTTTACTAGTGTTTAAAACCTTTTTAATTTTACCATTTCTTAAAAGTGGGGAAAATTGAAGTTGGTTGGTTGGTTTAGGTGGTTGGGATAGTTTCTTCTCCCCTTTCTAATTATTCTTCCTCTTTGAGTGGAGAAGGGGCTTTTTCTTCTTGGTTGTTCTTGATTTTCTTTTAGGATTTTCATTTTTGTAGATCAAGGGGGTGAAAGAAAGAAAAAAGGATAGATAAAGAAATATTGGGAAGGGATGGCATGGATATTATTCATCAAACTAGATGGAAAATATCATGGTAGGGTCTATCCTTCTCATTAGATATTTGTTTGATGTGTAAATAAATGCTTGGAATTTTGTTCTTATTTGTGAAAGTTATGTAAAAATCAATGATGAAACCTTTGTGACATTTGTTGTAAATTGTGTGTGGGTTTGTTTTGGATATGTATACTCAATTTTGTCTAAGTTTGTATATAAATAAAAAATTATGAGTATAAAGTGAGGGAGTAATAGTATGTGAAGAAAAAAACTTTTAAGATTCAAAGATTAGTAATGTAAATGTTATGTGGTGATTTTTTGTTTGGGTTTATATGTGATAAGTGTTGGCTTAGAGGTAATGAAATGTGTGTGTGATTTATTGGGAAAGCTATGTGACCCCTAGCTCAAGAGTGGGTTGAGTTTTCAACCCTATGGACGGGTGGAGAGACCATTGGTCATGTGGAATATTTTGTTGTCCTCTTTCAGGTCCTTGCATGAGTTGGAGTTATCTTTGAAATTTCATTCAATTAAGTCACCAAAAGGGATGTAAATGATTCATTTATGAAGCATGAAAAGATTTGAGAAATCATGGGTGAACCTTTTCTAATGTGTTTTTGCAAAAATGAAAATATGTTATACTAGAAATTGTGTGAAAACAAGAAAAGAAATGTTGTTTATATTTTATAGTGACCTACTTGCATAGAAATAAATGTATAGGTTCATTATTTCAAAGTAAAAAGTTAAATTTAATATTATTGCTTTATTAAATGGAAGTTATTTTGAACAAGTTGGAAATATTCTTAAATTAAAAAATAAACAATTAGTGTGAGAAAAGAGTTAGAACAAATTCTTCCTCTAGAAACTTGTTCAATTAATTAGTTATTGAAGAATTGAGAAAATAAAAAAGTGTTTTCTTGTGTTTGATTATGGGTATGGTTTTGTTTAATTTAGTCTATTGAATAATTGTTTCCCACTTGACCTCATATTAAAACTTGTAGAAATTTTCCATACCAAGATTACAGTTCAGAAATATAGTTAAAATTAAATAATCTATTAAATTTAAATATATGTGTATGTGTGTGTATCTATATATAAAATTTAAATTTAAATTTTACTTTTTTTTATAATAAAAATAAATAAATATTGTAAATTATAAATACATATAAACACTATAAATTAAATAAATTAATAGATATAATAATTCAAAAGTGTTTATTGTATTATTTATAAAATACAATATTTGGGGCACAATCCAGGCCAGTATTGGCATGGTGTGATGGTTTATAGGTGGCACTGTTGTTCTTGCCACCAAGGTTCAAACCCCATTGGGGTGGTATTGTTGAATGGTTGTATTCCAGTTCATAGCTCCAGTCAAAACTGTTTACCCCTTGAATAAAAATAAATAAAGGGGCACAATCCATGGGGGAGGCCTATGAGGGGTCAATCCACCCCATGGCATATGCCTTCAATAAAACTAAATCTTATTTTCTTTTGAGAGGGATTAAAATAATTTGTACCTATAGTTATAGTTGATATTAAAGTTCAAACCACCCTTTTATATTGTATTCAAGATCTATTATTTATATATATATTTAGATCTGTACAATTTGAACAATATTTAAGTAGGTTTGTAGAGTTATTGGAAAACTTTTGCAAGTTATCAATCTATTAAATTTAGAACAATAGACCTGTAATAAAAGAAAATAATATCCAAATTTGCAACAATTATTTATAAATATACCAATATAATTTTCATTTGCAAGTAATCAATCAAATGAAAAAACATAAGTGAATAATAACATATTGAAGAACCAATTTAAAAGAAATAATGTAAATAGAAATCCAAAGAAGAAATCATAGTAGAGTTACAAGTTAGTTGTAAAATTAGTTTCTAGTTAAAAAATTAAAATTATTTGTTAATTTGTGCTTATTTATTGTTTTTAATCTATTTAAAAAATTGCCCTGAAAAAATTAAATAAACTTAATTATTTTATAGAAAAAAAATATACATATAATATAATTTTAATTTCTTTTCAAGAATTCAAACATCAAAGTTGGATTTGAGATTTGTTTGAGTATGTTAATTTTGAGGATAGGGAAAATAAATTGATCAAATCAAATCTTAAAATTTATATAAACCTCAATTATTAATACTATAGTTAAAATATGTATAAGATGATAAGAATCATATGATTATTATTTTCTCAAGTTATAAATCTTAATATTAGTACATAATTCAATCAAATAATTAGATGCTTTTAGATTCATTTAATGTTTTATTATTGTAATATAATTTTGGAGTATTGATTAATTTGTATGGTATTTAGAGTTGAACTTCTAATGTTATCAATCTCCTTGTTAACTTTAGTTTTAACAATAGATCTCTAGTTAAGAACATGGAATTTATTCCTGAATGTGCATCCTTCCTTTGAATTTATTTCTTTTAGATTAATTAGATGTCTTCAAGGTTAGAAGTTATACAAAGGGATCATTGTTATACTATATTGTACTTACCACTTCCTCACCCCATGTGTGGTGTGTATAAGATGGCATCGTAAAATTGATGACATCAAATGTGCTTAGTATTTTTTCCCTAAAATATATATCTTGTTTGAATTACTTTTTTTTATATAACTAGGTTGTGTTTAAGTAGGAGAAAACAATGGAAATGACACTACAAACTTGCTTTAGTATCCACTTTAATAACATATTTAAATTCATCTTTTTGCATCAAATGTCTTGTCCACATTTGAAGAGTACAATATCCTTTTAATCCTTATTGTGAAAAAATGTGCAAGATTTCAAAAGAATTCCTATGGATAGTAGCATGGCGCATAGCATTTATGTGATGCATTGGTGTCCCAAAGATTCTCAAAAATTAACAACATATTTTTTATGTGTCCTATCTGTGACACTTATTGTAATGTTTGGCTATGAAAATAAAACTTTTTTCTACCCCATCTAAGCAAACAAATCCATCTACATTCCCATTTTGAAGAGACTTTTTCATCTTTTATAACTATATTTCTCCCTCTTTACAACATTGGGGAAATTCTATCATACCAAATTATGGCATCCTCTTGCTCCTTTCAGCTATTTGAAGCTCTCAAAAGTGAATGCATAGCTTACATATCCTTTCAAATCCTTTGATGAATTTCACATTTCTATTAATATTATTTTATTGATTCAATAATATTTGTTGTTATTTGGTATTGCTTTCCATTCACTTGCTAGGTAAGCTCATTAGTACAAATAAAGTTTTTATCAATCTCATTATATCGTTTAAAATGGTGGTTTTCCATGCATACTGGGGTTGACATCATTATCATTTTTATATCAATACTATTTATTCCTTAATGAAATTAAGATTAAGATAACACAATTTTAATCATTTTATCTATTCTCACTATCTATGGAGGTGAAAAGACTAAAACAAGGTTTGACTAAGGAAAACCCTTAAAAATCCCCAACATTTTTCTTTGTGTTTATGTGTTACCAGGTTAGATCAAGTCTTGATCAAGATTTGTACATTCTGAAACTTTTTGGTATAACTATTGTATGGACAATGACATGACGCATAGAAATCCACATGTTGGTATCTTGGGCAGTGAGCTTCAATGTCTATTGGCAAGTTCCTTTCTATGTTTATTTTACAATGTTATTGTTAAGAGTTGTAAACAAAAATTTATACTATTCATTTCATAGTATCTTTGTGTCTTTTTCAATGTTTAAGTAGATTTAAAAAGAGCATTCATTTCCAATTCTCTTTTAAAAGTATTATGTAGATTTCAGTATATCTTTGCTTTCTAATTCAATATTGAATAAGAAAAACATATCATTTTGAAGTGATAAGGAAATTAATTAGTTAAAATTAGGAATATTTAGTTAAATTTTATTTCCCTTCATTACATCATTATTCTAGCATATTGTATCATTCTTATAATTAAAACCCTAGCTAACATTATTATAATCACTAGTGTTTGAACTATCAAAATTAAGGAGGGAAACCCTTAGATTTGTAGACACCCAAAGGATGAAACCCCTTTGGTTTCATTAGTTAGAGGATTTAGAGTTTGATCACATATAGTTGTTTTACCCAATTTACATCATCTCCAACTAGTTAAATATTCTAATAGTTTCACCATGGGTTATTATTTTCATTGCAGGTGTTGTCTCACTATCATTACAATATATCTCATATTTGTAATGTTTATAGTATGTGGTCATGGGTTAAGAATTGTACTATCCATTTTTTATTGTTGTTGTAGCAATATTTTGTGTTATAGTTTTGACTTATTTAATATAAGTGAAAGTTATGCAATCTATCACCATTTGTGGGATTGATTTGTAATCTAGGTTTTGTAATATTTATTGTCATATTAGTTTTTTTTAAGGATAGTTTGAACTTATTCAAGATTAATAAAATATCTATAATTTAAATTCCATTTTATGAACTTAATTTGTAATATGGGTTATAAATATCAATGCAAAGAGTGAAGAAGTATGGGTTTATTAGATTAAGGAAAAATACTTAGATATGTAGTATATATGTCTTTCATTTTCTATTTTGACCTATAATATTAGGGTTTTAATATTATAATGTAGATGGAAATGAGTAAATTTTGAGGTTTTTATAAGGGTTTAGTAAAATATTTAAATCAAAAATATTTTTTCCTAAAATTATTTCCCTATGATATTATAGCTTTATGACAAAAACCTCCATTCTATCATTACATTTCTAGTACTTCCCCTTAAGCTCATGAGTTAAATTCATTGTCACATTTGGATAACAAGGCAATAAGGATGTTACTAATCATGCGAGCATTACATATATAAAACCAAATATATTTAGAGAATCCATTGCATTGAAGGATCCTCCATATGTTGTATTGGAATTTGGAACATGATAGTTGATGGAAAAATTGACACATGTAACATAGGCAAGATGTAATTACCTTAACTCTCCTAAAAAAGTCAAATGATCATTAAATCAATCACCTTCCAAGGTCTTGAGAGTTGGCCACAACATTTTTATTAACTAAGTGGTCAATTAGGCTATAATGTTCAAGGGGCGTACTAGTTTTCTATCACAAATTGAGTTATTTTGAATTTGAAACTAATCTAACAGTAGTTTTAAAGAAAATGAAAAAGATAATTCAAAGCATGCAAGGAAAAAAAGAATGTATATTTATCAAATTAACTAGACATGTAATTCTTCAAAGAACATTTAAGATAAATTGTTGAATGAGTAAAATTGTAATTAATAAATATTTAGATTCATTCCCAATGCAAGATTAGCAATATATTTTATTTTATTCATCATGATTTAAACTAATAGAAAATAAACCTTATTTATTCCTCTAAAGAATTATAGATCAAATAGAAAATAATAGAAATACCATTCAAGAGCATAATCCAAAGATGGTTTAAGTCCAGCTGCTTCTATTGCATTGAATCAAATAAACAACAATTACAATTCCAACAAGCTTCACTAGTGTACAGAAACTAATGTCTTCAAATTGACTCTTCTAAACTATTACAGAAAATATAATTATAGAAAATCTAGAAAATGCCTAACTTATTGGACCTTAGATCTCACTTCAATTCTTGGACCTCAACAATGAGAGAGATTCTATATTAAATAGGCTTATTACAATAATTTCCCTCCAAAATGAGAGACATGCAACAAAAATTTGGGCGCCCAACATGTAGATCCACAATTATAGGCAGCACTGAGCTAAACTGCAACTAACTCATATTACAACTAAATTTTTGGAAATACGCACCAGTTTTCCATTTAGAACGCCAATTTTCTCCATTTCAACTGTTGTGCCCTCCTATTTTATAAGAGAAGTCCCAAAACAACATCGTTAATGGTTGACTCTATCAAAACAACATATTCTCTTTTTTTAAATTTGAAATTCGGCCTCTTTTTTTTTGTTTATATTCCTTAAAATTGGCTAACACTTGGGTTAGCACTTCCACATCTAGCCCATCTACCCATTCGAGTTTGAATTTAGTCTTCTCAAAATTGGTTGTTGTACCTATATCATTTTTCATCTGATATATATTGTTCTTTACCTACCTTACATCATCCTTAAAATTCATTAGCTTATCCAAAACTATTTCTTCTTCGCCATTTTTAGTTTTTAATTTCCTTTTCTAACTTAATATTCCATGAATCTTTGATTGCTTTGAGAGTGTCTAACCTTTGTGTACCTAGAAGCAAAATATTTGAACTAATGATCATAACAATAAAAATCTCAAAATATGAGGAGTCTTCATATAAATCCTTTTGCAACTTAATTAATCTTATCTTGTGTTCTATGATTAACTCCATTCTAAATAATATAATATTTGATGCATTTGTCCACAAAACTAGCATCTTTGTCTCCCAAAATTGTGGATTGACTAAACTCTTTTGCACTAACTTTGATCAACTCTTTGAGCTACCTCAAATATATTTTGTACTAACTTTTATCAACTCTTTGAGCTGCCTCAAATCTATTTTGTACTTATCTTCCTTATCTCTCAAATTATTAGTATATGTCTACAGTTGCTTTTCCAAAGATCAAGCATCCTCATATTACTTGTATCCTAATTTCAGAAGCTCATAAATCTCTTTCTGGAACTTCTTAATCCACCTATCAAAAATGTGGGACTTTTTCTTCATCTCATTCAATTCATCTACTTCCTTTCTACTTATCAAAACTAGATCCTTTGATGACGATGAAGGTTGCTCTGATACTCGGGAGGTGAAATCTCTTAAGAACCTTTTCATATGTTATAATTGAGCCTTTAGCTCATCCTTTTTTTTCTTTTCCTTTACCAACCTTTCCTTCATAGAACTAACAACTAAGTCCAAGTATGTCATTTATTCCCTTCTAGTTTCTCTACCCAAGTTGACAATTGATAACTAGTAATCTATTGCTTGCAACTCTATGTCATCTTTATCAGTAATGATATTTTTTATCTTTATAATCATTTATCCTACATCATTTAATCTGGTGGAGTGGATGGTCCTTGACTTCTTTCTATGCTTTTTTTTTTCCACCTTCACCACTATATCTTTCCAACTTAGAGGTTGGAAAACCACCTGCTGCCTCTTCTCTAGATTGAGCTTTAGCCATGTAGGAGCTCATGTTGGTGTAGATACCTATCATTAATCTCTTAGAATCTCACTTGGCTACTCCTTTGTCATTCCCTCTTCTACACCAATCACCTATAAGGAGGTAGCCTTTTCTCATTCAACCTTTTCTTGCTCATCTTTCTCTAGTTAGCCTGCCTCTGCACATTGTCTATCAATTCCTATTGCTCCTCTTCAGTGAGCACGTGTTCAATATCCTCTTTTTTCTCATCATCCTTAGGGTTTGGTAACTCATGGAGTTCTTGAGTATCCTACCCCTGACCATCTATCTCTTCAAAATCACTATTCTTTGCTAGCTTTTCTTCTTCAAAATGTGTTCCTCGAGGAGATTCAGGTGGTATATCCACTTGATCACTCTATTTCTCTTCCTTCCCTAGAGGAACCTCTTTTGTATCTATAAGAGGAGGATATTCCATCACATCTATTACCAATGTTTCCTCCTTAGCTTCTTGTACCAATCTAGTCATTTAGTTCATAGTGGGGGTAGTTTTAGTTGCATTTGTCTCTTCTGTGGGGTGAACTTGGGAGATAGGCATCACTCCAAGTCTAAAAAAAACTCTTGTAGATGCACTCCTATAGGTAGTTGAGTTTTTTTAGAAATCCTCTACTACCTTTTCAATTGAAGGCTCTTCCTCTTTGATTGTCTAGGGTATTGTCTTCTTCTTCAGCCTCTTTTACTCCTTTGGTGTTGTTTCAGAGGATATTTTTGGGGCTGCCCCTTTCCTCTTCTTGGTAGACACTCCTTTTCCTTGATATTTCTTTATCTGAATCTCTACCCATGAATTAATCATATCTAAAACCTTTGTCAAAATATCATCAATTAAGAGGTCTTCCCTCTCCATCCAATTGACAAGATCCAATAATCTGGTAGCAACTTTATCTATGTCATATAGTGGGTCCAATGTTTGACCATCATCAGACAATCCCTTTGGGATGTCATCCCTTGTTCCAAATTCCCTCATTTGTTGGATTTTTTACCTATTATAACCTTTTTTCTTGACTTCATAGTCATCCTGCAATTCTACCCAAAATTCCTTGATGTTTGGCTAGTGGTGGGGGAACATTAAGCCACTAAGGGCCTTCATTTTTCCTTTGGGATCAAAGTTATACCGTGCAACATATTGTTTCAAGTTAAAATCTTGTAGCTCTTTTGTGGTCGTCTTGGAAATAATGGCATATGGGCATGAATAGTATCCTAGTTGAATAGGATACTTTAGTTCTCATGCTTTGTGATTGCCAAAGAACTTCAAGTTTACATCTAACATCTATCTAGCTAATTCTATCAACAGAAGCCAGTCACTACAATTTTTTGGAAGTAGAAAGGGTGCCTTTTCAAACCCATAGATTATGATATAGGTTTACTTGGGGAATTGGATGAACCATTGACCCCATTCACTTACTAGTGGCATTGCTTCCTTAGTCATTTGACAACCTACATCTCTTATGATTTGATTGATAACTTGGTATAGGAAGGCATCATTGACCCTCTTGAAATGTTTCTTAGCTTCCTTATGTTCCAACTGGGTGTAGTAATCCCAAACTTTGTTATCTCCTTGGGCTTCCCCTTTAACTCCAACTATGTTTAAACTAGGGAAGTTCCCAACTCTGATTGCTAGATAAATTACATATGAACACATGAAGAATTTATTTAAGCCTTTCACTATTATTAACTGAGCATGAATTGTATCAAAGATAATTTATTCCCGGTCCAAAAATACCTCACCTTTAAGAATAATGTGAATGAAATTTAACATCTAGGACTCATAAGTCTTGGATTCCTCTTTTCCTAAGGCTCTTAACAATAACATAATGATATCTCCCACCTTGGAGTAGAATTCTAATCTCTTGAGCTTTGTGGGGATCTTGGCTAATGACTTCCTTTCTACCTTAAGACATTTCTTGTTCATGTGCCTCGAGTTCTCTTTGATATCCCTTTGACATTCTTGGAGTGCCTCTACTTCTGATTTCATCTTAATCTTGGCATAGGGAGGCTGATCAAATACAGTTCTGATCATGGGAGGGGAAAGGTCTATGATTTTTATTCTCCATGGGTCATAACACTTCATTTGCACTGGTTTCAATGTTGTTGCTACCAAGATGAATTCTAGACACTACACTGCCACAGGGAAGGATGCCACATGGGATAGCCCTAAACTAGCTATTTTTGTGCTCTTGGAGTGGAATTAGAAGAAAATTTATCTTCTTTAAAAAAAATTATATCTATATGTCCCAATTTAGTTTTTGTTATTTTCATGACCTGTGAAGTTAATTTGGAGACACATGGAACCCCTTGGAATTTATATTTTATTGTTAATGGAAGCTTATCTGCATTGGACCTTTAAGCCCTTAGTTCTCTTTTTGCACCCTTAGGACTTGAGTCTCTACTTGAATTATATATTTATGTTACATATTAAAAGAGAAAACAAGATTTGTAAGAACCTTTGACAAATTCATGAAGGAAACATAGCTTAAAAGAGGGTTTAAATTTATGTCCTATCAAATTTTGGAACCCCATAGGAACCTCTATTTTGTTAGGCCCTTTTAATTATTTGGTGGGAATCAAGATTGAATTAGGACATAGGACTCTTTAATAAAAATTTCAATCGAGACTTTAAACTCGATGGAATTTTACCTTGAAAAAGTAGGAGTCGAGGTCAGGAATAGACTTAGGACTCAAACTTTTGTTTATGAAATTTGGTCGAGATTCACAATCCTAGCCAAACCTTGACCTTTACAGGATTTGATGTCTAAAACAAACATTGGCTCATGATATAAGCATGTCCATTTGGGTTTTGGAAACCCAAATGGACGTATCATCTTTCTGGGTCTGATCGGGACTTGGAACCCTGAATGGGCCTTAGTATGGTCGGGTCCAAAAAATCTTTTCAGTTTGGTTCATGAGTTTTTTTGGTACGATTGGGACTTGGAGCCTTGAATGGACCAAAGGTAAGTTCCTTCAGGAACTAGGACTCATGGCGGACATTGGTACTACCTTGAAAATATCCAGTTAGAGAAATGAATCCTGAATGGACTATTCATGGCAAAGGTTGGGAGCAAGATTGGATGGTGAACAGAAAGAAAAAGTGTCCTCTCAAGGTTTTGAACACCACAAGGACCAAAGGTAGCATTTGGAAAGGATGATAAACTGACATTTTATCATGGAGATCGGGATTGAAAAGGGATCTCAAACTCAGACATTTTCACAGAAAGGGCTTTTTAGTTTTGTAAACCCAAGAGGATAGGTTTAGATTTAGGTCACTTTAGGAAATTTATTGAGAACCCTAGGTGGTACTAGGGCACATCAAGGGTCTTGAACCCTAAATTCCAAGGGCACTTTAGAATTAAAAAAATCTCGACAAGCAAAATGAGCAAGAAATTAATCAACAACCTGAAAGAGGAAGCCCTTAAACAAGGGCAAGAAAAACCAAGCTCAAAAATAAGCCACATGCAAACATGTAAACACAAGGACAACATGATGACTGAAACACACAAAAAAAACAAAAGTAAACAAACAAAGAAAACAAGAAATGGAGAAAACCAAAATGAAAATACAAGAATCCAACCTAGAACGTGCAAAAAGGAAGAAATCCACAAGGAAATTGGTAACAAGATGCCTCAATCATGCCCAAATCCGTCCCTCTGCACTCAAAGCTCTAAACTTGATTATGCAATTGTAATTATGATAGATATTTTTAATCAAGATGTCTTAAATTCACCCTATGAATGTGATATGTTGACCGCCATTAATGCAGTGGGTGGTCAAGAGTGTGGAACAAAAATGGACTTCGAGATCAGTCATGAAAAGCTCCAATGTCTGATCGAGGTTTTGATCCCCAAAAAATCCTAGGTAGGAAAACAAAAAAAAATAGAAAAATAGGGCAAGGTCAATGGCAGAAAATGGATTTGAACCAACTATACAAGGTCCAAAGCAAATTTTTGTTGCTAGGCCCGACGAAAAGACAAAGCGGGGTCAGGGTTCCAAATTGGATGCGGGCCCCTTTTTCAAAAGGTCTGAAGTTTGATTTAGATCTTAAATCTCAACAAGACATAAAACAAACTAGGATCGAGGATCCAAATCAAATCCACCCTTTTGCAAAAGGTTTTAAGTCTGATTTGAAACCTGGACCCTAACAAGGCAAGGAAACAAGGTGGGGTCAAAAAACCAAATCAAATCTGAACCTTTTTACAAAAAGGTCCAAAGTTTGATTTGAGACCCAAAACCCGCTAGGTAAACAAAGAAAATGATTGAGAGAGAGAAAAACCTACAAGGACCAAAACAAAAACACAAGGAAAAAGAGAAAAGGGCCCAAGAAAGAACGTATTCTCAAGACCATAGCAAAAGAAAACAACATATTAGTACTGTAAAAATATCACATTTTTACTGGCCTTCACCCACATATCTCCCATGTACCACCGAAATTTGTCACAACTTAATTTTATAAATAATATAAATTATTGAGATTTGTGTGACAAGATCCATTTCATAAACCATGTTAACCAATAGTCCCATTAATCTGGCCTTTGACATATAGGCTTCCTTCTAGTCATTGTTGAGCAAAAGCTTTAAAAGCAACTACTTCATATCGAGAAGATCAAGTGTAAGTCTTTCCAATCAGCAAGTCATAATCTTTCAATTTGAACTTTTTTTGCACATCGGGAAAAGGTGAATCAAGTCACAATGATCAAAGACCCTGAAGATTACATGTGTTCACAATCGGGAAGACAATGCCTATCATTTTACCAATAAAAGCTTATCAACCAGAGCAATATGATTAGAGAGAAGTTTTCAAAATCATGTCGAGCAAATTGATTACAGTAACTTGGAAGTAACATTTGGATCAGTAAGAAGAGTTAGGTAATTGATAATATTGTCATACTATCTCCACATTGATGTTATCCTGTTATTCAAATTAAGGATATACTTTATTTGTCAATACACATTTGTTGTCATTGTGTGATTATGTTAATTGGTTCCTTCAAGGAAGGATTAAAATCCTTTTAATAAATCATAGTAACCTGGTAGGATCAATTGGATCAATGAGAAGAGTATGTCAGTCAAATTCTTGCATATTTATACAAGGTATAAACAAACCTAAGTGCCAAACAATCAGAGTTATAACCAATACTAGCCACCTGTCATAGAATTTCATTGACTTCACTTACCCAATAAAGCGTTGGTCCACTTCATTCATACATTAATTATGCACTTTCATATAATAATTTTTAATTATCACACTAGGAGTAGGAGTAGTTACAAGGCATCATCTATCCCACATTCTATGCCACTGTGGATAGATCCATAAAATTCAATCAAGTCATACAATTTTCTATAGCTATCAAGGTCTACCTACCTAGGTTTAGCAAATCCTGAAGTGTAGAGAGTCATCAACCATCTAGGTTAACTCCATTCATTGGTTCAAAAATGTTGCAAGTCTAATCATAGAGCCTGGTATCCTCTTAGGATTTGTAACCTGCATTTTTGAGACCCAAAACAATAAAGGAAAGGAAAACAAATCAAGTACAAAGGGAAACAACAAAAACCAAGAGGTGGACCCATTTTGAACTAAAGGGAAAAATAGGAATGGGTATGTAGGACATAACAAATGGTGACTAGGCTAGGAAAATGGTTTATATGTTTTTGGGATATTAAAGCATTCAGTCACCCTAGAATCTTTGGTTTATGTTAGTTTTAACTTGGTACAAGTGATCTGATAAATGAGAGTAAGTTGAAACCTCAAATAGGACCTTAATGAATACTTTAAATCCATGTGTGTGCATTTGATTAATTCCCTCCCCTAAAGACTCTTCTATTCCCAAAATAACGAAACCAGTACCCAAGCTACATGAAGTGGGCTATACCATCATTGTGTAAGGATATCCTAGGCATTGCTCCACTACTAGTCAAGCATCCATGTCCCTAATAAAGTTACTGTTGATGGTGATTTTGGCACTTCAACAATGCAAGCAGAATATTGCTACTTTGCTTCTCCTGAAAGAGAAAGGCAACACATGGATGCCTTAGCTTCCAAGGTCTTTGTAGTTGGGTCTCAACTATGCTGATGTTACTCAGTGGTCAATGCAACAGTAATATTCAAGGGGCCTACTGGTATTGGGCTTTTGGATTGTTCTAAGATCAAACATGAAATAAATCCTATTCTAACCAGGGGTTTTAAAGAAATATAAAAAGATAGATCAGGTTTTTTGAAATAGAAAAGAATAATAGTTCATCCAACCTTAACCAGACTTGTTAACTTTAAGGAATTTATAAACTAAAACTACAGAACAAAGTAAACTTGTGATTGACACACAACCTCTTTTATTCAGAGTGCTAATTCGAATAACAGATTTTTAGTTACCATTCAAATAAAACACAAATAACATTTCATTCCTTGGAGACTTCACAAATCAAATGATCAATTTAAGACAAATATCATTCTGGAATACAACATCAAGTAGTTTAAACTCTAATTGCTTCTACTATTAGTTAAATAGATAAGCAATATTTACAAAGCTGGCACAATCACTAGTGTACAAAGAATCTGTGTCTCCAAATTGTTTCCAACTACACTAAGAGAACTTGGAAAATACATTACAGTCTGTATTGAATTCTACTACTAGATAAGAAGACAAAGAAGCTCTCACTACTAAGAATCAAGATGCAGCTCTATCTCCTTCTGCTAACTGACTACTCCCTGGATTTTTTTCTATCTGCTCTAACAGTTCTAACTCTAAAATTTCTCTATCTAAAAGTCCTTTTCCACAAGTTTTCTACCTTAGAAGTTCTAACCTTTACAAAGAGGCAAGAATGCCATTTTATACAGAGTGTACCAGCAAGAATGTGTTGTCCCCTGCACTAGGGTTTACAAAATATCTACCTCCAGGAGAGTCGGCTCTCAGATCTTTCTGAGGAAAGTCAAAACTACATTCAATGTGAAGCCCTATTGTCCATCTTGTTGAAGGGTTGCTCTGTGGATGACCTTAGATATTTTGTTGTTGTCGCATTTACTCTTTTGTCTCCATCTCCATCCTTGAACTCCATCGGGGTCACCTTGAATGCTCAGAATATCACCATTAAGACTGATCTACCTCCTTGCCAGCAGTCACCACAGCTGTCTCTGTGAGTCATAGTTTCCTTCGGCCTCCTTTGCATCCTGGACTTTTCTGCATGTTAACCAGTCATTGGGAACAGCATCAGGCCTCTTTAGATCTTTGCACTGTTCAAGCCAATCCATCATCATCGGCCCTCAGAAGGAGTCCATCTAGTTTTCATTTCATCGGTCTTCTTACACAGGAGTGGTCAATCGGTCAATGAGACACCCCCTTAGTTTCCTTTGATTGGCCGATCATATGCCACACAAGCCCCATAAGCGGTCAAAGGTGGTCCGAACAGCATCGCATATCGGTGAGACACCACCGGTGTCTCCCTGATGTGATTATATCGCTTTTATCCACTATCGGCATGACAGTAAATAGTCGACAAGACGTTTCAGTGATGCCAGACTCCCTCTGCGAGCTCATCTCTGATGTTAGGGAGACTATAATGTTTTGGGGAGACCTTACCTCAAACTCCTTTCTTCTTACCAAGCCCTGCTTGTTGTCAGCAAGACTCCCTACCGTCGGCCAGAGGCTATGGCGAGCTCCCTTTGGTCAGACCGATGTTATGGCGAAAGAAAAATCTTCTGCCCAATGCCCCTCGGATTTGGCAAGAGTTGTGGCGACACCTTTTCCATGTCGGTGTGACCGTTTTCTCTTCGTTGAGACCTTATACCCAAGGGGGAACCCTTTGGAAAAACTTTCAACTTTTTTCGACCCCTGTTGTCACCAAGACCTCGCTGTAGTCACACGGATATGTTTTCTTTGTTCCACATGTGTCGTCGTAGCTCTCTCTTGTTGGGGAGATGTCCTATAGAAACCTCATGTCTCGGTGAAAGCCTCCACATGTTCACTCTTTGGTCGCTAAGACTTATTAATTCTCCCACCGAAGACCACTGATAGAATCCCATTGCATTGTGTTGGTGTGACTTGAAGATTTTGGTGAAACTTCCCTCCGAAGAAAAGTCTCTCATCGAGGATGAACATCTTTATCGCTGGTTGGTGAGACTTGAAGCTTTCAAAAAGACCACATACCGAAGCCTCCCTGCTTTGTCGATAGTTCTTTTGAGTTTGGGGAGACCCTGCTTGATCGACAAGACTTCCTCCTGACACCACACCCCTATCGCCAAGACCTCAATTGATGTCTTGCCGATAGTTGACTACACATGGATTTCACTCGCTGTGACACCTCTAGGGTCCTGATGACTTTTCCCTAGCTAATTTTTATGACCAATTGGACTAAGGAATGCCTTCCAAGTGAACTCAGCTAAGAAAATATTATCAAGTGTAGGATTTAACCCTGCAAAAGGAAGGTCTACATTAGTCCTTAGAAGCAAACAAGACATATTATAATAAATCCACCATTGCTTATAATTATTTTAGTGAATCCCTAGCAAGAAGAAAACCAACTTAGGTTGAGACAGAACCAAGACTAAATCAGATAGATCAAAAGTCAAAATTAGGAGGAAAACAAAAGAATCCAAAGAGGAAATCAAGTAACCAAAAGCAAAGAAATCAAAAGAGAAAGGGAGACCCATTTTATTCCAAATCAAAATGGGGTGGTTATGCAAGGCATAACAGATACCTCTAGTCACTTCCAAGTATAGCTCTACTATCAACTAGGTGTCCATAGCCCTAGTAGAAATATTGGATCGCCCATATTAACTGAGTATTTCTTTCATAATTTTTCTTTTCCTCTTTCTTAGCTTTTATTCTTATTATTGATATTTATTTTATGCTTTCTCAGTCCTTGGAAAAGAATCCCAAGGAATAGGTTTGAAACTACCATGGACATCATGACAACAGTATGACTTCATATTTTTCACTCAAAGCAAAGGTATAACCATTTTAAGAACAACTAGACCTTGGGGTTTTAATGATTCATTTCATTGAATACTAGATTAATTTGTCATTCACAAGACCATTTTAAATGTTCTCATGTTTTGCATATTGTCGTATTTGGATCAAAACAACCATAAATCAAAAATTCCAAAATGAAAGAATAACCAAAATATTCTAAGAATACATAAACCAAATTCCCCACTTCAGTAGCCCTAAACATGACCTTCAACTACCCAATCTTCCCAATGGGTGAAAAAAAAGCCACTCGAAAGACGAAAAAGAAGAAAGGGGGAAAGAGAGACAAATAGAAAAATGAAAGCAAAGAAAAATGAAAAAATATCAATGCTACTAATATACAAGGGAGATCTCTAAGTCTTCATGGGCCAAAATAATATTTTAGGAACTATCCATTGATATGCAATGGGATAGGTTCCCCTATTAACGTACTAAGCCAAAAGACATTCTCTCCAAGGATGTCTGCAATTTCATAGGGTCCCAACTAGAGTTTATCAAAATTTTGATGGTCACCCTTCTTCTCTTTGGCTTTATCCCATAAAATAACTATGTCAAATATTCTAAAAGCTTTGATCTTGGCTCTTTTGTCAAACTAATGTTTGATGATTGATTGATGTTTGGAAATTTTTTGTAGGGAAGCATATCTCTTTTCTTCTAAGCTCAGAAGGTTCATGAGCCTAACCTCTATCTTATCATCATCAATGAAAAACTCTTTCATAAACTGTAAGACTAATATTTGGAGATTTACTGGGAAAACAAGGTGTTGACCATAGACCAACTAGTAGGGTGAGGTCCCTAAGGCTACTTTGATTCTGGTTATATCTTCCCATAAGGTGAATTTAAGCTAGGTGTACCAGTCCTTAGGGTTTTTCTCTAACAACTATTGATAACTTCCAGAAGGTTCTTATTAGTTGATTATGCTACCCCATTCCCCTGTGGGTAGTAATTTTATGAATATTTAACAACAATTATATTCAAAGGCCCATTGAATGAATTGTGCAAAAGGTGGGGACATTGTCACATACTAGAGTAACAGGTACCCCAAACCTGGTTATGATGTTCCCTTGAATGAACTTGATAACAGCATTGGTGGTGTTATTCTTGCATGCTTATGCTTTTTTCCACCTCATACAATAGTTCATAACTATCATAATGAATTTATGACATGTAGAGGATTTTGGATTAATTACTTCTACAAACTCTAATGTCCATTGGGAAAATTTCCATGCCTTGTAAACTAGTTGTAGAGGCATGGTTGGGTTGCATTCTTTTGATGTGGCTATCTGAAAGGTGTGACAACCATAAATGTGTTAATGTTCATCCTGAAAGATGTGTGGCTAGTAGTAGCTTTATCTAAAGATTTAGTGTGCCATGGACTCTATAGACCCATACCCAAAACTATGGTTCCCATGAAATTCATTCAAAATTCACTTGGCCTATTGTTGATCCAAGCATCTCAGATATATCCCTTCAAAATTCTTCCTGAATGGGGCTCCATTTTTTATCATGTAATTAGCACTTTTCAACCTTAACGCTCTTCTATATGTAGTATTCAAGCCTTTGGGACATTTATTATTCAATAGTAAGAAAAAAAATCAAAGTACCAAGGATATTTGGTGAATTAGTGCATTGTATATTGTTGAAAAGTGATGTTGGGATCCACCTCTACCATTACTCATGATAACCCCTATCCTCGAACTAACTTCTCTTGGATGTAGGGAACACTGAGAAGGGGGGTGAATCAGTGTTCAATAAATTTTACTATTCATATTAAATTTAAAACCATCTACAGCAATGTAAGAACTTTGTGCAGTATTAGCGGCATAAGATAGATAAGAACATGCGCACACAATAATGAACACCATAACACCAGAAATTTTACGTGGAAACCCTGTTAGAGGAAAAACCACGGTGGAGATTAATCCACAAATTTTTTACTATGTTAAAATTAAAGATAAAAGGGGAATGCACTTGCATTCAGGCTCACTACCTACAATACATATGATATAATGTTGCTAAAAAATTTGACCTGATGGAATCACATCTTCAAATGCTAGATTTCAATTCTAATGAAGCACACAATCTGCTATTTGATCACACTCTTTTTATGCTTTGTTCTGCACTTCAACAGAAGTCTTCTTGCAACACATATAGTAACTCACTTGATGATTTTTTGATGTAGACTCATAGTGCTATACAAAATTTTCACATAAATACCATACACACTTTCCATACACATATTTTTCACATTCTTGCATACCAAAGATTAAATACCGATCTTTATATATCCACTATCATCAATTTCACTATATGTCGGCTTGAAGCAAAATTTAATAGCTTTCCTTGTGTCAGCCCAAAATAATAAATCACAATTTAGTGCATACCTACATAAGTCAACTAAACTCATAGTAGGGACCCAAACAAAGGTTCACACATAAGAAAGTAACAAAAAATTTACTCCATATATATCGATCCATGATATTGAACATGTCGGCCACAAGAGAAGAATATACAATGAGTTATACCACCGAACCTCTTAATTTGAGCTATGATAGCAATAATGCCACAAAACTTCTTCAGCAGAGTAAAATACATGCTAGGAAACCTTCCTTGAAAATCCACACAACCAAATGATGATCCGGTGAGATGATTGAATCAACAGATTAACCAGATGTCTTGTTCAGCCGGTAAACTATGAAAACATAGATCTTTTGTCGGTACGATCATAACTGATACTATGGACCAAACTGAAGACTTTAGTTGCCATCAATGACAACACAAGTAGCCAAAAATCATGTCCACAACCATCATATGCCAACAATATCCCCCTTTGGCGTTGATGGCAACACTTAGTGAAAAAATTACTAAGTGCCCAAAACTCAAAAAGTATTATATCAAAATTGCTACTCCCCCTAAAGATGCCAGGAAATTTTTCACTCCATTCTCTCCCCCTTTCACATCAATGAAAAAAATTTATAGCATCCGCTCTACACTTCTTTCCTTAACTTGTTTAAAATAATGTACTAACCTTTACTTTATTCTTCAAAAAATTTACAACTATGGCAAAAAACTTAGAATATTATCTTATATTTAGATTTCATCTCTGGAAATAATTTCTACCATGAATCCACAACAAATCCAATGGAAATAATTAGGCTATTGTTCTCATATGTCCTATTGATGATTTGATTAAGGTGCTCAAGAATAGTGATTGCTTGTTGTAGTTGCTCTCCTGATCTGAGAATATCAACCATATGTTCCAGTCTACCTTCAGTTATATCCTTAACCTTCTAGAATGTGTCAGTGAGAACATTCTTAGTATGAAGAAATTTTGCGTGCTCAGCCTATAAATTGCTAACCTTCTTCTTCATGTCTCCATTTGAGTCCAAGAGCATACTATAGTCATGTCCAATCTTAACCAATTCACTTTCAATTTCCTCAAGTTTATCTTTGTACTTCCCTGTCACATGGGGCCACTTCAGGAAGTAGTTGAAGATGTTATTTGCATAATCGATGCACTATCTTAATTCACTCATCCTCTTCTTCAATTTTGAGAGAGATAACCTAAACTGCATTTTTAGGTGAGAAATTATCTCTTCTTCTTTTCTTTCTGAGGGCACAGATTCCATAGCTATCTTTACACACTCAAGCATTTCATCTGGGAGAATATTTAGTAAGCTTCCCAACTCCACATTATTGTCCACAAAGGATCTTGCTAAAGTTTTTTCAATAATGTCCTGCTCAAAAGATTGTCTACCTAACCACATTTTGGACACCTTTTGCACGCCATTCTCTCTGTGAATGATCTCTAATATTTTAGATTTAAACAAAGCTTCTTCCTCATCACTGTCTAAATCAGCAACAACTTTTTCTTCAACTGGTTTTGGAAAATCTCACGGAATATACTCTTCAGAAGATTTACCCTTTATGTCCACAACCACTTGACTTATTTCTTGCTTTTCAGTCTTTGGAGGCCTGAGTGCAGAAGTCACATCATCTAAAACTCTTTTCCTTTTATGCTCTTTCTCTCCCTTCCCAGAAGATGATCCAATCTCAATTATTCTTGCTGGGAGTGAAGCACCACCTTCTCCAAATCTCATTAATACTTTTCTAAAGAAACTATCATATACTTGTTCACAGTTCTCAAAGGAGTTGTAATGATTGAATATTTGTTTGCAAATAGGTATATTCCCTTTCCATACCACATTATCTTTTAATGGCAAATAATTCAGAAAATATATTAAAATGCATGTTGCCAAAGTACCAAACCTAAAAGAATAGTCAATGTTCCTAGTCAACTGAACATTTTCCATCAGTTGTTCTTTCAACAGGCTACACAAGTCAAAGTTCTCGCCTTCAATTATCATCTTATGAGCAATATAAGCAGCACCATCTGAATTTGATCCCTCACGGTTCCTAAAATAGATTTTATATGAAATCCCATAAGCCACATACTTGGTCAAGCAGTCCTTGATTGATGAAATTATCAATGCCCTTTGATCTCCCCTGATTCTGTTTAGGGTTTTGACTTCCACATTTCCAATTGACTTTTTCTTCAAAATGTCACCATCTTTACATAGTCCAGTTAGATTCTTGATCACGTCCTTAGTGATTTGATATGGTTTGTCCAATGTAATGGTTTCACCATCCAATTTATTCAATAAAAGCCGAACAATATATGTATTAACAAAATGAGGGAACTCGCACCAGATATCCAAATTTCTATGTTTAGATCCTTCAAGCCTTTTGCAATCTGAGAGCGACAAAAAAATTTGCTCATCCCTAATCTTCTGACTATTATACTCATCTAGGGTTACAGCACCTTTGATTTGCTTCATGATTATATTCTAAACAGACAACCACGGAATCCACAAACATAATGATTGACGGAAATACCTTAAGATTCGCTACCCAAAATCCTTTCAATCCTTTGAGACGAGTAGAAAAATGCCAATGAACTTGTTCTTCTTTAATACAATGTGCAGAAAATGAAGTTCAAAATTCCCTTATATAACTTTTCCAACTTTCACTTTTGATGCATTAAATGCATTGCCCTAGAAGTTTCGATGAGTCTACGGACTCAGACAACAGGTGAAAGATTTAGCTACAGATTATTCCAATTTCTTCCAGTTCATCGTATGAATTCCAATACTTCCTTTTGAAAGTGACTCAACGACTGACAACATCCACTAATCTGACATTTGCAATACACAAGGGTATAAGATATTTTTCATGAAAAACTCCCCCTAGGCCATTGGCCTAACATCAGTTACCGGAAGGACTACAGGTGAAGGCTTCCAGTGTAGGCTTATTCCCATTATCAGATTCGGTTTTTCTCACCCATGTCTTTTTCATCTAATTTTTTATCTCTTCCACAGAAGCTTTTTTCTTACCTTTGTTGTCTTTCTACGAAATATTTCTCTAATAATCCGGAGTTCTTTTATTCATATTTTTTTTCCTAAAGAATTTCATTGTATGACCAGGATTGTTACAATTAAAGCATACCGGACCTCTTTGTCTATACCAGCCTCTCCATTGATTTACACTTTCCTTGTACTGATTAGAAATATGCCCAAATCTTCCATAGGCATAGCATCTAGTGTTACTTATATTAACAGTTATTCTTTTTCATTCTAATGCTTTATGACCAAACTTCTTGCATTGAAAACATTGACCAGGAAATGAAAAAATGCTAGGACTTATCTTTCTACACTAAGAATCTAGGTGTCCAAATTTATTACAAGCAAAGAAATATCCATTAAATCTTTGAGCATTAGGTTGCCTTACCGGATATCTTCTTCCTTTGTTCTTCTTTTCAGGATTCTTCTGATTAGATCCAGAACATTCTCCTTCTTCATATCCAAGACCCTTCTTATCACTTATGTTTTTTTGACTTTTAGTTATTTCTTCAAGCTTGGTGGAGCTCATCTTAAATTTTTCTTTGAATTCATTTGCAGTAGCCAGCTCATTTGTGAGAATTACTAATTTTCTCTCAAGCTCTTGCTCGTTGCTTCCAGATTGTAGTAGTTCTATTTCCAGCTGAATGAATCCACTGTTAATTCTAATGCATTCCTCAGTTTTATCCTTCAAGGACTAGGCTAGATTTTCCTTATTCTTCTTTCTTTGCTCAATTTCTATGGTAAACCTCATCGCCACTAATTTCATTTCAAGTTTTAGGGTTTCATTATCCTTAGCTAGCTTCTCACATTCTCCTGTTATCTCTTTTATGGTTTGATTTAAATGCATCCATTGTAATCACTAGAACCACCTCAAGCTGTTAGGCTTTTCTTCAGAGGAACTAGCTCTGATACCAATTGTTGGATGCAAGGAACACTGAAAGGGGGGGTGAATCAGTGTTCAAAAAAATTTACTATTCATATTAAATTTAAAACCATCTATAGCAATGTAAGAACTTTGTGCAGTATTAGCGGCATAAGACAGATAAGAACATGTGCACACAATAATGAACACCATAACACCAGATATTTTATGTGGAAACCCTATTAGGGGAAAATCCATGGTGGAGATTAATCCACAAATTTTTTACTCTATTATAAGTAAAGATAAAATGGGAATGCACTTGCATTTAGGCTCACTACCTAGAGCTCACTACTCAATAAAATAGAGGTTCACTACCTACAATAAATATGATAGATTGTTGCTACAAAATTTGAACTAATGGAATAGCATCTTCAAATGCCAGAGTTCAATTCCAATGAAGTACACAATCTTCTCTCTGATCACACTCTTTTTATGCTATGTTCTATACTTCAACAAAAGTCTTCCTACAACACATATAGTAACTTGCTTGATGATTTTCTGATGTAGGCTCATAGTGCTATACAAAAATTTTGCATAAATACCATACACACATTTTTAAAATTCTTGCATACCAAAGATGAAATATCTATCTTCTTTATATATCCACTATCATCAATTTCACTATGTGTCAACTTGAAGCAAAATATAATAGCTTTCCTTGTGTTGGCCCAAAATCATAAATCACAATTTAGTGCATACCTACATAAGTCGGTTAAACTCATATCAGTTACCCAAACAAAGGTTCACACATAAGAAAATAACAAAAAAATTACTCCATATATAGTTGTGATCCATGATATTGAACATGTCGGCCACAAAAGAAGAATAGACAATGAGTTAAACCACCGAACCTTTTATTTGAGCTATGGTAGCAATAATGCCACAAAACTTCTTTAGCAGAGTAAGATACATGTTGGGAAACCTTCCTTATAGATCCACACAACAAAATGATGATCCAGTGAGGTGACCAAATCAACAGATTAACCGGATGTCTTGTTCAGTCGGTAAACTACAAAAACATAGATCTTTTGTCGGTACAATCATAATTGATATTGTGGACCAAACTGAAGACTTTAGTTGCCATCAATGACAACACAGGTAGCCAAAAATTATGTCCACAACCATCATATGCCAACAACTTCATGGGTTGGATATCTAAATCAAACTCCTATAGAATTACCATCCACTTCCCTCATCTCTCTCCAAGTTCACTCTGCATTAATAGTGACTTCACAGTGGGGTCTAGGACGAAGACTGTGACTTTGTTGCATAGGATATAGTGGTGAAACTTCTTGACATCTCTCACCAAAGTGAAGGATTATTTTTCCAATGGAGGATATCTGACTTCAAGATTTTTGAATGGATACCTCATGAAATCAATTTGTTTCCCATCCCCTTCTTCCTTCTATTGTCTTAATATTGTTGTATAGGAATTTTCTGATGCAAAGGAATAAATGAAAAATGGTTGCAGATAATCTAGACTAGTCAAGATCTGGGCTTCTGAAATAGAATATTTAAATTGAGTGAATTTTTCCTTTGCTTCATTATTGTGTGCTCTATCTTAGCACCCTTCTTCATCATTTCATTCAAGGTTTTTACTATTTTAGCAAACCCGATCATGAACTTTCGCACAAAATTTATTTTACCAAAGAATGACCTCATTTCTTTGTTGCTTCCAAGCATGGGTAACTAAAAATAGATTCCACTCTTTTAGAATCAATGGAGACCCCTTTCTCTAAAATCATGTGTCCAAACAACTTTCCTTCAAAGACCCCAAACATGTATTTCTTTGGATTTAATGATACGTCATACTATCAGCACCTTTCCAATACTTTGGCTAGATATGTGGGTGATTGTTTCTATCTTTTGAGAATATTGTGAGATCATTCATGTAGATGATGGTATATTTCCCTATAAGATATTGAATTCCACATCCATCACACATTGAAATGTGGCTCCTGCATTAATCAAACCGAATGACATCCTTTTGTAGGAAAATATCCCCCACTTGGTTATGAATGTCATCTTTATTTGATCTTTGTATTTTACTAGCACCTAATTGTATCTTGAGTAGCCATATAGAAATGATGGCATCTATGACCCATTAACATTTTTGAGTACTTTATCAAGTGATGGAAGAGGATATTTATGCTTTTTAAAATTCTGATTCAAGTTCTTGAAGTCTACGCACAATCAAATCTCACCATTTTTCTTGCACATTAGCACCAGATTGGCCACCCAAGTAGAGTGCCAAACCAAAAATATTATCTTTGAAAATAACATTTTTTGTACTTCCTTAAAAATGAGGGGTTCAATCAAAGCATTCACTAGTCTCTACTTCTAACAAAATGGTTTGACCTTGGGTTTGAGTGGGATCATGTGTGTTATGATTGATATGTCAAAGGTCTTGATATCCTTATATCCCCATGCAATAGTATCAATGTATTCCTTTAAAACTTTAATAATTTTCTCTTGGATATCTTTCAAACAGGTCTTTCCAATGAAGATGTTCCTTTTAGGGCTCAAATCTACCAGATTGTAAGTTTCATATTTTCCCCCATCAACATCAACAGGTAGTTTGTCTCTAGCTCTAGGATCATAATAAAAAATTCATTTCCAATGTAACCATCCTTTTTGGAATGTTGTTTGTTTTGAGATTGATAATGTCTTCTTGATCCCAATCTTTAGAATCCCTATCTAATTTATCTATAATTTTCCCATCAAAAAATCTTGAACTTGCCAAGAAACTTAAAATATGTCAATCATCATTGAAAACTTTAAAAATTCCTTACATTATCTAGGATTTCCAAACTTGATACTAACTCCACCGAGAACCTTTTCAACTTTTATTGCTTCACAGGTTCTAGAGTGCCTGTAACAATTGTTAATGCATCTTCAATCTAGTTATTTTCCCTAGGGATTAGCTTTATATTGAATTCATCAAAATATTCAATCAAGCTCCAAACTTTATTTCAATACATTGCCAACTCTTATTATAGTAGGTGTATTAACTTTGCACCTGTTTGACCACTAGTTCTGAATCTCCTTGCACCTTGAGGCACTATGCTTTCTTTTGGTGTGCAAATAGAAGCCCTCAAATTAGTGTTTCATACTCTTCCATGTTATTGGTACACACAAACTACAATCTATAAGAAGAAAAATGAGTCTTTCCTTTGGGACAAATTAATTCAACTCTAACTCCACTCCCTTGTCTTGACCTAGATCCATCAAATTTTAATGTCCACAACTAGTTTTCATGTGAACTATCTCCTTTGTTATGACCTTATGATTTTGTCTTTATGGGGTTGGTTGTGGTCTCATTTTCTCGGTACTATTGATAATTTTATTTTTAGGCATGTTTAATTCCTTAGATGGCTCCTCTGAAAGGGGAGGGTGAACATGCATTGTCTCTTAAGTATGATCTACATTTAGATGTGAAACAACTATAGAATCTTCAGCAAGATCTAGTTGTTTTGAATTATCAAGTTCATTATCCGAATGAGTGGGAGATACATGGACATTATCTTCCAAAAAATGTTGCTTGTTTTCCCCTAATATATGGTCAGTGGGTTGGACATCCATCTATTGGCTTACTTCATTCAAAATTTCCAAGCAAGGTTTATAGGTTAGTTTAGAGTGATTTTGGCAATGAATCCTACACTAGTTAGGAAGTAGTAACTCCCATAAGTATGGCCATTCTCCTAAGATGAGCTTATCTTGATTCATCCTTCATGTTAACATGCTTTGATTAATCAAACACATCCTTTCTTTGGTATCCATAGGATGCAAGGGTTTTTCATGAATGATCATCATGAAGGTCATGGTTTCATCTACTCTATAGACCTTTGGTTTGGTTTCTACGTATGCAACCTCATTGGGATGGTTATATTCAGTGATCATGTATTTGAGGCATGGTTCACTGTCAATCCTAAGTTGGTTTTGGTTTCCTCTCCATAGTAGCCACATGTGGGAAAAGTCAATTGGGACATACCCGTTCAGGATCTTTGACCAATCTATTTTCAAGAGTATTCCATATACTTCTGGTATATCCACCACCTAGATATCAATATGCCATTGGATCCTAGGGTCTGACCCCAACTGAATGAAGACATCTATCAGTTCCTCCACCACATTGACTTCAGTCTTATCCAACTGTATAACTTTCTTTTAAGTTCTAGTTGGTTTCATACCTAACTTTTGGTAGATAGATTGTGGCATTATGTTCCCTAAAGCACCGGAATCGATTAAAAAATTGTGTAGGTTCTTCTCGAATATCCTAAGGCTAAGAATAAAATGGGAACATCTATCTTCCCTCAATACATGATTGCATTCATGTCGGCTATTGCGGTTACTTTAGCTTTTCCCTTAGGTTGACCTATTTTGTCTAGAAACTTAATCAAAGCCTCTCACTGACTAAGATAATTTTGTAGGACATCAAAAAAGACATGTTGGATCTATATTTCTTTAATTATTTGATTATATCATAAATCATTTTGTTTTGGAACTATGGTCTAGCAACAAAGGTGGGATTTCTTTTTCCTTGACCTTCTATTGGTCCTTTAGGTAGTTGAGGGTTATTACTAGCTTCAGGATATGGGGAATTGGACCACTGTTAGAGGGATTGGAAGTAGTGAAAGGACCTCTATTTTTTTTCAAAAAGTAACCTCCCCTCTAAGATTGGAAGGAATGGGCATCATAAGCATTTGCTTCGATTTCATTATCTTCTTCAAATGGGAACACAAAGGTATCCAACATCATGGCAGTATTCACATGTCCATCATTCTCATTTAAGTTAGGTTAGGAGGATTATGAATCAACCTATGTTATCTTCACCATCTTTACCATTTGTGGTTAGTTTACCTCAGAGTGAGCAAAGGTGTCATGCAACCTACACCAATTGGTCATAAATTTTACCTATGATTCATTTATTGTGTGAGCATAACAATCACTTTCCTGATTATTATTCATGATCCCACCATTGTTAGGATTTTTATCCCATTTTCTATTATAAGGCCTTTGATTATACCCTTTGTTCTGGTTTGAATAGTTCCTTTGATTTTGGTTATTATTTTGATTTTGATAATTATTTTGGTTTTGAGGGTTAATTCTGAACTGAGTCAACTCTTCATAACTTGTGAGAGAGTTTTCTTAAGGGTCTCGATCTCATATGAGAGGCGAGATGTTTTCTCACTACTTTCATTCATTCTAAGAAGACTCATTTATGATGCCTGCAATAGATTTGCTTGAGGATTATGCCCCCATGTTGTTCAAAAATGAGTTCCCTCAGGCATGGTTGTAATATGTGCTTGGGAATACTCTTGTCCATTGTTGGGCCAAGGAAACATAGGAACTAGAGGTTTTTCACTCATGGGAATGAAAGTTGAATTAGACATCCCAGGTATTGTGTTTATTAATAGAGTGTTGTTGGTGATGGCCTATTTTAATGCCATTATTTGGTTAGGTATTCCTATATATCCTAATGAAGGTAAATTTTCTCTTATACCTCCTAGTGAGGGATTTATTTGTTGTTACAGTTGAATAGCCAAGTGGTAAACCTTAGCTAGTGTATCAATTTGAGTGTCGATATACATTCTCTTTAAGAATAGAGTGACGGTGGATACAAATCCCTCAAATGATTGTATTGCTATGTTTTTTTTAACAAAATAAGGTGCTTGCAACCTCTTGTATTCATCTCTTTCCTACAAGTGGCAAATCGATGATATAGGATAGTTGGGTCTACATAGAAATGGAATTAATCAAAAAATGTGTCCCCTAAATCCCTCCAGCAAGTGATAGATCTAAATGGAAAACTTAGGTACTATTTGTAAACCATGTCTCTAACTAGTTGGGTCTTGATGTTCTATTTGAGCTCTCATGACTACATCTTTAAATACTTGACTATGTTCTTCTACGCTTTGAGATTCCCCTTGAATGTATTTCAAGTAGAATCTCTCTGGGTTATTAAGAATTTCATGGAAACCACCTGGGATGACTCCTAGGGGTGGGTATTTTTCTGTAAAGAATGTCATTGATGGAGATGGTGGCATTGTTTCTAGTGGGGTTGGTGATGCAACTATGTTTCCACGATTGGTTTTGGGTCTAGGAGGAAATCTCAGTTCAAAGAAAGGTCCTTTATAAGGAGTAGATCTAAGAACTTTTTCAAACCTATCAAATGAAAATGAACCTATACTATCCATTTTGTGTTCTCAAATGGGCCCTCCTTCTAGCATCAATTCTATTGATGACCAAATTGACACATGCAACATAGGAAAGAAGTAATTGCAACATAGGAAAGAAGTAATTACCTTACCTCTCCTGGAAAAGGTGAATGATCGTTAAATTGATCACTTTCCAAGGTCCTGGGAGTTGGGTCACAATGTTGTTGATTAACTAAGTGGTCAATGAGGTTGTAATGTTCAAGGGGCCTACTATTTTTCTATCACAAACTGAGGTATTTTAAATTTAAAAGTAATCTAACTGTAGTTTTAAAGAAAATGCAAACGATAATTCAAAGCATGCAAAGGAGAAAAGAACACATATTTATCAGATTAACTAGACATGCAATTCTTCAAAGAATGTTTAAGATAAATTGTTGAATGAATAAACTTATAATTAATACACAATTAGATTCATTCCCAGTGTAAGATTAACAACATATTTCATTTCATTCATCATGACTTAAACCCATAGAAAAAAAAATTATGTATTCCTCTAAAGAATTATAAATCAAATAGAAAATAAGAGAAATAACATTCAAGAGCATAATCCAAAGATGGTTTAAGTTTAATTGCTTCTATTGCAACGAATCAAATAAATAGCAATTATAATTCCAGCAAGCTTCACTAGTGTATGAAAACCAATGTCTTCAAATTGACGCTTCTAAACTATTACAAAAAATGTAAATTGCAAAAAATCTAGAAAATGCCTAACTTATTGACCTTAAATCTCACTTCAATACTCAGACCTCAACAATGAGAGATATTTACATTAAATAGACTTATTACAATAATTTCCCTCCAAAAAGAGAGACATTCAACAAAAATCTAGGCACCCAGCATGCAAATCCACAATTGTAGAAAGCACTAAATTGAACTATAGGTAAGTCGTATTACAACTAAATTTTTAGGAAATAAGCACCACTTTTCCATTTAGACCATCAATTAACTCTAGTTGAACTACTGCACCCTCCTATTTTGTAGAAGTCCCAAAACATCTTTAATGGTTGACTCAATCAAAATAATAATTTCTCTTTTTCAAAATTAAAAATTCAACCTATTTTTTGTTGTTTACATTCCTCAAAATTGGGTAACACTTGGGAACTATCACTTCCATATCCGACCCATCTACCCATTCGAGCTTGAATTTAGTCTTCTCAAAACTGGTTATTGCTACAACTATGCCATTTTTCATTTGATATATATTGTTCTTTAACCACCTTGCATCATCCTTAATGTTCATTAACTTATCCAAAACTATTTCTTATTTTCCATTTTTAGAGATAATTTCCTTTTCTAACTTAATATTTCAAGAATATTTGATTGCTTGCAAAGTGTCTAACCTTTGTACACTTAGCAACAGAAGATATGAACTAATGATAGTAAAAATAAATTTATCAAAACATGAGGATTCTTCATATAAATCCTTTTGCAACTTAAACAAGCTTATCTTGTGTTCTATGATTAACTTCATTCTGAATAATATGATATTGATGCATTTCTCCATAAAACTAGCATCTTCATCTCTCAAAATTATAGATTGACTAAGCTCTTTTGCACTAAATTTGCTCAACTCTTTGAGCTACCTCAAATCTATTTTTTACTTCTCTTCCTCATCTCTCAAATTGTTAGTATGTGTCTTCAATTGCTCTTCCAAAGATCAAGCATCCTCATATTGCTTGTATCCTGATGTAAGAATCCCATCCATCTCTTTTCGGAACTTCTCAATCAACCTATAAAAAATGTGGGACTTTTTCTTCATCTCATTCAATTCATCCACCTCCTTTTTTCTTATCAAAATTGGAGCCTCTAATGACGATGAAGGTTGCTATGATACTGGGGAGGTGAGATATCTTAAGAACCTTTTCATCTATTCTAATTGAAGCTTTAGCTCATCCTTTTTTTTTCCTGTCCTTGACCATCCTTTCCTTCACAAAACTAACAATTAAGTCCAAGGATGTCATTTTTCCCCCTCTAGTCTGTCTCCCCAAGTTGACAGTTGATTGTTGGTAATTTGTGGCTTGCAACTCTTTTCCATCTTTGTTAGTAATGGGAGTTGCTATCTCTACAATCATTTCTCTTTCCTCATTTAACCTAGTGGAGTGGAGGATCCTTGACTTCTTTCTGGCCTTTATTGTGTCCACCTCCACCACTATATCTTTCCATCTCAGAGGTTGGACCACCACTTGTTGCCTCTTCTCTATATTGAGCTTTAGCCATGTAGAAGCTCCTACCAATGTAGATACCCATCATTTATCTCTTAGAGTCTCCTTGGGATACTCTTTTATTTTTCCCTCTTCTGCACCAGTCACCTATGAGGAGGCAAAATTTTCTCATTCAAACTTTTCTTTCTTAGCTTCCTCTAGTTTAGCCTACCTCTACACATTGTCTATCGATTCTTGTTCCTCCTCTTCAATGAGCACGTGTTCAGTCTCCTCTTCTTTTTCCTCCTCATTGGGGTTGGGTAACTCCTCATGTAGTTCTTGAGTACCCTACCCCTAATCATCTAGCTCTTAAAAATCAATATTTTCTGCTAGATTTTGTTCTTCAAAGTGTGTTCCTTGAGGAGATTTAGGTGGTATATCCACTTGATAATTTTTTTTCTCTTACTATCCCAGAGGAACCTCTTATGTATCTATAAGAGGAGGAGAGTCCACCACATCTATTACTATTGTTTCCTCCTCAGCTTCTTGTACCAATCTAGTCATTTAGGCCATAGTGGGGGCATTTTCAATTGCAACAGTCTCCTCTATGAGGTGAACTTGGGAAATAGGCACCACTCAAGTCCACCAACCAGTCCTATAGATGTAACCCTATAGGTAGTTGAGTTTGTTTGGAAATCCTCTACTACCTTCTCAATTTGAGGCTCTTAATCTTTGGTAGCCTAGGGCAGTGTCTTCTTCTTTAGCCTCTTGTACTCCTTTTGGGTTGTTCTAGAGGAGGTTTTTGGGCCTACCCCTTTCCTCTTCTTGGCAGGCACTCCTTTTCCTTGATATTTCTTGATCCAAAGCTCCACCCATGAGTTACTCCTATCTACAACCTTTATCAAAATATCATCAATTGAGGGGTCTTCCCTCTCCATCCAATTGACAAGTGTTGAACAAGACAACTAAGAGGGGGTGAGTCAATTGTAACAAATTTAAACCTTTAAATCATTCACCAAAATAAATCCTTAACAATGTTGAAATGATTAAACATTAAGTGCAAGTGCAAAAACTAAAAATCATCACACAAACACAACACCAGATTTACGTGGAAAACCCAATTGGGGAAAAACCATAGTGAGGATTAACTCACACTATAGAGAATATCAAAACCGATTACAAAGGCTCACTTCCAAAATAAGGAATCGCTGTTCGGATCAAGACTCACTGTCCAATAGGGCTAACCACCTAGAGGGCTCACTTCCACAAAGATACAAAGAAGATAGAAGAGATATGTTATAGAGAGAAGACAATCTCAATGCAATAAAGAAATCCACCACAATTTTCTCAACCACTTGTAGGCATGCATGTATGATAGAGTACACCTTTAGCTCACTACATCTGGAAACTCAGTATTTAGGCTTTGCACTAATCTGCCACATTTGCATCATACACACCCACTAATTTGCATCTATTTCACATCTATATGCTCTATTTCTTTGCACTATCTCCTTTCTCTCTTTCACCACTAACTCATCCTGTATTTATATCATCTTCAACTTTGAAACATATCCAAAGTCAGCCATCCATCAATAAATTCAAATTAGGTCAGTGTCAAAAAATTATAGGGTGGAATTAGAAAGAGGGCGGCCCAAACACATGCTTGATGAGGACCCAAATAGGTCTAACATGCTTCATCAACTCTAAAGATAGTGCTTAATACAAGGTCATCCAAACCAGTGTAAAAAACATAGAACAATTAAGCACAATCCTTCCAGATACTGAAATTATCTTCAACACAATCATAACAACTTAACTTTAGAACCGAAAGTCATAATACTTTACCAAAGATAAATCTAGACCAACAAAATTTATCTCGAACCTCAACCAGAAAAACAGAAAAACATAGTTCACAACTAGTGAACATAACTCACACTAGACAATGAACCAAAAGCCAAAAATTTGAATATAGCAGCTTCCAATAAACATGATCAACATATCTGAACCACACAAACATAGGAGAAAATCCTGGAGAAAAACCCAGAGCAACCATTGAACACCTGCAACCTTTATTCAATACAATTTTCTCAATATCCTTGACATGAACAACCAACCTCCACAACAACCAATTGATAACCAATTGACTAGTTGACATCAATTACAACGCCTTCGTCATTCTAGTAGCAACAAGATCCAATGATCTGGTAGCAAATTTCTCTATATCATACAGTGGATCCAATGTCTGACCATAATCAAATAATCCCTCTAGTATTTCATCCCTTATTCCAAATTATCTCATCATAGGGATTGTTAACCTATCATAAACCCATTTCTTGACTTCATAGTCATCCTACAATTCTACCCAAAAATACTCGATGTTTGGCTAATAGTGGGGGAACATTAAGGCACTGAGGGCCTTCATTTTTCCTTTAGGATCAAAGCTATCCCTTACAACATATGGTTTTAAGTTAAGAGCTTTTAGCTCTTCTATGGTCATCTTGGAAGCAATGATAGATGGGCATGAATAGTATCCTAGTTGAATAGGATACTTTATTCCTTCTGCTTTGTGTCTTCCAGAGAACTTCAAATTTACATATAACTATAACAAAGGGAATTTTCCTAGAGTTAGCAGATTAAAGCATTAACATAAAAACCCAAAGTGATAATGAAGTGCAAAAGAAAAACATGAAAACAAATGAAACAATCTCACCAAAATGTCGTCATTCTCCATGGCTGACCTCCATTATACCTTCTTAACTTGCTGCAAAATGTTGTTGCCCTCAAATTTGTGATGAGCAATCTAATGACAATGGCAAGCCCTAAGCAAATGTTGAAGGATTTGAGATGACAACATGCAATACTAAGCTACAATGCAACTAGTAAGCATCTAAACTATGTCTAATTATGCCAAATGAGATGTAAGTATGCCTATAACAAAATGACAATAATGCAAGATGACAAGATTGCAAGATGACAAGGTTGCAAGAGCATGAAATCTAGATAGCATGAGGTGACAAAACAAGATTGCATGAGATCTAGATAGCCTCAGGTGACAAAATGAGACAAAAATTGCCATTTTATAGAAAATGCAATTTTGAGTGAATGGCCAAGATTGAAGATTGACAAGTGCCCTAGAATCAATGGACAAGATTCAATTTGACAACCCACAATTAGGGTTAGGGAAACATTAGGTCAAATTCAAAATGAATGGACATGATTGATTTTTAGAAAATCAAATCAAGGGTTGACAATGCATGTGACAAGAGATAAACTAGCACAGAAAAAAAGGTGGCTAGAAAATCAAATAATAAATGAAAATTATTTGTTTTTTGAGGAAAAAAAATATTTTGAATTAAAAATTAATTTAATTCAAAAGGTGGGACCACATGACAGTAAATGATTAATTTTAAATTATTTACCAAAAGAGGGAAATGTCAAATTAAATAATTAAAGATAATTATTTAATCATAGAAAGTGACAAATAATTAAATAAATTAAAGAATTTATTTAATTATAAGAAGACTTAAGAATTAGTGACGTATTAAATAAATAAACGAAATTTATTTATTTAATAATCAGGAAGACATAAAGAGTAAAGATAATTAAATAAATTAAGGAATTTATTTAATTATGGGAAGACTTTAGACAATTAGTGACGTATTAAATAAATATAATTTATTTATTTAATAATCATGAAGAATAAAAAGACATGAATTAATTAAATAATTATGAATTATTTAATTAATAGATGAAGATGGACCAAGGACATAATTAAAATGTCTTAATTATGCTAGGAAGGAGAAGGTAAAAAATAGAGCTTGCAGGCCTAGGTCATTTTTAAGTGTCTACATTTTGCCCCTCTTTGTCATAATGCAGCCTATCACATTGTGACAAAGAAAATAAATCACAGTCATGCCCCAATGAAAGTACAGAGTATCTATGAACCCTCGAGAAAATTTTCAAATTTTGGGCAACGACAAAAAATTTAGAAAGTGTCCCAATTAGTTCATTTTAGTGACTAGAAAGACAATGGCGCAGACAGTTTCGAGTTTCGAGGAGCTTAAATTGGCCAAAAAGGTGGTTAAAGTCGGTCAAAAGAGCCTCCAGTAATAAAAGGGGTTGACAAATGCCATGTTGACCCTATAAATAGGTTGACAATAGGGTAAAAGTCAATTCATTTTCACTTTTCACCTTAGTAAATTTGATAGCTCAGAGCGAGGAGGACTTTAGCAACGATGGTGATTCCAGTGACCAAGCACCGCAGGGAGATCGTGTGAATCTACAGGCGACCAGAGGGGTTAGATCCAGTGGTACATACCCCTAACTTGCTTTGTCATTTCATTGTTTTTCGTGTCATTTTTAGGGTTTTAGGTCCAACAACAAATGTGCTATGACGCATGTACTTGAGCGTAAGCCGCATTTGAGCGCACGTTTGACGCATTTGATGCATCGCAACACAAACATGAAAGGTCATTAGGACAAGGCTAGAATGTGTGACACATTCACAAAATCGCGCTGCAAACAAGAGATACAATATCACATTTGACATGTTGCAACACATTCATGAATTTAAGCGACACATTTGAGTGATTTAACGTACATGTTAGAAATCATGATGCAAATGCTCTATTGTGACACAAACGCATGCAAGAATGACGCAATCACTAGATTGAGATGCAATTGAAGTATGAAGTGATGTAATCACCTTATTGCGACGCAAATGAAGTCCACACGACGCATTTGACTTTGACTTTCACTGAGGCTGACTTTGTTTGACTTCAAATTTTGAATGTTTTTGAACTAGCTAAATGATAATGAGGATTTGTTATAAGGTGTTGATGCATGTTTTTCCATGTGCAGAGATAGTTAGCGCCTACTTATACATGCGAGAGTAGGTCATTGACTTACAAATTTTGAGACCAATTGAATGAGAGGGAACGATGACAATTGATGTGACTGGGTCTCTATTATGTCACCTATATGCCCATTATCCGAGCAAATAGGGGACTACTGACTGCACTTTGTGAGAGATGGCATTCAAAGACCTGCTCCTTCCATTTTCCAATGGGGGAGGCGACTGAATATTACACTTGAGGACATGTATCGGATCCTTCATCTGCCAATCCAGGGAGAGCGGATAGTCTATGACCCACAGCCTAATTATCAAACTTTCATAGACTACTATCATGATCAGGGTGCAGGGTTGGGTATTGAGGGATATGAGATCTGTTGGGATTTTATGGTGGAGCATTATAGGTGATTTGATGCTCTATTAGCAACGCTGATTGGGGGCATATTGATTTTGGACCATCGAGGACATGGATTTCCCATTGGCTAGGGAGATGTACTTGTTGGGATGAGACAGGATAGGACCGTCTATTCCTAGGGGCCTTACTTACTGGGTATGTTATATCATCAACTCCATGAGGTGGCCTATGGGAGAGCACAAAGCATTAGGTGTGGGACAACGCTCCTGATGATTTGGGAATGGGAGCACGTTGCAATTTTTCATCCACCTATCCAGAGACCACAGCTGGCGGATGGCATGCCATGTCTATTATTATGCGGGTACTTTACAGCAGACTCAATTTAGTGAGACAGGTTGGTGGTGTCATCAGATTGATACACGATTTCTTTCATTTTGGAGACCATACAGGGATTGCGGACAGTGGGAGGATGAGGATGACCATCTCAGTTTTTGCAGGCAGTTCAAATATTTGATTGGCAAGACTGTACAGAGCCAATTGATTATTGAGATGTACCTACCACATAGGGTCTTACGACAATTTGGAAAGTAGTAGGGTGTTCTTGTAGGTACAACTGAGTATTCTAGGTCATCCAAAGAGTCAACCTAGGGTCCACCAATATTTGTGTCATTTGTAGAGCAGCAAATTGATGGGCTGGTAGCACAGCAATGGGGATGGAGGGGTGGGGTTGCAGATCTGGGGACTACGGTCGATTATGACTTATGGTGGAAGACTCATTGTCCAATTCCTTTGACAGATCCAAATGGACTAGCGCCTATTGGCAAGAGATCAGTCATACTGCAAGTGTCGCGAGGTGGTCAAGGAGGTAGATCTAGAGATAGGGGGAGAGGAAGAGGCAGAGGGAGAGATGAAGGCAAGGGTGTAGGGAGATATGGGGATGACAAAGATGATGGGGGAGATGGTAGGAGGAGGAGGAGATGGTGGGAGGTAGGGGAGGAGGGTGAGATAGTGTGTGGCTAGAGCAGCAGTGGAAGCTATCCCAGAGGCAGCCGAGGAGGAGGAGAGAGAGGAGGAGTCGAGGCAGGAGGAGCATGTGGTCGAGGAGGAGAGACATGAGGAGCATGTGCCAGAGGAGGAGATCGGATAGGAGGTTCATGTGGCCAAGGAGGGGGTCAGACAAGAGATGAAGATGAAGGTAGAGATGCCACAGGATGAGGGAGTTGGAGGAGAGGATATGGGAGAGGATGATGATGTCAGGGATGATGATGATTCCATTGATGAGGTGGAGCGGCTACTGAGGTGGAGGATGGTTGAGGGGGAGGAGGAGATACTCTCAGGATCACCACTACCACATGACGCAACGACAGATTAGCGGGTGGTGGATTTACAATGGAGGCTAGATGAGAGCATAGCTCAGGTTAGGGCTCAGCAGGCTAAGTTAGAGGTGGTCAAAGTGGAGCGGGATCAGGCAGTGATCCACCAGCAAGAGTCAGCTTAGTACATAGTTTGCAAGGTTATGTTCAGGACCATCAACAGACATGGCGTGATATTTTTCTAGGGTTAGCACCTGTCTTGGATGATATAGGATATTATATGAGCAGGTCGCAGTGACATATCCTTCAACATCCTAGGCTTAAGTTACAGGGACCATGATGGCATTCATTCCATTGACAAAGCATCAGTCTCTTAGATCTTCTCCTTGAGGGGATGAGGAGAGCTCAGCATAGTCATGCTTATTTTTATCTTGCATTAGGAAATTTCAAACACTTATATTATGTCATTTATATTTGACCATCGAATCTACGAGCTCTTATTTTTGGGATATCTCATGACTCTATCCTATGACATTGTTTTTGAGGTGATATAGATATGATGCAGTTTTGATGTGGCCTATATGTGTTATGTGATGTGATTTATATGTTATGGTGTATGTTTATATGATGATGTAGTTATGATTATCATGTGATGCCTATGTGGACTATGCATTTATGATTCCTATGATGATTTTATTTATATTCCATTTCATGTGGCTATTTATGATGATTATTTTATGATGTCATGTCATGTTGATGTGATGTTTATTTATATGTCATGATGATAATATTCTATGGATGATGATGATATGCATGACGTATTTATTTGAATGGATTCCATGTTTATGATTATGTAAATGCATGACTATATATGTATGATACAATATGTGATGCAATGTATATGGTTTTTGATGATATAGATGATGATGTATGGGCCTAATGCAATTCCTATATGATCAGGTATGTACTTATGTTTTTGTATGTCATGGGATATCATTGTGAGATGGACGAGATGGGATGACAAGACAGAAGGAGATGAATGTTAGCACGGAGACCAAATCCTTCAACATATTACTATAGGGCTTTAATAATTATTGCTCTTAATCATCATTGGGTGGATTATTGTAATGGCCAACAAATACTATGATATGGCATAGATCAAAGTGTGCAACGTCGTACCATCACATAAGACAAGCAGTCACAGACAAGAATGATCATGACTCATACTAAGGGCGCAGTTGCCCCAGTATTTTCATCATAACCAACCATAAGCACAAAAACACAAGAAAGACAAGTCATGAAACGTCATTGCTCCTCTAAATCCTATTGTCAGGACATCCTCGAGGAACTAGAAACATGACTGCCAAAAAGAGAAGACAAGACAATCGTCATGATACGTTGTTGCATCTCTAAATCTTATTGTCAGGACATCGCTGAGAAACTAGTAACATGATGAAAGAGTCAAAGACAAGTGTCAAGTGTTTTCCAAGTGTGTCTGAATGCCAGGTTTTTTGATGTCAAGATGTCAGGTTCGATGATGTCGAATGCCAAAATATGCCAAATTTGTCAGATGTTAAGGATGTTGTGTGTTTGACGATGTCAAAGTGTTGAATGTCAAAGATGTCATGTTCGACGATGTCAAAGTGTCGAATGTGAAAGGTTTCCAAATTCAAGGACACATCCTAAATAAGCTCAATGTTAAGAGGATCGATCCTTAAGTGTCAATAGGATCGCTCAAAATGCCAAGTGACGGTGACAATACCTGGGAAGGACACATCTTGAGGTATAAATGTCAGGGGTTGTTCTTCAGAAAGATACATCTGAAGAAATAACCAAGAGTTGACTGTTTGACAGGTTTTGACTAAGTTTGACTTGTTTTGATAGAAATTATCTGAAATTTGACTAAAATTTTTGGTAGAAGGTTGATTGTTGTTGACTAAAGTTTGACTGTTGTTGACTACATGTCAATTTTGACATGTTGATGTGTTTGACGTTTTTATTGAAGAATTGCCAGAGTTTGGTTGCAGTACTTTGCTTGCTTTGAGATGACTTGTTTGACTTGAAGACATTTGACATGCGTGCCAATGTAGTGTCATGAACCCTAATGGATTGACCTAGTGCAGTCTCGAGGGCTCATCGACAAATGGCCTTGCCTACATCATACACTCAAAGACCTCGTAGTTCGACATGACCAATGACTTTGTCTCGATGACCAAAGATTGAATCATGATTTTTATTTTGACAACTTAAAAGGACTAACCTAATGTCTTAGGGGCTCAAATTTGAGCCTTTCCTACGTAGCAAATGCACAGAGACAACGTAGTTCAGAAAAATGACTAAGACTGACTGACTTGACATACTTAATTAATATTGACTCTATTTTTGGGTTTTTGAGATATTTTAATTTTTTTGGATTTCTTCAAGACATTTTTCAATTTTTAGGTATTTTATTAGGACATTTTATGATTTTTAAGCATTTTTTAGGACTTTTTATGATTTTTAGGCTTTTTTAAGGTCTTTTTATGACTTTTAGGATTTTTTCAGGATTTTTTATGATTTTTAGGCTTTTTTCAGGACTTTTTTATGATTTTTAGAATTTTTTCAGGACTTTTTCAATTGTCGAGACCATGTGCGATACCCACTGTAGTCACATGATGAAATTTTTCCCCTAGTCAGGTCCAAGACTAACCAACTAGGAAAATATAGAAACGACATATGTGCGATGACAAATGAATGATATGCAGGACTTGATGTCAATCATTATCAGCCATGGGAGAAAATGACAGGGTTTTGTGATGGGCGCCGAGGTGGTGTCAGAAAGGTGATTTTTTATTATGGACTAAGGTAGATAGAGTGACAGTAGATGGCAGAGTATTGACCGACTACGCATGGTGCATGTTTGCCAGATTTTCACCATGGTACTTATCCAAAGCGCATGTTTACCAGGTTTTCACTTTTGGACGAATTATTTCTCTTTATTGTTTTTGTCATTTTATTTTTTTGGTGTCACCAAGACACCTGTTTGCCAGGTTTTCATCAGGGTGACGATTTTTTTGATATTTTTCATTTTTTTGTATTTTTAAGGTTTTCAGCCTAACTTTTTGATGTTATGCATAGAACTTGTGAAGATGTAGACTATTTATAGGCACTGTTAGTTGTTCACCATTTGGAGTAGCTAACTAATATGCTATGGAACCAAAAGAGGATATGATGACGTAAGGACCAATTTGGTTTGAAATTTCCAGGTTTTTCTCTACAGCCTGATTCTTAGGATTTTGCATGAGGACTAAATCACCAATGTCAAACTTCCTAACCATGACTTTCTTGTTATAACTATGACAGAGCCGATTCTGATACACCTATAGATGGTTCAGGGAATTATGTCTTCTTTCATCTAACATCTCTAGCTTGTGTAGTTGTGACTATTTGTATTCTTCATCATCTATCAAAACCTTCATGGAGACTCTTAAGGATGGAATTTCAACCTCGATGGGAAATATGGCTTCATCTCCAAAGACCAAGGTGAATGGAGTGGCTCTTGTAGGCGTGTACATGTTGGTGCAATAAGCCCATAGAGCAAGGTTAAGTTGGATGTGTCAATCACGACCAGCATCATTGATAGTCTTTTTGAGAATTTTAAGGATGGTTTTGTCAGACGCCTTAGCTTGATCGTTTCCTTGCGGGTAATATGGCATGGAGAAATGATGTTGAATATGGAATCACTCACATAACTCATGAACTTCTTGATTTTTGAATAGATGTTTGTTGTCTGTGATGATGGACTGCGGGATACCATACCAGCTAACAATGTAGTTGAGAATGAACTTGGAAATTTGTTTAACGGTTATGTATGTAAGGGGGATGGCTTTAATCCACTCAGTAAAGTACTTAGTGGTAGTGATAATGAATTTATGATCATTGGAGGAGGTAGGGTGGATTTTTCCCATGAGTTCAAGTCCCCATTGTGCGAAGGGCCATGGAGATGTAATCGGCCGAAGTTCATGTGCTGGAGCATGAATTAAATCACTATGTATCTGACATTGGTGATAGGTCCTGACAAATTCAAGTGTGTCTTTCTCAATAATCGTCCAATAATACCCAAGTCTCATTATCTTTTTGGCTAGAGTAGGACCACTTGAATGAGACCTACATATACCCTCATGTACTCCGTGTAAGGTTGTGTGTGCTTTGTTAGTGTCAAGACATCGAAGGAGGGTGTTGTTGAAGCTACAGTGATAAAGGGTGTCACTAAGGATGGTGTATTGGGTGGCTTTTCAAATAAAAGAATTTCATTGGTTGTTGGCTAGGTTGGGGGGAAGGGTTTGGTACTTGAGATAGTCATAAATGTCTTGATACCAGGGAGAATCGGGACCAACAAGCTCACATACCATCTCTATTCTAGGATATCATATGCAAGGACCAACAATTGTTCTATCAAGAATTCAAATTGTGGCACATTACTTGGGATGTCTAAGAGAGATCCAATTGTACCATTTTGTATGTTGCCTTATTTTGTGTTCTTGGAAATTGTTCAAAATTCAACATGTGAAAGTATGTATGGAAGTTGTCAACCATTTGTTTGTAAGGCATTAATTTCTTGTCCTTGGTGTCATAGTCGTCATTAACTTGGTTGATGACCAGCTAAGAATCTCCATAAACATGAAGTGTCTAGATTTTCCATTTTATGGCCATTCTGAGTCCTGTCACAAGTGCCTCGTATTTTGTAATATTATTTGTACATGGAAAATCTATGTGGAATGATTTAGGGATGGAGTCTCCTTGAGGAGTGATAAACAGTATTCTTGCCCCTGATCCATGACTAGTATGAGACCCATCAAAATATAGCCTCCAAGGTGACTTAGGTTCTCTATGAAATTTAGACTCATCAGGAAAGTCTGCCACTAATGGATGATCACTTTGTACCAGTGCATCTGCTAGTTGGTTTTCTATCACTTGTCCTTTTATTTCCTTTCATTCCACATATTGAATGTCATACTCACTCAAGATCATCACCCATCTTTCCAGACATCCTGTCAGTGCTGCACGACTCAAGAGATATTTCAAGGGATCAATCTTTGCTACCAACTATGTCCTGTGACTCAACATATAGTGTCTCAGCTTTTGAGCAGCAAAGACAACTACTTAACATGCATGTTCAATGGACGTATAATTTAACTCATATCCAACTAGTGTTTGACTAATGTATTATATGGCTTGTTCCTTTTCTTCATGGTCATTTTGTGCCAGTAATGCCCCCAGTGCTGAAGTTGTAGAAACATAGAGAATCAAAGGTTTCCCTTCAACTGGTGGCATTAAAATAGGTGGTGACAAGAGATAATATTTTATTAGTTGAAAGGATTCTTGACATTTATCTATCCACACAAAGGGGATACCCTTGCGCAAAAGATACTGAAATGGTTAACACTTGTCAGCCAATTGTGCTATGAAGTGTTGAATAGATTGTAACCTACCTTGTAATGTCTTGAGTTCACTTATCCCTTTTGGAGGAGGCATGTCTAGTATTGCTTTCACTTTGGCTAGATCGACCTCAATGCCTCTACGAGAAACTATGTATCCCAGAAGCTTGCCTCACATGATGCCAAAGACACATTTCTTTAGATTCAAGTGGACCTTGTATTCTTCCAGTCTCTTGAAGATTTTGTCTAACACATTCAAATGATCTTTTCTTGTCAAATATTTAGCCAAGAGGTCATCCACATAATCTTCCATTATCTTGTTCATCATGTCATGGAATATCGTTGTCATAGCTTTGTGATACATGGCGCCTGCATTCTTAAGAACAAAAGGGATGGCATTCCAGTAGTATGTACCCCAAGGACAAGTGAATGTTGTTTTATGTTGATCTTCGAGGGAAATATGAATCTTATTATAACCTAAGAAACTGTCCATGAGGGACAGCATCTCGTATCTTGTCGTGAGGTCAACTATGATATCTATGTTTGGCAATGGAAAGTCATCTTTCAAACATGTTTTGTTTAATTCTCTAAAATTTATGTAGATGTGGATCTGAACATTTGGATTTGTGACTGGTACAAGATTGTATATCCATTTAGCATAGTTGATAGATCGTATGAATCTTGTGTCTAGTAGTTTCTTGAGTTCAGCTTTGACTAACAGGGCGATCTAAGGATGCATTTTGTATAAATTTTGTTTTACTAGTTTAGCATCTGGCAGCAGTGGTAAATTGTGCAAAACTATTTTTGGATCCAATCCTGGCATATTGGCATATGACCATCCAAAATTAATCTTTTTCTCTACAAATAATTTGTGGAACTCAGGTTACTCTTCTTCTATCAAGGATGTCGCAAAGAGAACCATTTTAGGATCTTTTGTTGTTGATATGTTGACTTCTATGGTATCCTCTATGAGCATAGTTGATTTCTCTTGAGTCACGGGAAGAAAGTCCAGTCCTCCATCTTTGGGCACCTCGGAGAGGTTTTCACCTACAGATACATCCTTTATTTTTACTTTTTTGTCGTCAAAAGGTGCCTATCAGTTTTTACCTAAAGACATTTCATTATTTGTTTTATTTCTATTTTTCATTTTGTGACTAGAGGACGGACAAATCTGCCTGAAGTAAGTTGCACAATCTAGGTTGATAGAAAATCCAGCCTTGTGATCACAACTAGGTATTCCTTCACGTAGACTCATAAATTCTACAAAGGCCTCATCGTTCTGGAATACATCCAAGACTAGTGGACCTTGTTGGTCCCAATCAATTAGTTGTGGGTAGACTAAGGAGATACCATCGTCAGTATTGGTGAATTATGGAGAGGATGTGGAAAGCATGTAGACAAATTCAGAGACATTGAAAATGAAGTTGTCATCGTCCAATTCCCAATCGGATTATATCCAATACTCTCCTTCACTTGACTCATATTCATTGTCAAAATAAGGGACAAAAGGACTCTCATTATGGTCAGCAGTGTCATGTGACAACTCAGATGAATCCTTGTGAGGGTCATTGAGTTAAGATGGTTGGGCAGATAGGTTGAGTGTATGGCTAATAGGACTAGAGGATGAATCAGGTTTGTCATTGTTCCTTGGGTCAAAGAGTCTATCCCATTTTTCTCTTTTGGTTGGGATATTTGGATTGTCAGTTGTGTCAATTTAAACATTTTCCAAAATCTTTGTTCAGAGGTAAGTTCTCCTGGTTCAAGGAACAAGTCATCAAGGCAACAGTCACTTAGGGATCATTGGGAGCCATGTTCACACTCATGGGAGTTCGTTTTGGTAGGGGATTCCTCAATAGTCTCGACACTTTCCAAAGCATTCACACTCTCACTCAAAGGTCCATTGGTACGTCGATCGTCATGTTCGAGCAGCCCATACCCTAACCCAAGATACTTTGGTCATTTGGAAGGTTCTATGGGTTTTCTTTGTCCAGTTTTATTCCTGCCAAGACCACTAGTTCCATTGTATCCTTTAGCCTTCATTATGTCATATCCTTTGCCATATAACTTAATTGGTAATGGAGGTAGGTCTTCCATTTCTTTATAAAGCCATCATGCAATATCGGCAATGTCCTCGTTATTCATGTCTCCCCATTTTATGAAAACTATTTTTGGTGGAACTTTAAGGATTTCTTTAGGTTCCATTCTAAAACATGGCTGACCATAGACCTTAGGAGACTTGGGTATTGTTGTGATACTATATGCCATATTCAGTTTGAATTCTCCATAACCTAGGTCCTGGATCTTGACAGCAGATTTAGCCTTAGGAAGTGAGGAAGATGATGGCACAGTGGAAGATGTGGATAGAGTGTATGTGGATGATGATGTGAGTGTGGATGGGTCAATGAACTTGGAAGAAGAAGAGCTAGGAGCTTCTCGGTTGATAGGAACTTGATGTTCGGAAATACCCCTTAGATTGGTACAATATTGAAAAGGGTCGGGGTCTCCATATATGGTGATCTTTGTGTCGTCAAAGGGAAACTTTAGGCATTGGTGGTAGGTGGATGGGACAGCTTTTAGGGTGTGAATTCAAGATCGACCAAGCAAGATGTTATAAGGTAATTCCATATCCAGGACTTGGCAAGTTGTGTCTACAATGACTGGTCCAACTCTGATGGGAAGAGTGATCACACCACGAGAGGAACATTCCTCTTCATCATATGCTTTTATGACTATGCTCTTTGTTGCATCTATGCAAGCATCAAAAAATCCTAGAGCCTTAACCATTTTTAAGGAGCATATATTCAGTCCTACTCCACCATCTACTAAAACTCTTATGACCTTATGCTTATGGATGAAAACCTCAATGTGTAATACGTCGTTATGGTTGGATTTTGGTGATGAATAATCTTGGTCTTAAAATGTTACATGATGGGGTGTAGTGAGATAACCCACCATGGCCTCAAACTGGTTGACATCAATGTCCTGAGGGACAATGGATTCTTGCAAGGTTTTTTCAAGTATAGCCTTATGCGTAGGCGAAATGCGAAGCAACTCAAGTATGGATATTTGCACAGGGGTTTTTCCTAGTTGGTCAATGAGGTTAAACTGACTCTTAGGTTGGGACTACTTTGCAGATGAGCCTGACTGTGGTTGTCTTGCGGATGGACCTAGTATTGTAATTTTTGGTTGCTGAGGAGGTGGACCAGGTATGGTGATTTTTCCACTTCGCGTAGTAGCATTGCATTCAAGTGCTCTTTTGACAGTGATGGTATTGACATATTCGTCATCGGTTTGGACATTATTAATGATGGTTCCTCCTAAATAATCGAATGTAGCACAAGCATAATTGGCTTGATTGTTATTAGTCTTGGGGCCTAATGTGGAGGCTTTATTAGAACCATGGTCTTGCAGTGGATTCTTGTGAATGGTATGGTCTGCATTTGATGCAAATTGTGGCCCTCCCACTTCAATTACTCAATTTTCAATGAGGTCTTGTACAATATTCCTTAGTTGCCGACAAGAAGATTTTTTATGCCCTTTAGCCCGGTGGTAATCACAAAAAGCATTATCGTCCCACCAAGATGGTTTAAACTGCCTTGGGTCATATGGTTTAGGATCCTCAAGTGTGATGAGACCATTTTGGAGGAGCTTCTTAAGGACATCCTCAATTGGCTCTCCCAAAGCGGTGTATGTTCATCTTTTCAAAAATTTCCTTGTCTGGGGGGTTGTCCTTGATTCTGGCTATTTTGACCATTTTGATTATTGACAAGGGGTTTCAGTATTGTTGTTGGTTTGTTTTGTGGTTGAGCTCCTTTAAGAGAAAGCACTAGTCCTATCATGTTTACACCTTGGCATCAACAACGTCGTCATTGGTAACATGTTTATTTTTGACCCAATACTTATTTTTGTTTGTGGGTAGATTTGTGTTTGTGTTTTTGGGACCATATTTTAATTCCCCTTTAGCAATGAGAGCTTTCTCAACTTGGACACCTTTTTTGACTAGGTCGGTGAAGGTTGTGCAGCAATGAACTTTCAATCCATATTTCAATGGGCATAGGAGTGTTTGAACAAACATTTCAACCTTTTCTTTCTCAGGTATGTCAATGTGACAGTGACTTGCTAGACTTCTCCATCTTTGGAATAATGGGATAAATGTTTCACTAGCATCCTCTTGTGTAAGATTGCATAAACTAGTGATGGAGATGTCCATGTCAATGTTATACGCATAATTTTTCACAAATTTGTCTTTAAGTTCATCGCATGTTTTTATCCCTTTTAGAGTGGAGAACCATTCAAGTGCAAGTCCTATAAGACTCTTAGAGAAAAGTCTCATCAAGTAATTTTGTTCATATGCAATGTCCATAGAGTTGATTGTGAATTCTCGAATGTGTTCAACAGGATTTGTCTTGCCCTTGTATTTGGTAAAATGTGGTGCCACATATCCAGGAGGGAATGGTGGTATGTACAAATTTATGTCAGAAGGGTATAAGCATAGGTCATATGACATGTGTGACTTCTTGTCAGATGCTTGCATGTTTTCTATGGTCATGTGTATGTGAGCCACTCGAGTTGTCAAGGCATCGATTATGGGATTATTTGTTGCATCACAAATGGGAGTGATAGGTATCCCATGGGTCCCCATTTGTTGTGAAAATATGTTGGTGTTTTGTTGTGGGATGTGTTGTTGTGAGATGTAAGATGTGTTTTGGTTCATATGTTGTTGGTATTAAGAATTTGGATTATGGACTTGTTGATGAGTGTGAATATGTGATGAATATGTCAAAATGTGACCCCCAGCCATTTAAGTCGATATTTGGGGAATATGTTGACCATGAATATTTTGGTGTCTAAATGTTGTCATGTGTTGCGTATTCAGATTTCCTTGTCCAAATTGTTGGAATTTTCCATCGGGAATGTTCACATCTTTCCCTTGGGAAGTATTGGTATTAAATTGTGATGACATATTTAGTTGTGGTCATCGAATAAAGACACATTGTTTACTTCCACCAAAGGGATTGAATGAGGTACCCATGGCACTAGATGAAGCTCCAAATAGACGACTTGAAGAGATTTTCCCCACTAATGAGGACCCAAAGGTGGCACCAACTGATTGTGACGATATTGTGGACATTGTTGGCATTGATTGTGTCATGGCTTGTGACATGGTTGTTGTCCCTCCAATGGATGTTTCATTGATTGAATTGGAATATTTTTTATTTTTTTTTGTCATTGGAGGTGGCATTAACGATACTTGTGCCAATTTGTAAGGTAACACCACTAGAAGTATTTTTTGTATTGTTTTGAGGTTGACTAGTGTTGGGTATGTTGTTTGTATTGTTGACGTTATGGTCGGGTGATGTTGGTCTCAAAGTATTAATGTCAAAGCCATGTGGTAACTTAACCCCTTGGTCTAAGAGCATGGAAAGATATCTTTGAGGGTCATTTAATACTAAGCCTTCTACAAAGGAGGCTACATCAGGATTTTGTGTTGCAGCTTCTAAATCTTCTGTGTATACTCGTCCATGTTGGTCTCTTTGCACGAATGGTTAAAAAGGATTTCATGATGAAGATGGAATGTTCATGGAAGATTGTATGTTCATGTTGCTAAATGGGTCAGAAAAAGTCTAGTCTTGGTTCGTGTCATAAGTGTTATTGTTGATGTTGGGATTGGAATCGTGTCCAAAGTTTTTCATTTGTCTTCTCTTTCTTTGAAGCCTAGTTTCCACCATAAAAGGGACTTGCTCAAAGGAGGATGATGAGAATGATGAATAAATGCAAGGATGACACTAGCCTATGTTTATGTCTTTTTGATGAAGGATGACAATGCAAGACTATGTTTTTGGATTTTTGATAATAAGGGATGACAATGCAAGATGATAATGATGTTTTCCTAAGGGAAATGACTAATGCAAGGTGATAAAATTATCAAGAAAGGATGCCAAAAGCTAAGGACTAATATGAAAATGTTGAATAAGGAAATGACCAATGCCAAGTCTAGATGCCAAATGAGGACTATGATGAAAGTTATGACAATATTTTTGGATTTTTAAGGATAAGATATGCAAGGTGAGGACTAAAATGATTTGAATTTCTAAATTATGCAAATTCAAAAGGTATAAATGATTTGGAAAAAGGTTTCTTAACCACCCTGAGCTTGATCTATGTCTCAATTTTGGAATATCAAAGGACTTGTTTTGAAGAACTAAATGACAAGGACAAAATGACAAGTGAGGTTTCATAACTAGAATTTTGAGTTGGAAAGGTCTCACAAAAGGACAATGACTAAAGAGGATAATGATGAGTAAGTCCAATGATAACCTACTTTTGAGAGTCAATATTTTGCAAAGTATGGTAAGGTTGTCCTAATCCAAAATATGCAAGTGAGATGAGGACCTAAATGTTGGTTTATGAGTGAAAATAAAAATGGTGAGACCTAATGAGGAGGCTAAATTTTGCAAAGATGACTCTATGGTGAGATGAGAGCTAAAGTGTGCAATAAATGAGAAATTTGAGCAATTTTCTGATATGGTTTTGATAGAATGCATCTAGAAAAAGATGTTTACTGACAGTTTGGACAAGTTTGACTTTGGTTTTTGGTTTGTGATATAGTCTTGTTTTTGTCAGGTGAATGTGTCATTCCAGGTCACAGATGTGTTGTAGTATAGCGGATGCAGCTTGGTTTTAGTGAGTGTGGCATTATAAAAAGCAAGTGCGGCTTAGTATTACGAATGTTGCTTTCTGATGAGCAAATGTGATGTGAGATAAAAATACAGTGTTCTACAAGGCGAATGTAGCACAATAGAGCGAATGCAGTGTTCTACAAAGCAAATGTAGTATAGTAGAGTGAATGTGTTACAGTAGATGCAGTGCAGAAAGCAAAAGGTCTAATTTGTTTGCAATTTTGGTCAAAATTCTAAGTTGTCTGAGGTTGACTATTTTTTTCTAGATCTGAAATTGATGTCTTATTTTGTTTGAATGTTTGAAAACACTTGGAAAACACAATATTTTGTCTTTTGAAACAAGCACAATGAAGAAAAGCACAATCCTAGGTTAGGCCAGGACAATATTCGCTAGATTCCATGTGGGTTTCCCCAACTGCACTTATTCTTAGCATGTGAATCTAGAAGATTGGTTGCATGAGCTCCCCCTTATAGTGCACTACTTCTCAAGCCAACCAAGCTTCCAACCTCCATAAATCTCCCATGGTAGTTTGATCACCTCTACTAAGAACTACGAGAATGTGGATGCCTTCACAATGACCATTGTTGCATTAGCAAATAGAAGTATTTTGGCTACTACACAAAGGTGATTGGTTTGGGACCCCCATTCAAGTGGCCATACATGGGGCACAAGATTAAGCTCTATTTAGGAGGAACTCCAGCCTGAAGACGTTACACTCAATAGGGTTTTGGGGAGTACTACTTGGTCTGTATGACACATCTGCACTCGTAATCCTAGGCTTTCCCTTAGGATTCACATTTATATACCCGTCGGGGGTAGCTCAACCAAAGAGCTTTGTTGTTGGTTTGAGTTGCCTTGGGGTGAATACTTTTTCCCACCAAGGAAGGCCCAAATTCTAGAGTCAATAACCATTTCTCTTACACCCAGGATCGTACAAGTGTGCAAGGGGAGAGGATACTTTGATTATTGAATCAAGGTAAAAATAAAAATGGATGGGTCTAGTTTTCTGATCACCTAGTTTGCACAAGGTGAGAGCATAATCACCTACCACCCCAAACACAATCAAGAAAAGGACAAGAAAAGCTCTTTTTAATGCACCAATTGAAGTGTTTTCTAATCTAGAAATCAACAAGCACAATGTTTCAAAAATAATAGCCTATCATATAGTGGATCCAATGTTTGACCATCATCAAATAATCCCTCTAGGATTTCATCCCTTATTCCAAATTCTCTCATCGTAGGGATTGTTAACCTATCATAAACCCATTTCTTGACTTCATAGTCATCCTGCAATTCTACTAAAAAATACTCGATGTTTAGCTAATGGTGGAGGAACATTGAGGCACTGAGGGCCTTCACTTTTCCTTTGGGATCAAAGCTATCCCTTACAACATATGGTTTTAAGTTAAGAGCTTTTAGCTCTTCTATGGTCATCTTGGAAGCAGTGATAGATGGGCATGAATAGTATCCTAGTTGAATAGGATACTTTATTCCTTTTGCTTTGTGTCTTCCAGAGAACTTCAAATTTACATATAACTATAACTAAGGGAATTTTTCTAGAGTTAGAAGATTAAAGTATTAACATAAAAACCCAAAGTGATAATGATGTGCAAAAGAAAAACATGAAAACAAATGAAACAATCTCACCAAAATGTCTTCATTCTCCATGGCTGACCTCCATTATACCTTCTTAACTTGCTGCAAATATGATGTTTCCCTCGGATTTTTGATGAGCAATCTAATGACAATGATAAGCCCTAAGAAAATGTTGAAGGATTTGAGATGACAACATGCAATACTAAGCTACAATGCAACTAGTAAGCATCTAAACTATGTCTAATTTATTCCAAATGAGACGTAAGTATGCCTATGACAAAATGGAAATAATGCAAGATGACAAGATTGCAAGATGACAAGTTTGAAAGAGCATGAAATCTAGATAGCATGAGGTGACAAAACAATATTGCATGAGATATAGATAGCCTAAGGTGACAAAATGAGACCAAAATTGCCATTTTATAGAAAATACAATTTTGAGTGAATGGCCAAGATTGAAGATTGACAAGTGCCCTAGAATCAATGGACAAGATTCAATTTGACAACCCACAATTAGGGTTAGGGTAACATTAGGTCAAATTAAAAATGAATGGACAGGATTGATTTTTAGAAAATCATATCAAAGGTTGTCAATGCATGTGACAAGAGATAAGACTAGCATAGAAAAAGAGGTGGCTGGAAAATCAAATAATAAATGGAAATTATTTGATTTTTGAGGAAAAAGACCATTTTGAATTAAAAATTAATTTAATTCAAAAGGTGGGACCACATGACAGTAAATGATTAATTTTAAATTATTTACAAAAAGAGGGAAATGTCAAATTAAATAATTAAAGATGATTATTTAATTATAGAATGTGACAAATAATTAAATAAATTAAAGAATTTACTTAATTATAAGAAGACTTAAGAATTAGTGACGTATTAAATAAATAAACAAAATGTATTTATTTAATAATCAGGAAGACATAAAGAATAAAAATAATTAAATAAATTAAGGAATTTATTTAATTATGGGAAGACTTTAGACAATTAGTGACGTAGGTTGGTTAGTTCTAATAAGGGCGTGTCGCACCAGCGTCGCCAGTCACGTTAAAAATTTTACCAGGTGCACTGCAGTTTATAGGGGGTCGTGCTACCCGATTCCTGCAGTCTAAAAAAAATAATAATAATCATGAAGAATAAAAAAACATGATTTAATTAAATAATTATGAATTATTTAATTAATAGAGGAAGGTGGACCAAGGACATAATTAAAATGTCTTAATTATGCTAGGAAGATGAAGGTGAAAAATAGAGCTTGCAGGCCTAGGTCATTTTTAAGTGTCTGCAATAACATTTGTCTAGAGAATTCTATCAACAAAATCTTGTCACTACAATGTTGCAGAAGCAAAAAGGGTGCCTTGTCAAACCCAAAGATTCTGATATAGGTTGAATTTTGGAATTGGAAGAACCATTGTCCCCATTGTACCAAAAGAACTCATGAACCAAACTGAAAAATATTTTTTTATCCCAACCATACTAAGGTTTGTTTGGGGTTCCAAGTCCTGATTAGACCCCGAAGGGACAATGATTCATCTAATTCCCCAGGAAAACAAACAAAAAGAAAAACAAGGTGGAGCTGGGGTAGAAAATGGATTTGGACCAACTATATAAGGTCCAAAATGGATTTTTGTTCCTGGGACCAATGAAAAGATAAAGTGAGGTTGGGGTTCCAAATTGGATCTGGACCCCTTTTTCAAAAGGTCTGAAGTCTAATTCAAAACTTCAATCTTGACAAGACACAAAACAAACTAGGATTGGGGATCCAAATCAGATCTAGACCTTTTTGCAAAAGGTTTGAAGTCCAATTTGAAACCCGAATCCTAACAAGGAAAGGAAACATGGTGGGTCTAAAACACAAAATTAGGTCCAGACCTTTTTACAAAAAAAGTCCAAAATTCAATTTGGGACCCAAAATCCACTAAGAAAACAAAGAAAAAGACCTTGGGGGAGAAAAACCTCCTGATACCAGATCAAAAACACAAGGCAAAAGAGAAAAGGGCCTGATAAATAAAGGATTCTTGAGTCCAAAGAAAAATAAGACAATGAAGTGAAGGAAAACAAGGCAAAAACTAAGGGAAACAACAAAAACCAAGAGGGGGACCCATTTTGAACCAAAGGGGAAAATGGGTATAGGTATGTAGGGTATAACAATGACCTTATTAATTGGCCTTTGATTAATCCAATTGATGAGTCTAATCCTGCACCGCACATGGTTAAATATTTTGTACATTTATCATTGTCTACATGGACATTTTACACATTACATTGAAATATTAATTTTAAGATCTTATAGATAAAGAGATAATACAAGGTGAGGCTAATCATATAATATTGAATAATGAATATTATTCTATTAATGAGTATATGGATAATAGCACATTACATTTTGATATTACTCATACACAAGCAACTATGTGATATAACATCCAAGAAAACTCTTTAAGAGAGTGCATCACACTTGGCATATTTTTATCACACTTCTATTCATGTAGGAAAATTTAATATGACATAGATAGTCCCATGAAGGAAATTATTTTTAATGACACATTCCAAGCGAATACTATAGGTACTTCTAATGGAGATGAATTAATTGGTTAATTTTCCTCACCTATCTCTCTTACTATTTACCGCATTTTATTTATTTTCCTTTCTTGGATTTCTATTTATGTTATTTTCATTCTCCTAGTTAGCATGTGAATAACACAATGGCACCTTTAGTGGTTCATGCCAATACAAGGGAAAAAATAACGTGTTATTTTTCATTTAATCCTTCTATTGACGTGGATGTTGTACACACACACACCAACAAGTAGATAAATTCTCACAAAGTACCACGAGAACCTACCTTTCTTCAAAGACTCCACCAGGAAACTTAAATCTAAGGAAAACTCAGCTTGATCCCAAGGCTCATTTATATCAGGTCTTGACACACTAGGTTCACTTAGGGTTTGTTGTGATTTTTCTATTAAACACGAGGGGTATACGGTCATTAAGAATTGGTTGGTATTCAATCCCATCATTCAAATGTTACTCAATAACTTCATGAAATCAAAGAATTTGCAAAAATATTTTATGAAACTCAAATTGCTTGCATGCATTCAAGTAGATTTAGCATTAATCATTCAAGAACTTCATGGAATCAAAAGATTTATAATATAACTCCATGTATTTATCATTTTTGGAACATTTTCTAGAATATAAAGCATCTACTCTAAAATAAAGCATAAAAATTAATAAAATGTAAAATGTCTCCCAGGTATTATCCATGCATGCCTCAAGAAATAACTAAACCAGAGCAAACCATTTTATACTTCACTAGATTGCTTCACAGCTAGGCATAGAATGATGCAAGAGTTTAAAGAAAGGGGGGTTATTTGCCACCGAATAGTGTCAATATGCACCCTTAAATGGCGTAGCACACAGTCTTGTCTGATAGGAACAAACAATCAGTGACATAAGATTTCATATCAGGAAATAGCTTTGAATTTGGCTCTGATATTAGCTAGATTTTAATGAAACATACAAGTTTTTAGTTTGGAATAGAACATAAAATAAGAAAAATAATAAAACTTGAAAAATATTTCATTCTCTAGAATACACAAATTTTGAACTTAAAATAAAATAAAGAAACTAACGGCCTTTTATAGAAACTAAGGCCTGAAAGAGTTTGAACTTAATCCCATCAAAGAGAATCAAAGAAACAAAACAAAATGCAACACGTAGCAGGTGACAATTGGCATAGAACTTTCTAGGCAAAGTCAAAGATATTTTAACTTTTCTTCAATAGCAACCATCAAACTTCAGGCTCCAAGTCATGAGTACTTTCGCATAGAAAATAAAATTGTCAGAACTTTTCACAACCTCCAGGATTAACTATCTTCACCGGGTCTGGGAGTAAACCTATAAAATTCATTTCAAAACTCTACCTGTGCACAAAACTTTCAGTCTTTCGCTACCTATCTACATATTCTTCTTCACTAAACTCCTAGTTTGAAGACTCATCTTCGCCCCTTCTCTATTGATATTACCAAAAAGTAATCAACACTTGATGTATATGTTCTTTTGGAATGCCTTGAATTACCTTCCAGTTGTACTTATACCTAAAATATTCTTTTGATATTCTTTTGATATTTTCATTTCTATACATTATTTTTGTCCCATATTTTCTCATAGCATTCCTACACCTTATGCTATCATCTATGACCTCTCGACTTAATGGCTGCATAGGATTCCTATTCACCTTTTCAATCCATTCTCTGAAAAAATTTACATCCTTGTCATCTTGTCCTAAAGTCCAAGGATCATAGATTTTTCAAGCTAACATTTTAATGAAACTCTCATCTTTGTCTATCAATTTCCTACATAGCTTAGTGACCTTTTCCAGTCCCCTTACATATTGAGATAAAGTGTCACTTTCCCAACTTAATTGTATCCCCCATCTCTCAAGCTCAGGAATTTTTTGTTCCATAACTATCCTCTCATTTATCGATTCTCATACATCCTTCTAAAGAATAACCTTTAGCCTTCTCCCTTCTACGTCATTCTGTTCTTGGAAAAATCAGCATTCACTCCCAAGCCTTCCTAACTTATCATTCCAATGGTATGCTTCCTTTCACTTCCCAATTGCATCCCTTATTGATTCTTCACCTTGCCTCACCAAGTATTCCATCCATTCTTCAAACATGATTACCTTATGGTGAAGCACTACGATAGAATCTACCTATTCTTTGGACATTAACACTAGGTTTTGTGGCTATTCAGTCTGTGATTGACTAGATTGGGCTAGTGACCTGATGAAATTCTCCAAGCAAGAAATCTATTCCTGTAATTATCTTTTCTTTTGCTTATTCTTCTTCACTCAGGAAATAGACATTTCTAAATTTACCTTCATCTCTTCTAACTCCTGTCCCCATGGTGAATTTCCTACATCAATTATAGTCACCCTATAATTCCTATTTGTCATTTCATGTTTGTTCTTCTCTCCTATCAGAGTAGCTATCTGGATATTTCTTCCTCCATCTGCATTTTATTTCACAGCATGTCTTGTCTTTGCTCTAGCTCTAGGTTTAGGAGTTTCTATTTCTTGCATTAAACTTTTGAAAATCTAGAGGCACCAATTCCACCTCCAATGGCATATCCAATTGTCTAACTATCTAGTCAGGGGATTCTTCATTATGTCCTACCTCTTCGGTATTACCCCATTCCTAATGATTGGAATCTTTAGGAACTTCTTCTCTTAAACCTTCAACACTACTCATCACAACCTCTGAAACTTTAACATTCTCTATCCTGATTGGCATGAATTTTGGATTACCTTGATCTGTCACTATCTCTTTCTCTTTGAGACCTACATTTTCCTCTCTTGTCCTATTTTCAGCATCATCCCTTAGAGCAATCTTTTCCTAGTGTCCTAAAACATTAGGATTATCATCATTTCTTGGTTCATCACCCAACGTCTATGAGGACTCTACACCTTTATTCTTATCTTGACCTTCTCTTGGTTCTTCAGAATTCTACAGTCGCTCAACAGTATTTTTAGTTCTTCCTTGTAGAAGTTGATCCTCAATTATATCTTCTTCATCAACAATAGGAATAGGGCTCTAAACTACAATGTCCCCTATTTATCTTACATTTGTTTCTTTAGGATTTCCCACCTCTTGAGTGAGTGATCCTATCATAAATTCTTCTTTATTTTTAGGATATGACCTTGTATACGACACTTCTTCCACTATGGTTGCATCATTGGATCTCCTCCAAATTATTTTTCCTTAAAATATTCCATATTAGTAGTCAATTTCTCAAGCAACTCCTTAACTTGTTCTTAGGTTAGGTCAGGACCTTCCTCTTGAATTATAGGAGTCCCTCCCAAGGCTTGTCTCATTGTCATTGTATTGACCAAGGGTGGAGAAGTAAACATATCTACTACCTTTTGTGATGCATACATTGTCTTAGCATGTACCTGTGTTCCCATTCCCACATCCTCATAGATCAAAGGCTGAGCTCTTGGTTTTTTTGTGGAAGAAAATTCTACCTTTGGAATTTCCATTACATTGGCCGAAGTGGCCACAATTTTTTTGTGTTGGCTAGCTAGTCATGACACCATTGAAATTCCATGGCTTGAAGTATTGAGAGATTCCTCCCCACCTTGCTTAGCTTCCCTTGTTTCTACAACCTTTTCTTTTCTTTTCCGCACTCCCACCATACCCCAATTCATTCACCAACTTTCATTTTCTCTTAACATTATGCAGGTATGTGGGTTCTATACCATCTTCCTTCATTGTCTTAACATAACCATTAATCTAGTATTGAGTATATGTCAATACCTATTTAGAAATTTCTTCAATGGTTACTACCTCTTTCTTTGTATAATTTGGGTCTAGGATGGGTTCATCAAAAACTTTATCTGAATCGGAAACTAGATTCAACACCTCTCCATTATCAGTATCCAATTGTTCTGGAACATCATGTATTTCGAGAACCTTTGTTTCTTCTAATGGAAACCTCTTGTATGACCTCTTCCTCACATTATGATCATCATCACAATTATGAAAAAAAGCCTCTAGATGATAAACATGAGTATACTTCTTTCCTATTTGCTTGGCAAGGCTATCCATCAGATCGTATTTTTCCTCCTAGAGTGTAAAGAACTCTAACCCATTGAGTTTCAACTCATCCTCACACATATCAACACTTTTGACTATAATGCATTTATAATTCCCAATGGTGATAGGGAATCTAACAGAACATTTCTTATGTGCTTCTGAAAAAAGAGCATGAGACAATTGCGCCTGTCTCACAAGTTCTAGTAACAACATTTTATTTGTTGGGTACCTAGGTAGCATGAAGGGGTATTATGTAAATCCTTCCACCCTGATATAAGTGAAAGTAGGGAATTGAATATACCAGCCCCCAACAAACCAGATAACACCATGTGCTTCAAGAGATAATCTCTTGGCTTTGTCCCCTTCCATCAACCTCACCAATTTCATAGAAAACACATCATTTACCTTCTGATAATTCTCTCGATGTTGGTAAATAGTAATTTGGGGTAGATGAATATAAATCAAATTATTCCCTAGTTCTCTACCTAGGGTACCTACTCTGTTTAATCCTAGGGTACAAGAATAGATGACATATGAAGACATGGCGAACCATTGGGTGTCTTGGAATGTTATTATTTGTTCACTTAGCTTATCACTGATAAAATTCCCCCATTGAATTTGCACAGGGCTTTCCATCATTTTCATTATAATCCCAAACATCTAGGGTTCAAATTTTCTTCCATCTTTGCATCCAGCTATCCTAATCAATAAGGTTATCATGTCTTGAACCTCCTAAATAAATGATGACCTTGATATTTTCTTTGTAAACTTTGTTTTCCTCTCTCAGAACCATGTCAAAATCATATATACTTCCTATTTTGTTCTTTTGCATCTAGGTATGTTGTGGCAAGAACCTGTGTGTCTAATACATTCATCTCTCTGGACATAGGGGGCCCAAATATGTACATAATTCCCTTTTTGGAGAGGTATGTAGATACTCCTCCTTTCTCAATGACCCTCTTGTTTGGGTCATACCAATCATGCACTCTAATATCATCTTAAGGGCGTCCATTTCTAACGGGAAGCCTCCTGCCAAATGTAGTCCACTTGCAACAATATTTCTAGTGCACTGAGAGGCACCTTCTTGTTGAGTCCTCATAGTGAATTCATACTCATTGAAGCCTCTTGGATCATTATTTGTAACTATCCCACCAATTGACATGACTTGTGAATCAGGGAATTTGAATTCCTCATTTATTTTCTTCCTTCTGGAAGTACTCATATTTTTCTTAATTTCCTACATCATTAGCAAATATGTACTTTGTGTGTGAGTTAGGGATAAATTTAATCATACATTTTCAATAATTGATGAAAGTTCCTTACGATATTTACAGTCTGCAATTAGGTTAAATTCTTTAGAAATAATCAGTGTTTTAATGACCTAACTAGAGGTAGTGTTTTTTAACTAGAGTCATGCATGCATAAATAAATTTGATAGAATTTAGTTACTAGAAGAGTACTTGGTTTCATTGATAATGTGATTGAATAAATGTAGGTTCAAACCATGGTATTCGTATTCTTTAGCATTCTAAAACTTACCCTTCTTTTTGCGCCATGATCTTGGTTTTAATTATTTAATATCCTTACAAATAAATGGTCTGGCGTGAGGTAGTGTGTTATGGAAGCAACTGCATGTTCGAGGTGGTGCCAAGTACATGTGTTATTTTTCACCTTCATTAATTTCTTTTACTATGCACTAACTACCCTAAATAAAGGTGCAATCATAGTGGATTAGAGTTAAAATTATGAACTCCTTAATTTATGTGTAGGGGCCCACCTTTGAGAGGAAAGCAGCACAGGTGACCAATGTGGCACACTTGCGTGTCACTTTAATTATTATAGGGAAAAATGCCTTAGAGGAAGCATCTAGCTTAGATGTTAAATGGTTGATCATTAATGAGGTTTGAATCATCTGACACTAGGCTTTGAAGAATTACCGAGGGTCAAGACTTTTGCTTACCAAGTCTATGAGAACTAGGTGCAAAGGATACCTAGGACCAAGTGCAAGCTAGACCAATTTGGTTTGAAACAAAATTTGTACAAAACTTCCTATCTCTAGTTTCAAGGAAAATAAAAGCCACTACCAAGTTAACTAGAAAAATTTGACACACGAATTTTAAAGAAAATTTACCCAGGCACAATGACTAGTTGGGAAAAAAGCAAATTTTGTAGAAGACGTACTATTCTTAGAGCAACAACACCTACTACTCGAGATTTGGGGATCTAGTTGGTGAATAAGGCTGGGAAAATATTTTGCAAACACTCCAAGTCTGGAAAAACACAAACTTAAGCAAGGGGGTAGGAAAATTGGATCAAAACATCATCATTTTACCATTTCCTCTGAAAGCAGCACACCAAAGCAAGCGAAAATCAAAGGAAGGGAAAAAGCAATAGGAAAAGAAAGGGGGTCCTCATTTTGTCAAAGGTAAAAATGGGGTGTGTTGTGAGACTAGACAACAACTAGCAACCAACAAAACAAAACAAAAGAATACAAATCCAATTCTGAAAATAATAACCATACTTCAACTTTCTATAGTTCTTGAATTATAAACCATTGGAACCTCATTCTAGCATTCCTTTTCACTTCAACCAACATAATAAAATTAAATTTTATTAAGCTTACATGTGTGCAAATGATTTGTTCTACTACAAAAAATTTAGAGCATAACATTTGTTTGCATTGGCCTACATAATTTAGTAATTCCCTTTTAAGCCAACCTTGGATAGAGCCTTCCTCCCAGTCAAGCATCCATAGCCCAAGCAAGGTTATCTTTGTAATTCTCCCAAACATATCTCTACTGCCAGTCATGCGTCTATAGCCCCGATAGAGATATTTTGGTAGCCTAAAGAGCTGAATTTTCTCTTTTGATATTTCTTTGATATTCATTTTCATTTTTTTTCATTTTATATTTCATTGTAAGCTCTTTTGCTTCAACTTGCAAGCAATGAAGCCCGCTATTAGGTTGGGAATTACAATGGTAGCAAAGGTTACCTTTTGATTTTTTCACTCAATGCAAACAACTGCTATCCCTAATTCAATAGAATGATTTAAGTGTGGGTGTTTGTAGCTCAACATCAACTAAATGATTTATGCAAACTAAATTGAATGAATCTAGACAATTCCCTGACTATCCATAATTAGAGAACTATTTTCAGTCAAAGCATGAATCACATTTCTAGAATTGATACTCTATGATTTTGACTACCTCTGTAGGTGGCTAACTATTTCATGTTTCAATTGCACAAAACCCTTAAAAGAAAACAAAAGAAAAGAAAGAGCACAAAAACCCCAAAAAAACTATTTACATATTTACAAAAAAGACCAACGACCAACACTAGGCTTGAAAATAATGCTTTAGGAATTGCCCATTGATGGGGAATGGAACATCTTCTCCAGTTAGGGTTTTGAGCCTATAAGTGCTATCGCCTAAGATTTTAGATACTTGGTAAGGACAAGTCAATAACTTTTCAAACTTACCATGTTCACCCTTACACTCATGGGTTTTGTCCCAAGATAGGACTAAGACAAATATTCTAAAAAAAATTAATCTAGCCCTTTTGTCGAACCAATGTCTTACCACAAACTAATGCCTGGAAAAATGATATATTTCTCTAGTACACTTTTCATCTAAATGCATCAGTTGTAACAATTGAGCTTCAGTCTAGTCATCTAATCCAATATACTCTTGAACAAATTGCCAAGTAGGGATCTTTAAATTTATAGGCAATATAGGATCTACCCCATAGACTAAATGGTAAGGGGAATTCCCCAATGTGGACTTCATCCTAGTACGGTCAACCCAAAGAGTGAATTTCAACAGGGAATTCCATTCCCTAGGATTTTTTTCAATTAGCCTTCTAATTATGTCCAACAAGTTCTTATTTGATGATTTCACTAATCCATTTCCCTGCGGGTAATAATTAGATGAAAATTTCATTGTTATACCATATTCAAATGCCCAATTAGAAATTTTCAACGAAGAAAAAGTGAGGCCATTATCACATACCAAGGCATACGATACTCCAAAACTAGTAATAACATTTTCTTCCAAGAATTTAATTACCACTTTTGTGGTGCATTGTTTGCTATGGCACACTTCAGTCCACTTGGTGCAATAATTAGTGGTAGTTAGCACATACATGTGGCCTGCGGACAACAGTAGGTTAATTGTGCCAATGAATTCTAACCCCCATTGTGAAAAAGGGTGCATTTCCATCATGTGCTACAATGGTTGTGCATTAAATCTCCCTTTGTCTGTAATCATTTGGCATGTATAACAGTGCTTTACATGCTCATACGTATCTTTGAAAATAGTTGGCCAATAGCAGCCAACTCTTAGGATGAGGTGTGTAGTGGCCAGGGGCACTCCGTGAGTTGTTCCAAACCTATGATGTAGTTATTGTAGCACTTCACTCACTTCTCTCTTATTTAAGCATCTCAAATAAATCCCTTCATGATTTTGCTTAAACAGAACCCCTCCTTTAATCATGTAGCTCTAGGCCTTAATCTTCAAGGCTCTTCTTTGATTCCTTTGTATGTGGACTAAACAATTGTTACTGGCCAAATAGTACCACATATCTGAGTACCATTCATCTTGATCTTCTCCATCTAGGGTATATTGTTGGCTAGAAATTTGTGGATCAATCTCAACGATGGATTTAACCAAGTCCTGCCCACGAACTAGCTTCATGGGTATAATTTCTAAATCAAAATCTTGTAAAATCATGACCCATTTGGCTCTTTTTTCTCTAATCTCACTTTGTCTCAATAGCATCTTTACTAATGTATCGTGCATAATTGCCTTAACTATACTCTTGAGAATGTAGTGTCAAAATTTTCTTATCATCTTGACCAATGTAAAAGCTTGTTTCTCAATATCCATATACCTTAGCTCAACCTCTTTAAAGGGAGCACTCATGAAAGTGATTGGTTTTTCTTCTTTGTTCTCACCTCTTTGTGTTAGTACAACTGCACATGTATGACCAAAAGAAAAGAGTAAATATAAAATGGTTTAACATAATTCGGGCTTACCAACATGGTGCTTCTATGATTGCAGCTTTCATGTTCTTGAAGGCGAGCTTGGTCTCGTTTTTCCTCTCAATTTTGGCATATTTCTTCAACATAACTTTGAGAGGTTTCACTATCTCAAAAAATCTTGTGGTAAACTTTCGGATGAAATTAATCTTGTTGAAGTAGGACTTTAATTCTTTCTTACTTCGCAGGAGTTGCAATTTGAGTAAGGCACTCACTCGATCTAGATCTATTGAAATACCTCTTTCATAGATAATGATTCCAAGTAGTTTTCCTTCAGTCACCCAAAAAATGCACTTCTTAGGATTTAGTGAAACTCCGTATGCTTCACATTTTTGTAGTATTTCTCTGAGATCGTGAACATGATCTTTTTTCTTAGAAAACACCGTGAGGTTGTCTATATATATAATAATGCACTTGCCTACCAATTCTTGAAAGGCATAATCCATAGCTCTCTAGAATGTGGCTCCAACATTTATTATTCCAAATGGCATCCTTTTGTAAGTAAAGGTTCCCCCCTTTGTGGTGAATGTTGTCTTCATCCTACCCTCCTTCACAACCATTACCTGATTATACCTGAAGAATCCATCCAAGAAGGACATCATCTATAAATCATTAACAATCTATATTACTTCATCTAATGAGGGTAGGGGATAATTGTCTTTTTCAAACACCTTGTTAAGATTTCAGAAATCCACACACAACCGAATGTCTCCATTCTTCTTTTTGATGGGCACTAGATTAGCCACCCAAGTATAATTTCTAATGGGAAAAATGATCCTGGATGAGAGGAGCTTTTGTACTTCTTTTTGAATCAAGGGTTCTAGAAGTGCATTCATAGGACATTGTTTCTGTCGGAAAGGTTTTGCATCAGGCTTTAGCAGGATTGTATGAGTAATAATGGAAGTGTCACATGTCTTTAAATCTTTGTAAGTCCATATTATAACTTTCCAGTAATCCTTGAGTGCTTGAGCAATATTTCTTCATTCCTCCTCAATAAATACCTTCCTATAAACACATTCTTTGAGTCCTTGGTATTTAGATTATACAATTCAAATTGTCCCCTATGAGTTTTAGGTAGATCTTTCTGTTGAATTATCTGATCCATATCAAATAATCTTTCTAACTCAATTATTCCTTTTGGAATATTATTATCTTTTTCTTAAGCTAACTCTTCATCCTGAATTTTTCCAGCTAGATGATATAATGCCTCAATTATCTATGCCTCAAAGATACCAAAATTAGTGATAAACTCCAAAATGTGACAGCCATCTTCAAATACCTACGGATTGGTAACATTATCTGGAACTAAAGGAAACTATACCAACTCGATAGTAAACCTTCTCAAATCAGAAGCATCCAATTGTTCTAGAGTATTGGTAGTAGTAGCCAAAGCATCTGCTCTCTGATTGAATCTTTGTGAGATATGAGTAATGTTAAAAGCATCAAAATCCTCTATCATGTCCCACACTTGGTATCAATAGTTGGACAAGTGTTTGTAAAGAAAAATATATTGTTTCCTAACTTGCTTGACCATTAATTCTAAGTCACCGAAAACCTTAATAATTTTAACTTTCTTCCTGATTATGAGCATCAAACCATGGATGAGGGCTTCATATTCTTCCACATTGATAGTACATTGAAATTGTAGTCTATAGGCAGCAAGAAATGACTTACCTTGGGGACTGATCAACTCAACCCCAACTCCAATTCCTTGTTTATATTTTGACCCATCAAAACTAAGGGTCTAAGTTTGATCCTCAGCGACTTTGAGTTTAGTATTCTTAAGAATTGATAAGTTAATGTTTTCAGTCTGTGTTGCCTATGTTTTATCTTTGAATGTTTCAGGTCCAAACCTATTAAGAACTATATTTTCTAATAGTGTTGATCTCCAATTATGTGAATGATTTATAAGCACATCATGCAACTATCCTCTGAATGTGCAGAGTTGTGTAACCTGTACCAACCTTGTAACAACAAACTTTTTAGTGAATCTTTAGTTTTCTTGCTCTTATGAGCTTCTCTAGCAATATTCTTCCAAAAAAATTCTAAGCGACTATCTTCTCCTTCGAAAGAACCATAATTAAATTCAACTAGCATGTTCATCCCAAGAGTTATCTAATTATGCTTTTCTGCATTACACATGAAAACTTCTTCTATCTTAACTTTGGAACTCTTAATTCCATTCACGCTGGGTTCTACATCTATGTATAGAACTTCATTTTTCTAGTTGTAATTTGTGATCATGTGTTTCATATGTGGTTCTCTCTCTATCTTGATCTAATTAGGGACTCCTTTTCAGGGTAACCACATATTTGAGAAGTCAGTGGCCATATATTCGGTCAAATTATTTGACCAATCTCTACTCAATAACATCCCCTAAGTGTCTAGTATCTTGACCACTTCAATATCAATATAATATTGAATCCTAGGGTCTAACACTAATTGCATATGAATGTTGGTTAACTCTTCATCTACATTTACCTTAGTTTTATCCAGTTGAGTAACTTTCTTTAAGGAACCATCTTGGGTTAATCCTAGAGGCTGGCATATAGACAAAGGAATCACATTGGTAGATGCTCCTAAATCTACCAAAAAATTATGAAGATTTTTACCAAATATTCTCAGTGTTAACAAAAATGGCAGGGATTCTATCTTTCCTTTATAAAAGGCTACATACGCATCTGCCATAGGAACCGTGTTTTTGTCTTTTTCCTTAATAGAGCTATCCTTAACCTATGTCTCTTTATTGATTCTGCTTTCTTTGGGAAATTATTCTAATGTATTTAAGAAAGATTTCCTGATTATAGATATTTTAAGCAATTTTGATAAAGTAGGTTGATCTTTACCCTTTTGATTTCTTCTGCCAAATAATTAGTTAAATTATTTTGATCGGCAAATTCTGTTTTTCCATTCTCTGAAATATTCTAAGAATTATTGTATTGTGATTTCACCTTCGGTAACCCTCGAACGTTACTAGATTTGTCATTTGACAGAGTATTTAAGTTATTGGGCAAGATTGACATTGTAGATGCTTAAAAAGTATTGATTGATAATATGTATCTGATTCTGATTAACTAGCACCATTTCTTCCTAAATCACCCCAAACTAACCAATTAATTAAATAATCAGCATTATTTAGTTAAATTCAGTAATTTCAACTATTAATCAAATAATTAAATTTATTAAATTAATTTACCCTTTCTTATAACTAATATGCATCATATTTAATGTAATTAAATCCCCCTAAATCCTCTCATTTGATTAAATCAATCAAATCAAATTTCACAATCCCCTAACCCATTCCAATTAATTAATTTTGAATTAATTAATCCTAAATCACTTTCTAATCATCTTTAATAAATCCTCCAGCTTTTAACTCCTCAGGATTTAAATCAACCCATGGTCAACTAACCATGTTGCACATGAAATTCATTTCTTTTAATTAACTAATTCTTCTATTTATCCTCACAAAGGAATATTCCAAAGAATATTCCTCCCAACCACCTCCTCATTTAATTTCCCTCCAAAGGTTTCAAAAACCTATCACATCCTCAATAGCTTCTCTTACATCTTCAATAACTCCTCTTACATCCTCTCACATCCCCAACCACATTCAATAAATTATTGTTACAACTTTTCAAATCCTCAACCATTCTCATTTATTCCTCTTACATCCCCCTTTCCTCAATACATTTTCCAAAATGTGCTCCACCTTCCTCTAATAGAATTGTGACAAGTGTCACATTCTCATTGGCTCCCATTTTATCCCACATTCACCAATTTTTCTTATCCTTCAACCCTTGAGTTCTATAAATCAAAGCATTCTCTTCACAATATGGATCCACAACTTCATGCATTCTTACTATAGACATTTCACTTCATACCAATCACCATTTTCATCATTTTAGCTAAGTTTTATCACTATTTGGAGTCAATATCACACTTTGGATCATCAACATCATCGAATCTTATCAAATTTATTGGGAAAGGGCTTCTTTCCACATCAAAGGAGCACCACTTCCCCTATGGGATGAAGGTTTAGCTATTTCAATTATATTTCATGTTATATTTAGTTAATTTTCTTTCATTTTCATGTTTTCTCTTTGAATTAGCTAAAAATTTCATAGGGAATACTAGATTTGGCTTTCTAACATGTTTGACAAGTTTTTTTTACCTTGTGTTAGCTTGTTGTAGGTTTGGTGTTCACATTTTGGTGCTAGAAGGAGGGATAACCATCTTATTTTGACCAATTTTGCTTGATAATTCCATTTTTTGCAGATATAGGGGAGTGATGTCATGTTTGCTAGATACATCATCACCTTTGCATATAGTGTCACGTTCATTTGCTTGCAGAGTGTCACCTTTGAGTACAACAGTGAATTCGCCATGTCGTGCCACCTTTGCTTGTTGTTGTTGTGTCACATTTGATATTGCGTCGCTTCCGTCTATTCTATCTTTTATCTAATTTCTTCTTCTAACAAAGTGTCGCTTCTAATTTTGTGCCGCACATGCACTCTTTTCCCTCAAAAAAGTGTTACCTTTTCTTTTCAATAGAGCATCACCTTTGTTTTCAGCGTCACATCTATTATCTAGCATCGCCTTCGTAGGAAAGGGAGGAAAATTGATTTGGAGACCTAAAAGCATTTTTTAATGCTCTTTGTAATATCTTAGGATTTCCAATTTTGCTTTTCGTTTTTTGTTTTAGGACCAACTAGAGTCATTTTTGGGCTTAAAATTAACAAACAACACAATCTTTTTCAAAGTTGGATAAAAATTGAACATTAGGAACTTAATAGACTTTGATTTTGGGCTAAAATTGAACAAGACAAACTTGCATTTAACTTGGTGCTCTAAAAAGAATTTATCTTTACTTTGGGTTTAAAAAGAACTTGTGCCTTGAATTATTTTGTGATTTTTTGCAATTTGTGTCATTCGAATGTGTATGCACTTCTCTCATTCCTTCTGGTGATCTTAAGAATCAAAAGCATTCTAGTGAAATTGGTTGTCAAAAATTACCCACACATTTCAAATCTGGATCTAAAATTGAACAATCATGTGAGTGTGAAGGAAAGGCATTGTGTGTGTTCCCTCCTAGTGCTTCAGACGATCGAACTACAAATGTACTTCTTCACTTTTGTTTATCTTTAGATGGCTTGCCTCCTTACTTCGAAAGAAGGGAATGACCCAAGCAGTAACGAGCTAAAGCCAAGCTATTTTAAACCGTTATATAAATTTTTTATTGCAAGGAAAGTTTACAATCAACGGGAAGTGGTACATGATAGCTCTCCCCCAGTATCTTTATGATGTTTAAATCCATTTTTCTAAGGTTTGGGAGACCTCTTGATGGATTTTATCATTGTATCCCCTAAACTGGATGTCCTTACTACAACCCTTTGTTTAAAATCCCAAAATCCTTAATACTTGTTGGTGCAAGAACGGTTGTTCTGAAGCCACCCCACATTTGTACTATTCAAGGTAGAAACAAAATAAATCCTTAAGTTCCCCCAATCTTTAGGATTTTGAGATTTGGTGGTCCCGAGAAGTGTGTGTCGTGGAGGGGAGCCAATCTCTAACTGTTCACTTTGTCTCAGTGTTTGGAGAAATTTGAGTGGGAACTCAACAAAGTATAACCATTTCTATCCTAGGGTTGTACAATTTGTGACTCAGTTAAAATACATTGCTTGGATCTCAAACTTTGAAACAAACATTAAACAAGTCATCAAAATTTCAAACCCTTTGGAAAAACAAATATCCTTGAAAATTCTAGATATTATTGCTTGTCCCTAGGGATTTTATCCTTAGAGGCTTCTAAATATTTGGGCCTATATCTCAATTTGTTCTCTCCAAAGTTAACCTAGGAAAACTATGCCTTTGATTCTTTGATTCTCACATAATGGACCTTGTGAAATGAAAAGGAGTTGAGACATAGACATTTAGTTTGAAAGTTAGCAAGAGGTGTTGATGTGGTAAAAAGAATCCATTTAATCAAGATAAAAGACAATTGAACTTCACATATGTGTTTGTTCTCATGATTTCCCACAAAGTCAAAATCCCAAAGCTAAGGTCCATTAATTTTCATAAGCGTCTTAGTCCAAAGGCTCTCAAGAAACACCTTTTAGCACTTTAAAAAACTAGAGACATATTGGTACACAACTTTTACAAATGTGCTTCAAAGGACAATCCAAACTTGTATTCATTCTATTATTGTCAAAAATTTAGGTCTTTTCCAATGTTTTGAATTTCTCACATAGAGTTGAAAGTTTTAGAGGTATAGCATGTTCTTCAAAATCTTGGTCTTGTAAACAAAGTCTTTCTAGGTTCATTTAGGATCAAAGTCAACACTTTCATTTGTCACCATCATCAATCAAATACCATCTCACAAACAACTTTTACAACTTTGTAAAAATCATTCATGCTAGACTTTTGGTAAATCCTTCAATCAAAATAAAAATCACTTTGTTTGGCTAGATGTGTGTGGATAAATCCTTCTTCACACATTTAGTTAAACTGTCACCCTCTTTGGACAAGTTTACCCCAATATAACATCTAACATCTTGGGATTTACAATTCCATTTTCCAAATCAAACCAAATCAAAATCAAAATCCAAAAATCAAAGTATAGTATTCCTCCAAGGTTCTCAAAAGTTCAAACATCCATATCATTCACCCTTCATTTATCACATCATCATCATTTGATCCTTAAACATCCTAGATTTTATTTTTGTACCTAAAATTTATACAAACCTAAGGAGTTATAGGTTTACCTCCCATATTCCTAAAATTTAATCGCAATTTTATGGTCCAAACAAGATCACAACACAAGAAGATCATGGACAAAAACAAAGAAACATCCACTTCAAGCGATTTGAGCCAAACTATATCATAATTCAACCCTATTAAATCTACCAACCCTTCACTTAACCCCCCTCAACAACCACAAGATCTTTAAGAGGGAGGTTTTCAAGTGGAGGATGTCACCAACAATTTCTGAGGAATGACCCAAGATGAAATAATTGAACTAGTCCAAAATCCTAAAACACACAAAATTGTCAACACGGTCATGAGACTCAATCCCACACAATACATGTTGGCATTAGCAAAGTAAGGGGTTAAAAACCCTTTTTATTTTGATGTGAGCACTATTTTTGAACAACCTCTTGGGAATATGCCACCCACATCATTCACACCTTCATTCCCAAGCATCGTCCAACCCATCATACAACCAACATCATCTCACGCTCAAAGTCAACCCATGATCACCAAGGGAAGTTTATTAATCCAAGCCCTTCAAGGGAATCCACTTGTCAACACTTAAAATCTAGAGGCTAACACAATCTTGGGTATTCCTAGCTCCTTCCCACAAGACCCAAAATATCCATATGTGCCACTCATTTTCTATGATACAAACAATCCTTCCACCTTTTCTGCAACACCGGCATAACCTCTTAATACACAAGTCTCTCTCCCCATGATATCCCAAGGACAAGTGGATTTATTTGGACAAGGGGGTACTTTCAATGCTTCCATACCACAAGGGAACACACCGCCAATTTTCCCATCCTTCCCTCTTTTGAAATCAACATTTGCACCAATCCAAGGTTTAGGGCAACCCCCTTTATCCAACATACCAATCCAAAACCAATCAAATCAAATCAATCCCCCAATCACAAATCAAATCAGCAAGTTGATTGTACCAAATCCTCTGAGCATGCCACTGATATTGCAACACCAAGTGGCACCAATCCAAACATCACAACCAATCATTACATCATCTACAACACCTCAAACTCTCCATAATGTGGTCTCCCAAGGACCTAGCACATCAATCATACCATCCACCACACAACCCTTTTTCATCAATCAAACACCGCAACAACCACCCCAATAATCTCTCATCACACCATCTCACACCATCCCAAAACATACCCCACCTCCAACACCAAATTCAAACATATAAAATCAATACAGTATCACATTACAAGCAGTCTAGCAAGCATACCAAAAGGAACTTCAACAATTTCAAACTTAACAAACTGCACAACAAGTTCAAGCACAAGTGTAAGCTCAATCCTAAGCACAAACCATGTTACAACAACAATATTATTAGCAAGCCTTGCAACAATACCAAGCACAATAACAAGCAGCCCAACAACAAGCCTAACAACAAGCATTTTTGGAATAGTAGCAACAACAGCAATAGCAAGACCAACAACTACAGGCATACCAACAAGTGTTGATCACACAGCAAAACTTACAGCAACCTCTCACAAACACACAGCAAAATGCCTTGAACACAAACATGCAAGCCACCCCATCCTTCATCCAACCAAATGTACCATCTCAAAACACTTGCATCCCACCACTTGATCTACAAAACAACCTTTCCACTCTAGTCAAATTGATTTCACAATAGATACAAGACATCCAATCTAGAAAGGTTAAAAAATCACAAGGGAATTTGTGTCCCTATCCATTTGATAGAAGCATTGCAATGGTTCCATTTCCACCAGGCTTCGAGATATCGAAGTTCAATAAATACCAAGGAAACAGAAATCCTGAAGATCACATCAGGGAATTCCACATACACTGTATGAAAGTTGCATATGACAATTCTTATTTTATGTGACTCTTCCCTCGAAGTTTGGTTGGTCTGGAAATGGAATGGTTATCTCGCCTTCCCCTAGGAATTAAAAAGTTTCAAGAAATTATGGACTTGTTCATACAGAATTATTCATTTAACCTAGGTGTGGAAGTGAGATTGGAAGAATCATCCAGCCTAAAACAAGCCAAGGGAGAAACATTCACAGCCTTCTTGTGATGATGGCGATCCAAGGCCAACAGCAGCAAATGGTCTATGTCAGAAGAACAACAAATCGGGACTATCATCTCCAATCTTGAAGGCACCTTATCCTTTCATTTGAAAATGCAATGCATAACAACGTATGACCAATTGATCTGCAAGGTGCTCAACATCAAAAGATCCCTTATAGCACAAGGGGGAACACCCACATACCACGACAATCGACCATCAACAAGTTACAACGATAAACCTCACACATGGGCCAAGAACAATAATGTTACTAACGATGGTTTTGTTGATGCCAAAGTTATTATCAATGCCCCAAGGTAGAATACATAACAACAAACATACCAAAAACCACAATTCAATACCCAAAACAACCCACAAATCAACCCATCATCTCAACAACAACCCAACAATCAAACTGTCAACAACATAAACACTCAAGGGAGACTACCCTCAAAGAATAGATATCCCCTTAAATGAAAATACACACCACTTGGGGAACCAATCGAATATGTCATGCAATAGCTAGTACAAGCTAATCTCATCAAAATCCCAATTTATGAAAATTACCAAGAGCCTCAAGTTAAACCACCATCGTATAACGAGAAGCACCTTTGTGACTTTCACAAAATAAAGGGACACAAGACAGCCAGTTGTATGAGACTTAAGAATCTAATCCAAGATCTCATTGATGATAAGACCATAACCATTGAATAACTAGTTGAGAATCAAGATCTTAAGATATACACGAATTTGATGTTGGATCATAATAAAGGAAACAACAATGGTAAAGGAAAGAGTTACGACAATGTGAACCATATCTATGACCATGTTGTTGCATCTTTTTTATGAATGGGTAACAGTTGTCAATATCAAAGGACCTAAAGCTGAGTGTGGAGTGACCACACATGGCAGTTGAATCTCCATCCTAGGACCTTTACCACCACCCAAAGCACCTGTCGCCAATCCGAAATCATTCCCTAATGGTGATAATGTCCTAGATCAACTAAAAAGGACCCCTGCCCAAATCTCCATCATGGAGTTGCTAAAAATCTCACCCGCACATAGGGAAATCGTAGAAAAGGCATTAGCTATGTCTTCTATCCCCACAAATCTCAATGTAGATCAGTTCCAAGCTATGATCGTACATATCACTACACCGCATCTCCTACATTCTCTGAGCATAATCTCCCAACCCAACCATCTCATAATCGTGCACTCCACCTTGAATTTTTAGTCCACAAGAATAAAGTCAAATGAGTCTTAGTGGATGGAGGGGAAGGTTTGAATATTTGTACTCTAAAGTTAATAAAGAATCTAGGATTCTTAGAAGATTTCATCAAAAAGGGAAAAGGTATCACTATCAGGGCTTATGATGATCAAGAATGGGTGTCTCAAGGAACCATTCAACTCCCTATCCAAGTAGGGCTAACAATCATGGAGACCACTTGTCATATCCTTGACCTTGAACTCCTGTACAATATCCTCATAGGGCACCCATGGATCCATGGGATGCAAGCTATCGCATCCACTTTCCACAAATGTGTTAAATTCCCTTATCAAAACCAAGAAGTCGTGATCGATGGCAACCCCTAACCATTCTATTATTGCAAAAATATGGGCCAAGTATTACAAGATCCCCCAAGTCCCAAAAAATGATGAGGGATTGACATCCCCTTATTCTGACCCATCTAACCTAGCCTCCACTTTTGAGACAAAGAAACCTTCCATTCAAAACATCCCATAGGTTACCGTTATTATCCAAGATAATGGGTGTGGAGACTATAAAATGAAAAAGAGTGCCTTTGTGGTAGGAGAGTTACCTTAATCTCCTAGGTCTCATTGGAAACCACAACCAATCGACACAACAACTCAGACTTTCAAAGCAGACCCCTCCACATTCAAAAGGTGGGGAGACCTAAGCTATGAAGTGGTAGATGAGAAATATGTATCAAGCTTGTTATATCAAGATGAAAGACCCATACCTGATCTTCCCATGGAAGATGATAACAAAGGGCTACAAGTAATGTTTAACTAAGTTATAACAAAAATGAGAAGCTCGGGTAAAATGAAAATGAACTTTTAGAACCAATCATTCCTTAGAAGCACCTAAATAATTTGGGCATTGGATGTACCCCTACGAAGCTAACCATACTTGGTAAAGGTGCTACGATTAAAATAGTCAAAGCTTCCCCGTCGGTTCCCGTATCGATTTATCCTTTTGAGGATCCCCTCTCTGACCTTCCCATGTTATTTGAGGGTTCCTCCCTTTTTATGATCACCACCATGTCTTTCGAATCAATTAACCAAACCACTGAACTAAATCTTGTTTACCCCCAACTAATAGACTGTGACCAACAAGGACCACCGATCTTAGACACATTCAAAAATGATGAGGCTCTCTCAAAATTCATGGGACTAAGGGATACTCTACTATATGGATATCATAAAGAATGGTTTTATATTGAGCTAGAAACAAGTGTACTATGGGGAAATGATTGAATCTCTTAGTCACAAAATAGAAAATCTAAGAGTAACGTCTATGTCTTTAAGTGAAAACCACATTGTGGCACTTTCTAACCCAAAAATAGTAAAAATAAAGGATGTATCCAATAGTGAAAACCTCTCTAAGGTGCCAAAGGATGAGGGATGTGCCATCCATAAAAAAAATTAGCAGTACTAGCAAAAAATGCAACCCAGTCAATCTAGGAACTGAAGAGACACCACACATCACTTTCTATGTTGAGTCACTTTTGATCGAGGAACAAGAAAAGCTAGCTATATTTTTGAAAGAAAGGAAAAGTTAATTTTGCATGGACCTATGCCAACATGCTAGGACTTGATCTAGAGGTATTAGTCCATCACCTAGCCATCTATCCAAAGGTGAAACTAGTAAGATAGAAATTGAGAAAGATGCATCCATAGATTGGGTTATTGGTCAAAATTGAGCCGCAGAAACTCCTTGACGCTGGCTTCATACAACCCATAGATTATCCCAAATGGGTTTCCAACCTTGTACCTATTTCTAAGCCCACTGGGGGCATCTATATCTTCACTGACTTCAAGGACCTAAACAAAGAGCGCCCTAAGTATGATTTCCCTCTTCCTAACATAGACATGATTGTAGATCTAATAGCAAGGCACGAAATGCTATCATTGATGGAGGGTTTTCAAGATACAATCAGATTATAATAGCAAAGGATGATAATTATAAAATAGCCCTTACTTTTCCATGGGGCACTTACTGTTGGAACAAGATGCCATTCAAGTTAAAGAATGTAGGAGCTACATACCAAAGGGCTATGACTTTGATTTTCCATGACATGATCCACAAATTTGTAGAGGATTATGTGGACAACATACTAGCCAAATCAAGAAAGCATCAAGATCACATAGCAAAATTGGGCCCAATATTTGGCATACTAGAAGAATATAAGGTATGACTCAATCCTAAGAAATGTGTCTTTGGAGTGCAATCAGGAAAACTCCTAGGATATATTGTATCAATGAGGGGAATCAAGATAGACCTTTCCAAAGTCAAAGCAATCCTAGACATGGAAGCACCGTGAACACTAAAATAGTTGAGGGGTTTACAGGGCAGGCTTCAGTCAATCCATAGATTCATAGCACAGTTGGTAGACAAAAGCATCCCATATTCTCATCTACTCTACAAGGGGGTAGCATACAAATGGGGTGATAAATGTGATTAGGCATTCAATAAAATCAAACAATACTTTTTGACACCGCCAATCCTCATGCCACCAATCCAGAACAAACCACTCATCCTCTACATATCAGCTACAGCAAAACCCCTTGGTGATCTCCTAGCTCAGCATGATAGAAACAGAGAAAGAAAGAGTCATACTATATCATTAGGACCATGGTGGGACATGAGCTAAATTACACATTCATTGATAAATCTTGCCTCATAGTAGTGTTTGCCTCACAAAAATTTAGGCACTACATGTTGGCTCATCACATAAATCTCATCCCCAAGATAGATCCCCTCAAGTATCTACTTTCTAAAGCAACACTCACAAGATGAATGGCTAAGTGGGTCATGATCTTAAGAGAATACAATATTGAATATGTGGAACGAAAAGCCATCAAGGGACAGGTAATTGCAGAGCAATTGGTAGAGGCACCTATATATTCAGAGAACCCACTAGTATCAGAATTTCTAGATGATTCCATTTTCAACCTTAGTGCAATAGATCATTGGAAGGTATATTTCTATAGATCATACACACAACATGGGTCAGGATAAGGATTCTTCTTCGTCACACCACAAGGGGATTGCATCTCAAAGTCATACAGGCTATCTTTCCCTTGCACCAACAATATTGTTGAGTACAAGGCTCTTGTCATAGGACTTTAGATTGTGGTACAGTGGAAAATCATGGCACTTAAGGTTTATGGGGACTCACAACTAATTATCAACTAGGTCAATGATGAATACCAAACAAAGGATGACAAACTTACCCCGTACAAAAAATTGGTGGAGGATCTCAAGGAATTCTTCATTGACATCACATTTGAGAAAATATTAAGGGTAAACAACATAGTAGCTAATGTTATGGCAACAATCAGATCATTATTGGATATCCCATGCAACATCCCTAAACATGAATTCCTGGTAGAGCAGCTTCTTGTACCAGCTTTCGAGGTACTAGAATCTAAGTTTGTGTGTGAAATCATTGGTCTCGATGATCCTTAGCACCATGACATTTTCACCTACCTAAAAATAGGAGTCCTCCCCGCCGACATCACCCCAAACCTTAAGAGAACCTTTATCAAAAAGTCATCCCGTTTTGTCATCTTAGGTGATACCCTTTACCATAGGAGTATCAAAGGAACCCTTTTGTGATTTCTTAACCCTGAGGAATCTTTGACTAATTTAACTGAGGTACACAATGGTATTTGTGGTTTGCATTCTAGTGGTATGACCTTGGCCAAGAAACTGTTGAGGACTGGATACTACTGTCCTACAATGGAAAAGAAAGCTCATGATTATGTTTGAAAATGTTTGCAATATCAACAGCATGGAGACCTCATCCATGCACCATCTCAAGAACTCCAACTGATTATAACACCTTGGCCCTTTTCACAATGGGGGCTCGATCTCATCAATAAAATCACACCCACCTCATCTAATGGACACAAGTTCATTATCACCGCCACAGAGTACTTCACAAAGTGGGTTGAAGTCATCCCCATGACCTATATCATAGGGAAGTATATCTCCAAATTCATCTTGAACTACCTCATTTTCCATTACGGTGTCCCATAAGCCCTTATCTCAGATAATGGGACACCTTTCAAAAACTAGGATGTTTGTGAGTTATGCCAAAAATTCAATATCCAAAATCACTTCTCCATTCCATATTATCCCTAAGGTAATGGCCAAGCTGAGGCTTCTAATAAAACCATCCTAAAAATCCTCAAGAAAATAGTCAATGAAGCTGGTCGTGACTGGCACCTACAGCTAAATCCCACCTTATGGGCCTACCAAATGAGTATCTACATGCCTACAAGGGAAACACCCTTCTCCCTAGTCTACGGATCATAAGCCATCCTTCCCATTGAGATTGAGCTCACATCCTTAAGAATATCATTGCAGAATCTCATTACTGATGAAGAATATCGGGTGTCACGGTTGAATGAGCTAGAACTACTAAATGAGCGGCGCATGGATGCTTTGAATCACCTACAGGTCTATCAGAACCATCTCAAATGGAGCTATAATAAGAAAATCAAGAGTTGATCATTTCAATTCAGAGAGCTCGTGTTGAAGGAAAATCAGAAGAATGTACCAAATCTAGATAGCAAGGGAAAATTTGAACCCAACTAGTTGGGACCCTTCATCATCATGGCAAGTTACAAATCAGGAACATATCAACTATCTACACTCGAAGGTGAACCTTTTTAGGAGCCCATCAATAGCTCCCATCTCAAAAAAAATTATGCTTAAGCTTGCAAGGTATAAATTCAAAAATCAAAAAATATAAAAAATCAAAAAAAGGATTAAAAATAGTAAAGAAAAAAAAAGCGTCCTTTAGTGAAAACCACTTTGGTGGCGCTTTGGGAAAATACCTTGGTGAAAACCTGGAAAACAGGCACCTTGTGTAAATAAGCAATTTCCATCCACCATGGATTCTTTAACTTGTTCTGCATCGCCTACCACCACTTTCCATCACATTCACCCATCACATTCCATTGATCCTTCCATTACCCATCCACATTTGCATCATAGCTTGATCCTGTGTTGGTATCATGTTTCATCCTAGAACTACTTGGCACATTCCTAAGGTCAATTTGTCCTACCTATATCGAGGTAGTCTATTGCATCACGTTGGGGGCATGACCTTATACCTGCATTGGATCAGATTTGAGTATATTCTTGAAATCTTTCCTAAAATCAAAAAAATCCAAAAACATTCATAAACCGAGAAAATCCATAAACATCCAAAACATGTCAAAAATCCAAAAATAGGTCAAAAACAAAAAAAGTAAAAAATAGAGTTGTCATGTCGAACTACGTCGTCTCTAAGCTTGAACGTAGGCAAGGCTAATCTTTGATCAGCCCCTGAGACATTAGGTCATTCATTTAGGAGTCCATCATAATAAACTGACTATCCTTTTGTTCATTCTTTATCAATAATTGAGTTTGTGTCAGTCGAACTATACAATCTCTATGTATATAACATAGACAAGGTTAATCTTTGATCATCCCCCGAGACATTAGGTCAGTCCTCTAGGAGTCCATCATAATAACTAACTATCCATTTGTTTATTCCTTATCAATAATCAAGTATGTGTCATTCGAACTACGCGGTCTCTGTGTATATAACATAGGCAAGGTTAATCTTTGATCAACCCTCGAGGCCGTTAGGATAGGTTCTTGGTCAAAATCTCAGAAAACACCAAAAATAGAAATTTTGAAAATCAAAACATTTGTAAAACACCTCAAAAATCCCAAAATAGCCTCAAAACGTTTCAAAAAATACCAAAATCATCCATCCCATTCCACTTTCACCTGCAATAATCATCCACTCACAATAAATCAATCATCATCTCCAACCTTTGGAAAAAAAATCAGAGACAAGTCTAGCAAATTAAAAGTGAAAACTCAAACGTCAGGGTCTTAAGTCTAGGTTAGTAGATAAACAGGTTGGTAAACTCTTGGATCAATAGCCTATCATCCCGCTAGTCTCATAATCATCTGATAAAATCATGTCCTAGGATGCATCCTTCCTACAATCAACATCAACTTCAGACATCACCGTAGTTTAGTCTTGGCTAGAGGTATGAAGAACATTAGCTTGTTTGTTTACTTGATCTTTTCTTTTGATTTATCTTATTGCGCTCATCCAAATGACCTCTTGATGATGTCTAATCAAAATGATTTAGAGAGAAAGAAATGGGGCTTTGATCATTATCTTTTGTTTCTTGTGCTTGTTGGATATTCTCGTAATATAACCTTGGTCATGATAATCTTAGGGAGGATGTTTTGGGTATATTGTTGACTATTACATTTGGAGGTTTTTCCATTTTATGTTTTGGTCTAAGATGTTTGAAATGTCTGAAATACACTCTAACAAGGTTTTGTATGCCAGGTGTGAACAAGGATACTCCTATTTGATTGTCTAGTCAAAGTACATCTCACTAGGTACAACACCATCCTGGTTTTCTATACCTTGATGCATCGTATCTATGTGTGTTATCAAACATAAGGAAAGTAATACTCTTTACATCCCCAATCCTTGATAAGCAATGCATCATCATCACTCATCATCATATCTAATAAAGTCTCGATGACTCGTGGACTTGTTAGACTTTTGCATCATCTCAGACTCAAGAGTTGATCCCTCTTATTCTTCTTATTCTTTTATCTTTACTAACATTTATATTCTTGAGTATCAAATGGGTGTGATATATCAAAATATACATGAGGCTACCCATGGTTGATGACTGTCTATACATCATCAAATTTGTCTACATCAAACATTTGAGCTTTCTAGTCCTCTCTCAACTAAACTGATCTTGAATCTTTTTCGTGAGCTCGACCCTAAAATTGAAATTTTTTGCCCGATCTCTCGAGGGGGCAGTGTAGCAGTGTAATTTGTTCTGCTAGGGCAATAGTGGGGCATCCGAAAAATTAGAATTTTTTTGAATTTTGATCTTGACAGTGTTATTCTTTGAACCAACGCAACTGGTACCTTGCTTCAAAGAGGGGAAAAATGTAGATGCTTAAAAATTCTTGATTGATACTACGTATCTAATTTTGATTAACTAACACCATTTCTTCCTAAATCACCCCGAACTAACCAATTAATTAAATAATCAGCATTATTTAGTTAAATTTAGCAATTTTAGCTATTAATCAAATAATTAAATTTATTAGATTAATTCACCCTTTCTTCTAACTAATATTCATCATATTTAATTTAATTAAATCCCCCTAAATCCTCTCATTTGAGTAAATCAATCAAATCAAATGTCACAATCCCCTAACCCATTCCAATTAATTAATCCTAAATCACTTTCTAATCATCATTAATAAATCCTCCAACTTTTAACTCCTCAAGAGTTAAATCAACCCTTGGTCAACTAACCAGGTTGCACATGAAATTCATTTCTTTTAATTAACTAATTCTTCTATTTATCCTCACAAAGGCATATTCCAAGGAATATTCCTCCCAACGACCTCCTCATTCAATTTCCCTCCAAAGGTTTCAAAAACCTATCACATCCTCAATAACTTCTCTTAACTCCTCTTACATCCTCTCACATCTCCAACCACATTCAATAAATTCTTCTTACAACCTTTCAAATCTTCAACCATTCTCATTTATTCCTCTTACATCCCCCTTTCCTCAACACATTTCCCAAAATGTGCTCCACCTTCCTCCAATAGAATTGTGACAAGTGTCACATTCTAATTGACTCCCATTTTATCCCACATTCACTAATTTCTCTCATGCTTCAACCCTTAAGTTCCATAAATAGAAGCATTCTCTTAACAATATGGATCCACAACTTCATGCATTCTTACTATAGGCATTTCACTTCATAGCAATCACCATTTTCATCATTTTAGCTAAGTTTTATCACTATTTGGAGTCAATCTCACACTTTGGATCACCAGCATCATCAAAGCTTATCAAAGGGATTGGGAAAGGGCTTATTTCCACATCAAAGGAGCACCACTCCCCCTATGGTATGAAGGTTTAGCTATTTAAATTAGATTTCATGTTATCTTTAGTTAATTTTCTCTCATTTTTATGTTTTCTCTTTGAATTAGCTAATAATTTCATAGGGAATACTAGATTTGGCTTTCTAACATGTTTGACAAGTGTTTATTGATATTGTGTTAGCTTGTTGCAAGTTTGGTGTTCACAGAAATGGTAAAGGGCCCCTTAAATCTACTTCCACTATTGGTCTATGTCCTTTTGGATACTGTTGAAAAGCATGAATTTCATCAGCTTCATCTTGAGGTTCATTTTCATCTTGGTAAGGAAATGTGTAGGTTTCCAAAGTCATGGTTTAACTATCTTCTCACTCATAAGTATTACACTTGGCAATGATGGGTGACTCAAAACACACATAACTGTCCAGTACTAATGTGGAGTCATATATGACTGAAACTAACTGACTCCCCTAGAACGAATGAGAGTCACACTAAACGTTATGGTCCATTGTGGCCAGAAAAATATCTAACATAGTTTTGAACTGTGGACAGTCCACTTCTATATGAGCATTTGTATTATGGATTCTACACCAATTACTCATGGTGAGTTCAACTAAATTCACCTTAGAAGTAGACCTATCCTCAGAGGAATTAGCATTATCTAAAGGTGTGGATACTCCCCCATTGTTTGGTCGTGTGTTCCAAGGTCTAGGTGGTCTGGGAGCATTGTATACTTGACCTTGCAAATTCTAATTGTTACTTTGAGAATAAAAGTTTTAATTTCTCAAATTTGTAACCTCTGTGGTTAATCTCTTAAGTTGAGTTGTTATTTCCTTAATCTCTTCTTTATCTTCCTGAGTCTTGACTCTTTGACTCTCTTAAGTTTGTGTGAAGAAATAATTTCTATTTGGATGTATTTATGTGATAGTTGGGCTAGGTTGTGGGACTAAAGCTTAACTATTTCTAGGTTGAAAGAAATTGTTATGAGGAAATGTCCCATTTTGGACCACTAAAGGAAAAGAGTTAAGATTCATTGTATGATTTAATAAAACTCCACTCATGCTCAAGATAGGATAGTCATTCAATCCATTCCCACCATTCATTGTCGATCCACTTCCTAGGTGTTTCATTTCTAGATTCACACTTATGGCTTCTAGATAGGCTTCAGTTAGGGTAGCAAGAGGATTTTCCCTCTATTTTACAAACATCACAGTCAATGGATCAACTACCATGTAATAAACGATAATGGTGGATAAATTGTCTACCATGTAGGGTACTTGCAACCTAGAATAATCCTTTTTTCATTTGTCATTTGTTACCCTCTAAATTTTAAAACATGCAATTTCCCTCCCCTAAATTAGAACGGCCTCCATTCCATGCCTTTAATTAATTCGTAGTCATGGTCCTCGCAAGTTTCATAACCTTTGTCACACAACCTTGTGTTTTCATAACAAAGTCGCGAGGTTTGGAAGTTGCATAATAATCTAACAACCAGATCCTTCTTCCTCCTAATCCTTGTCTAAATGATAGGTGTATCAAAATTTCTTGAAATCTTAGAACCCACAACATGTAGTTCTATGGTTCAGCTTTTTCATGACCCCATGACTTTCAAGCAATCTCCTTGGTCTTCAAAACACCGCCAGCCCATTTTATTACTTGTATGATGTATCCTGTAGCTGTCTTTTTGAGAGTTATGAAATGTGAGCTCCATCCTAAGGCCTACTCCTCAACCAATGATGCATTAATTAGACCTCTTAAATGGAAAGTGTAATGGAGCTCACTAAGGTGGTAGCACAATCTTGACAAATTAAATGTCATCATTACCTACCAGCATAATTGAATAAGCTTGTTTATAGAGAAAGGTGGCAATACTACTAAGTCCTATTTTCTTATTGACCAAGGATAATTCGAAATGGGGATTCCTACGAGTAATGAAACATGGGATGGTGAACCTATGCCTGTCCTATACTCTTAATTGAACTGGCCCGAGGGAGAGCAAATTGATATTATCTCCCAATTGCACACACTTGCCTGGAAGGAGAAGACCAGCTATACCCAATATCACAGAGTAATCTTCATCCTAGAAGAAGAAGAGGAATGCGCCAAGCTATACAACCTTTTTATAGATATGTGACTAGTTGTGGAGAATGCTCCACCACCTGCGGTAGTTTAATTTGCTTGCTTTGCATGGCATATTTTTGTAATTAGTGGTGGTAACCCAATTTTGGTGTAACATAACTGTTTTTGTTTAAGGTTACTTTCTTGAGGACAGTTACTTTAAAGACCATTATGAATGGTTACGTTTAGATACATTTTTAGCTTGAAAAAATATATAAAAGACAAAAAATAATAATAATAATAATAATAAAAAGGACATATTAGCTATTTTGGTGGGAATAGGGAAGCAGCTAGGTTATCTTTTCATGCAGTTTCGTTGTACAGAAATATGGAGTATGTGAACTCATGTTTTGGCAATGGATAAATAAAGAAGATATTTTAGAATCTTTGAATTTCTTAATGTTTTCTTTAATTGGAAATGAACTGTGTTTCCTTGTGGTTTTTCCTCAATGTCATTTTGTTATAATAGGTTGTATATGCATTTAATTCTAAAACTTTGGATTTGGATTAAATTAGCTCCTGAAAAGAATTTGTTGTTCTTTCTTTCCCTAACTATCATCCGTTGATGTAGAGAAGATGAACTTTGTGTCATTTACCTTCATTTACTTAATCTTAGGTTTGAGATCTTTCGCATCTATTTCATGGTTATGGGTAGGTGTTAGTTGCCTTTTCTGCTTTCTGGTAAAAAGCATACCCCTTTATTCATTGAATATCTCTCAAAGGTAGTTGTTCCTTGTAAAATAAGTAGAGAGTACTTGCAACTATCATTGCCAGTGGCTCAACTATTGGTCAGGTTGTCATTCATATGGGAAAAGGAGTATAAACTTAAAGTGGAAACTATGTTAACCAACAAATTTTTGGCAACTCTGTTGGGGATAGGAATCAAAGTCTTGGTGTTTTCTATTCCTAGAAATTTGAAGGTGCCTCCCTAAGGACAGAGGCCGGCGGCTCTGTGATATGAAATGTACTCATAAAGAATTATGTTCCAGTGAAGACCTATGCTGATTTAACTTTCAGAATTACATTATGGTGTTGATTTCTTCCCAGCCATGGGGAAATCATTTTGGTCCTCTTTCTTTGCCTATATAATCACCATTTCCTAAAGGATCAAGAAAGTATTTTCCGAAGTTCAGTGGAGAAGGTTCTCAAGATGTTGAAAAACACATTCTGACTTTCATAGTTGCCTGTGGCATTTTGGGGGTAAATGAAGATGTTTTTGTCAAATTATTTATTGAATCTTTGATTGGGCCTACAGCAGATTGGTTTTTTTATTTGAAAGATAAGTGCATAATTGATTGGGATTCTTTGAATAAGAAGTTCTTAGCAAGAAATAAGGCCCTGTTGATGAAGCTACTCTGTTGAATCAATTTTTCAATATTAGCAAGCAAGAAGATGAGCCAATCAGAGACTTTTTGGACAGATTTAATTGGTTGCTCAGAAAGATCCTTGCACCCATTCAGCCAAGTAAGTAACTTCAGTTTTGTATTTTTATTTCCTCTCACCATCCAGATGTTCAATTTGAATTAAAAAGAAGTAGAGTGAATGACATTGAAATTGCACAATTAGAAGCTATAGAGATTGAAGATGATTTAATATCGAGTGGTTTATGAGAAACAAGTCAAGTTATGAATAATCTGAGTATTGAAACTATGAGAAAACTTATCATGCAAAAACTATTCCCTCAGCCTATAGATCTTCAATATATGCAACCTCCTTTTGTTGAATGTCTTAACCTCACTATTTTTTATTCAAAGCACTTTGATAGAGATAAGGAAAGTGTTGTAGAAATTGAGCCTCATATAGATAGAAAAATTGAAGCTTATTATTTGCATCATGAACCTGGAAATCCCTCAATTGGTGAAGAGAATGAACCATCCTCCCATGATGCAAAGTATAATGAGGGTAATACGAATAGTGTTTCTTTGTCATCTTTGTTTTTTGTAGAAATGGAAACATTTACTTTTACCATTGATGAAGAGCAATTTGGGGATACCCAACATACAAATGAGGTGTTGAATGTCTCTTCTCCAATTTGCATCCAAGCTGAGTATGAAGCTTTCAGATTTCTTGAGTAGGATGACACAGAAACATGGTTGCAACAAAAGATCAGAAATGATTTTATCTCTGAATCCTTCCATTTCAAAAATCTGAATGCTAAAAAATTTAAACAAAGATTGGAAGATAGTGATGTAAGTAAACATGATAGCTTTGATGAAAATGAGCAAATGGATGAATATGCCAAGCATGATATTGTTTATATTCCAAATTAGTGTCTTAATGCATCTGAAGATGAATTCCTATGTGGAGAAGATGTCATTACATTTGATTTACAAGTTGTAAATGAGTGTGATAAAGTTGTTGAGTAAAAACCTACAAAAAAAGGGGAAATTGTTTTAGCTAGAGGTGATTTTATGTCACATGAAAATATTATTTGTAATACAAATTTCTAGTCTAACATACTTCTAGTTTTGCATGGGGTTGATGAATGTTCTTTTGAATTGAATGACTCTCTATCTACTGCCAGAAAAGTTGATTGTACGTATAGGGACATGGTGAAACATATGTTGCAAATCAAAATTCAAGATTTTTAAACAATGCATTCATCTATACATGTGGCACTAAAAAGGGGTTTTTATCTAATGGTTTGTGTTTGGGTTGTCCAATTTGAGGGTTGTTTTCTCCTTGCTTGCAGAATCATGCTTTATGATATTGCACCTGAGGTTACATGGACGGATGTAGGTAATCATATGCCAAGTAATGTTGATGTGATTCATCCAATTGGAGAAGTGTACAACAAAGAATGGATTCTTGGGCATCAGGTTACACCTAGAGTATTTTTATGTGATCCCATTCATGTCATGGTAGTCACCAATTGGCAGTTGATTGTGTGTTTGTTTCTCATGCATCCGACACTATTCCACGCTGGCATCTATTTCTCCCAACCAATTAATGGATTTGCATGATCATCCAGGATTCACTTGAGGTAGGGTCTCATGACCATGTACATATTAGGGGTGTTTTGTGTGTTGGTAGTTTAGTTTCCTTTCTTGTTGCATCTTGTTTTTGTCTTGTTCTGGCTCCTTGTCCCCTGTACTCTCTAACTCTGTTGCCCAATGGATTTATGCATTGGTCCACGCATTGAGTTCTGGGTTCCTTGCTTCATCCTTTGTAGTCCTCATCCCCAATCAGAGCCAATGTTACCCTCTAAATTTTAAAACATGCAATTTCCCTCCCCTAAATTACAACGGCCTCCATTCCATGCCTTTAATTCATTTGTAGTCACAATCCTTGCAAGTTTCATAGCCATTATCTCCCAAACTTATGTTTTCATAACTAAGTCATGAGATTTGGAAGTTGCATAATAATCTAATGACCTAATCCTTCTTTCTCCTCATCCTTGTCTAAATGATTGGTGTATCAGAAGTTCTTGAAATCCGAGAACCTGCGACATGCAGTTCTATGGTTCATATTTTTCACGACCCAGTGACTTTCAAGCAATCTCCTTGGTTTTCAAAATGCTACCAACCCATTTAATTACTTGTATAGTGTATCGTATAGCTATCTTTTCAAGAGTTATGAAATGCGAGCTCCATCCTAAGGCCTGCTCCTCAACCAATGATGCATTAATTAGACCTCTTAAATGGAAAGTGTAACAGAGCTCACTAAGGTGGTAGCATGATATTGACATATTAAAGGTCATCATTACCTACCGGCATAATTGAATAAGTTTGTTTACAGAGAAAGGTGGTGGTACTACTGAGTCCTATTTTCTTATCGACCAAGGCAAATTTGAAATGGGGCTTCCTACAAGCGATGAAACATGGGATGGTGAACCTATGCCCATCTTGCAACCTAACTTGAACTGGCCTGAGGGAGAGAAAATTGATATTATCTCCTAATTGCACACACTTTCCTAGAACGAGAAGACCAACTACGCCCAATATCATAGGGTAATCTTCGTCCTAGAAGAAGAAGAGGAATGTGTCGAGTTGCACAACCTTTTTATGGAAATGTGACTTGTTGTGGAGAATGCTCCACCACCTGCAGCGGTTTAATTTTCTTTCTTTGCATGGCATCTTTTTGTAATTAGTGGTGGTAACCCAATTTTGGTGTAACGTAACTGTTTCCATTTAAGGTCACTTTCTTGAGGATAGTTACTTTAAAGACCATTATGAATGGTTACGTTTAGATACATTTTTTGCTTGAAAAATTCTATAAAAGACAAAAACTTTCAAAAAAAAGGACATCTTAGCTATTTTGGTGGGAATAGGGAAGGAGCTAGGTTATCTTTTCATGCAGTTTCATTGTACAAAAATATGGAATCTATGAACTCATATTTTGGCAATGGAGAAATAAAGAAGATATTTTTGAATCTTTGAATTTCTTAATGTTTTCTTTAATTGGAAATGAACTATGTTTCCTTGTGGTTTTTCTTCAATGTCATTTTGTTATAATGGGTTGTATATGCATTTAATTCTAAAACTTTGGATTTGGATTAAATTAGATACTAAAAAAGAGTCTATTGTTCTTTATTTCTTTGAATATTGTCTGTTGATGTAGGGAAGATGAAATTTTTTTCATTTACCTTCATTTACTTAATCTTAGGTTTGATCTTTCACATCTATTTATGGTTATTAGTAGGTGTTAGTTTCCTTTTCTGCTATTTGGCAAAAAGCATACCTAGTCTTTATTCATTGAACAGCTCTCGAAGGTAGTTGTGCCTTGTAAAATAAGCAAAGATTACTTGCAATTATCATTACCAGTGGCTCAATTGTTGGTCAGGTTGTCATTCATATGGGTAAGGAGTATAAACTTAAAGTGACAAATCTTTCAACCAACATTGTTAAAATTAGTTATAGGTTCACCATCAAACCTTTTAATCTGAGTGAACTAATGATATAACAAGGTAGGATCTATTAGCATTATGAACCTAGATAAGAATTAGTTTTTCATGTCTTGTCATGTCTTAACAGAATTACAAGGCAGATGGATAAACCATTGGTAAACTTCATCACTTAAAGTGTAGGGAAACAACCTGCATACAACATCTTCATGTTGTATCCTAGCTCTAAAGCATGTATCTTTGAAGATACATATGTGTTCTTCTACATATTTGTGAAGATAGTACTTAAAACACAATTTATTTGGATTCTTTGGAAGATCATTATATACAGTGAATTGAATAGGTGACTCTACGTTAAAGAAATCCATTGTTGTAGGTGGAGGTGGTATAATAGCAGTTGAATTCTACAATACTGCATTGACAAGCCTTGACCCTTGGGTCCTAGATGATGTGTGATCACTAAGTTTGACTAATGTTACACCAGGATCACTAGATCAGGACCCAGTGACTCTACTCCAACTTCCTTCTTTTTACACAAAGAAGGCCCTCCTTCTAGTGCCACTTTTGTTGACGTGAATGTTGGACACACACCAACATGCAAATAAATTTTCACATAGTACCACAGGAACCTACCTTTCTTGAAAGACTCCATCATGAATCCTAAATCTAAGGCAAACTTAGCTTGATCCCAAGGCGTGTTTATGTCAGGTCTTAACGCACTAGGTTCACTCAGGGTTCATTGTGATTTTTTTGATAAACACGAGGGGTATACGGTCATTAAGGATTGGCTAGTATCCAAAAGATAGAAACATAATCTAAGTTCGATCATTCAAATGTTAATAACTTCATGAAATAAAATAATTTGTAATAATATTTCATGAAACTCAAATTTATTGCATACATTCAAGTTGATTTAGTGTTAAGAATTCAACAACTTCATGGAATTGAAAGATTTATAATAAAGCTCCATGTATTTATCATTTTTGGAACATTTTTTGGAATATAAAGCATCTCTTCCAAAATAAAGTATAAAAATTACTAAAATATAAAATTTCTCCCAAGTATTATCCATGCATGCCTCAAGAAATCACTAAACTAGAGCAAACAATTATATACTTCACCAGATTGCTTCACAGCTAGGCATAGAATGATGCAAAAGTTTAAATAAAGAGGGATTATTTATCACTGAATAGTGTCAATATGCACCCTTAAATGGTGTAGCACACAGTCTTGTCCAATAGGAACAAACAATAAACTACGTAAGATTTCATATCAAGAAATAGCTTTGAATTTGGCTTTGATATTAGCTAACTTCTAATGAAACATACAAGTTTTTAGTTTGGAATGGAACAGAAAACAAGAAAAAGAATAAAACTTGAAAAAGTTTTAATTCTTTGGAATCAACAACTTTTGAACTTAAAATAAAATAAAGAAACTAATGTCCTTTTATACAAACAAGGCCCCAAAGAGTTTGAACTTAATCCCATCAAATAGAATCAGAGAAACAAATCAAAATGCAACACATGGCAGGTGACAGCTGGCATAGAACTTTCTAGGCAAAGTCAAAGGTATTTTAACTTTTCTTTAGCAGCAACCTTCAAATTTCAGGCTCTAAGTCATAGGTACTTTCACACAGAAAAAAAAACTGTCAACACTTTTCACAACCTACAGGATTAATTGTCTTCATCGGGTCCGAGAATAAACCTACAAAATTCATTTCAAAACTCTACCTGTGCACAAAAATTTTAGTCTTCTGCTACCCGTCTACCTATTCTTATTCGCTAAACTCCCTATCTAAAGACTCATCTTTTCCCCCTCTCTGTTGATATTCCCTGAAAGAAATCAACACTTGATGTATATGTTCTTTTGGAATGGCTTGAATTACCTTCCAACTGTACTTATGCCTACAATTTATCTTCTTATATTTGAATGATATTTTTATTTCTCCACATTACTTTTGTCCCATATTTTCTCATAGCATTCTTGCACCTTATGATATAATCTATGACCTCTCAACTTAATGACTAAATAGGATCCTTATTCACCTTTTCAATCCATTCTTTGAAAGCTTTTACTTCCTTGTCATCCTCTCCTAAAGTCTAAGGATCATAGCTTTTTTGAGCTACCATTTCAATGAAACTCTCATCTTTGTATATCAATTTCTTACATACCTCGATGACCTTTTCTAGTCCACTTACACATTTAGATAAAGTGTCACTTTCCCAAATTAATTGTATCCTCCATTTCTCAAGCACCAAAACTTCTTATTTTGTAACTATCCTCTCATTTATCAATTCTCAGACATCCATCTAAAAAAGAACCTTTAGCCTTTGCCTTCTGCATCATTCTATTCTTGGAAAATTTAGCATTCACCCTCAAGTCTTTTGGACTTATCATTCCAACGGTATGCTTTCTTTCACTTCCCAATTGCATGGTGCAGGAGCACCTTAGCTTAACTCCACCTTGTTTGTCAAAAATTTTGGCTTGTACCTGACCTTAGCCAAGTCAGGATCTTAGTATGTTTGATTTGGACCTTAGAAGGTCTTGTTAGTGTGGTGAGTTAATCATTAGGATTAATGTCATCTTAGTTTGCATTGTTGTTAAATTTTGGCTTTAATTAGCTTGGGACAGTTTATGTTAGAACATAAAGCATTAAATGTGTCAAAGCCATATCCTCATTGTTTGAAGATGCCAAGAGGCAGTTAAGTTATTGATGGCTCGTAATCAAGGTGTTAGAGGTCCAAGGATTCAGGATCATGACATAGTGGAAGTTGCAAGAATCTTGTAAAATTGCATGGCAACATTTTGTGTGTTTGCATGCAACTTAGTGGGGTTGGATTCCCTCAAATTTAGGAACATGGGATCGATCAATATCCCTTGAAGTGTGGAAATGGCATCTAAGTAGAGGTGTGGTTCGTAGAAAGAGTTAGTTTTTGCATTGTAATCAAAGTTTTTTTGGTGTGGAATAGAAGACAGTTTGGCAGATTTCCTGTATTTTCTGTGTTACCCGTGAGTTCTTGAGAAACAGTGATTCAAAAGGCACTGTATATACAGATTTCTCACTGTTTTTGTGTTCATTGAATGGTATAGAGCGTATTTCATCTTGTAGTCAAGAGGCTTTGAGTTGATTTAGTGTTTTTGTGTTCATAGTTTAAGGTTGTAGAGATTTTCCTTGTTTTGTACAGTCAAGTCTGATTTCTCATGGCTCCCCCATAAACTCTGTCCACGGGATTTCCCTGAGACAAGCAGAATATGAAAGGGGAGCCACACATTTGTAAATATTTAGCATTAGAAAACCCAAAGAGCCAAGCAAGAATTTGTTATCTCAAACCCTAGGCGAGCTAGGAATGCATGGTTAGGAGTTTGAGAGAGAAAAAGTGAAGAACTCAGGTAGGGGTAGAAGGTACTGTACGGAAATAGTACAGTTTCAGGTAGGTTTTAGACACATTTTGACATGTTGAAAGGATTGGGGCTTGAACAATCCATTGATGTAAGAAATCAATAAGAGATCCTTGAAACCCTAGGAAATAGGTCAATTAGCCCTCCTATCCAAGATTATAGGAATCACCTGTACGGTACTAACAGAGGCTTGAAAACTTATGAAAGATTTAAAAGCCTGAAAAGGGTGTCAGGAAACGTAATTTTTTTGCTAGGTCATTTGGAGAATTTGGGCAGAAAAATCCAAAGAGTGACTGATAAGGGCTAGTAGAAACTAGACCCTCTCAAGACAAAATCTAGAGATCGGTAAGAGTGAAGACAGTAGAACCTCCAAGATGTATTCCATTGGTGGTGAAATGCATGGAAATAGAGTTTTTAACACCCCTGCAAAGAGTTCAAGTCAGGTAATGAAGTTGGCATCTAGACCCTTCTAGGTGTAGTGAGAAAGATTGCAATTTCAAGTGGTGTTTGCCTACCCAAGGTAAAGCACAAGGTAGGAAACTCTTTGAGAAGAGTTGGAGCAGGGTTTGATGAATCACCCAAGCTCAAAAAGAACCCATTGGAGTTAGGTTCCAGGAAGGAGACAATGAGAAAGGTCTTCTAGGAGTTGTGCAAGCAACCTTGGGTTTCATCATACACCATTGCATCCCTTACTGATTCTTCACCATGCCTCACTAGGTATTCCATACATTCTTCAAACATGCTTACCTTATGGAAAATCACTACAATAGCATCTACCTATTCTTTGGACATTAGCACTAGGTTCTACAGAAATTCAATCTTTGATTGACTAGATTGGGCTAGTGACCTAATGAAATTCTTTGAGCAAGCAATTTGTCCCTTTAATACTCTTTTCTTTTCATTATTCTTCTTCACTTGGGCGACAATCATTTCTAAATTTACCTTCATCTCTTTTAACTCCTATCCCCATGATGAATGTCCTACATCAATTGTCGTCACCCTATAATCCCTAGCTGTCATATTTCATGCTTGCTCTTCTCTCCTACTGAAGTAGCTATCTGGAGAGTTCTTCCTCCATCTGCATAACATTTTATAGCATGTCTTGTCTTTTCTCTATTATATTTCTTGCATTAAGCTTTTTAAATATAGAGGCACCAATTCCACCTCCAACGATAGAGCCAATTGCCTGACTAACTAGTCAGGGGCTTCTTTATTCTATCCTACCTCTTTAGTATTACCTCATTCCTGATGATCGATATGTTCAAGAACTTCTTCTCTTAAACTTTCAACTTTACCCATGACAACCTCTAGAACTTTAGCATTCTATGCCATCATTGGCGTGGATTTTGGATTACCTTGATCTTTTACTGTCTCTTTCCCTCTGAGACATACATTTTCTTGTCCTACCCTATTTTCAACATCATCCCTTGGAGCAATCTTTTCTTGGTGTCCTAAAACATCAAGATTCTCATCATTTCCTGGTTCATCACCCAAGGCCTATGAGGATCCTATACCTTTTTTCTTATCCCAACTTTCTCTTGGTTCTTTAGAAGTCCACGGTTGCTCAAAATTCTTTTCAGTTCTTCCTTGTGAAAGTTGATCCTCAATTATATCTTCTTCATCAACAATAGGAATAGGGATCTAAATTGCAGTGCCCCCTTTTTCTCTTACATTTTTTTCTTCATGGTTTCCCACCTCTTGAGCGGGTGATCCTATTATAATTTTTCCTTCTTTACTTTCAGGATATGACCCTATATCTGGCACTTCTTCCACTACGAGTTGCATCATTGAATCTCCCCCAGATCATTTTTCCTTAAAATATGCCATCTTAGCAATCCATTTCTCAAGTTTCTCCTTAACTTGTTCTTCAATTAGGTCAGGACCTTCCTCTTGAATTATAGGAGTCCCTCCTAAGGCTTCTCTCATTACCATTGTATTGATCGAGGGTGGATAAGTAAACATATATGCTACCTTCTGTGATGTAGACCTTGTCTTAGCATGTACCTATGTTCTCATTCCCACATTCTCAATGATCAAAGGATGAGCTCTTATCTTTTTGTGGAAGAAAATTTCACCATTGGCGTTTCCATTACATTGGTCGGAGTGGCCATAGTTTCTTTGTGTTGGCTAGCTAGTCATGACACCATCGAAATTCCCTAGCTTGAAGTATTGGGAGCTTCCTCCCCACCTTGCTCAACTTCCCTTGTTTCTACAACCTTTATTTTCTTTTAAGCACTCCCACCATACCCCAATTCATTCACCAAATTATTTTTCTCTTAACATTATGCGGGCATGTGGGTTCTAGCCTAGCTTCCTTCATTTTCTTGGTGTAACCATTAATCTAGTACTGAGTATATGTTAATACCTATTTATAAATTTCTTCAATGGTTACTACCTCTTTATTTGTATAATCTAGGTTTGGGATGGGTTCATCAAAAATTTTATCTGAATCATAAACTAGATTCAATACCTCTCCATTATCAGTATCCAATTATTTTGGAACATCATGTATTTTGAGAACCTTTGATGCTTATAATGACAACCTCTTGTATGATATCTTCCTCACACCATGATCATCATCTCAATTATTCCAAAAATCCTCCAAATAATAAACATGAGTATACATCTCACTTATTTGCTTGGAAAGGCTATCCACCAGATCATAGTTTTCATCTTAAAGTGTAAAGAAATCTAACCCATAGAGTTCCAACTCATCCTCACACATATTGACACTGTTGACTACAATGCATTTATAATTCCCAATGGTGATAGGGAATCTAACAAAACATTTCTTATGTGATTGTGAAAAAGAGCATGAGACAACTACACTTGTCTCACAAGTTCCTATAACAACATTTTGTTTGTTGGGTACCTGTGTAGCATGAAGGGGTATTTTATAAATCCTTCCACCCTGATATAAGTGAAAGTATTGAATTGAATATACTAGCCCCCAGCAGACCAAATAACACTTTGTGCTTCAAGAGATAATCTATTGGCTTTGTCCCCTTCCATCAACCTCACCAATTTCATAGAAAATGCATCATTTACCTTCTAGTAATGCTCTCGATATTGGTGTAGTAATCTAGGGTAGATGAATATAAATCAAATTATTCCTTGGTTCTCTACCTAGGGTACCTACTTTGTTCAATCCTTATATATTTTTTCTTAAGAAACATACATAGACATAATATGAAGACATGGCAAACATTTGGGTATCTAGGAATGTCAGTATTTGTTCACACAACTTGTCACTGATAAAATTCCCCCAATGAATCTGCATAGGGATTTCCTCATTTTCATTATAATCTTGAACATCCAGGGTTCAAATTTATTGGCATATTTTCATCTAGATATACTACTCAATAGGGTTATCAGGTCTTGAACCTCCTGAATAAACGATGACCTCAGGATTTTCTTTGTAAACTTTTCCAGCCTCTCCCAAAACTATGTCAAAATCATAACCTTCCTATTTTGTTCTTCTACATCTAAGTATGATGTGGCAAGAACCTGTGTGTCTAATGTATTCATCTATTTGGACATGGGGAGCCCAAATGTGTACACAATTCCCTCTTTAGAGAGGTCTACATATACTCTTCCTTCTTTCTCAACGACCCTCTTGTTTGGGTCATACCATCTCATGCACTCCAGTACCATCTTAGGGGCATCCATTGCTAACGATAACCCTCCTGCCAAATATAGTTCCCTTGCAACAATATTTTTAGTGCACTAAGAGGCAACTTCTTGTTGAGTCCTTGTAGCAAATTCATACTCATTGAAGCCTCCTAGATGGGTATTTGTAACCATCCCACCAATTGATATGACTTGTGAAGCGAGGAATTCAAATTCCTCATGTATTTTCTTCCTTCTAGAAGTGCTCATAATTTTCTTAATTTCTTGCATTATTAGCAAATATATGCTCTATGTGCGAGTTAGGACTGAATTGATCGTACATTTTCAATAATTCATGAAATTTCCTTACGACATTTACAGTGTGCAATTAGGTTAAATTCTTTAGAAATAATCAGTATTTTAATGACCCAACCAGAGGTAATAGTTTTTATTTAGAGTCATGCATGCATAAAGGAAATTGACAAAATTCAGTTACTAGAAGAGTACTTGGTTTTGTTGATAATGTGATTGAATAAATGCAAGTTCAAACACTAGTAGTTGTATTCTTCAACATTCTAAAACTTACCCTTCTTTGCATGCCACAATCTTGTTTTTAATTCTTTGATATCCTTATAAATGAATGGTCTAGCACAAGGTAGTGTGTTATGGAAGCAACTACATGCTTGAGGTGGTGCCAATTATGTGTGTTATTTTCCACCTTCATTAATTTCCTTTACTATGCACTAACCACCTTGAATAAAGGTGCAATCATTGTAGATTAGGGTTCAAATTATGAACTCCTCGATTCCTATTCAAGGGCCCACCTTTGAGAGAAAAGCAGCATAGGTGACCAATGTGGAACGCTTGTGTGTCACTTCAATTCTTACGGGGAAAAAGGCCTTAGAGGAAGCAACTAGATTGGATGCCAAATGATTGATCATTAATGTGTTTTGAATCATCCAACATTGGTCTTTGAAGAATTACCAAGGTTTGGGACTTTTTCTTACAAGGTTTATGAGAACCAGGTGCAAAGGATACCTAGGACCAGGTGCAAGCGAGACCAATTTGGTTCGAAACAAAATTTGTGCAAAAACTTCCTGTCTCTAGTTTCAAGGAAAAGAAAAGCCACTACCAGGATAACCAAAAAAAGGTTGACATGCAAACTTACTAGGCGCGATGACTAACTGGGAAAAAAGTGAATTTTGCAAAAGACACACTATCCTTAAAGCAACGACACCCGATACCTGTGACTCAGGTATCCAGTTGGTGAATAAAGTTAGGAAAAGATTTTGCAAACACTCCAAATCTAGTGAAACACAAAATTAAGCAGGGGTATCTAGAAAATTGGATCAAAACATCATTATTTTACCATTTCCTCCAAAAGCAACATGCCAAAGCAAGCGAAAAGCAAGGAAGGGAAAAAGCAACAGGAAAAAAAAGGGGTCCACATTTTGCCAAAGGAAAAAATGGGGCATGTTGTGAGACCATACAACACCTTCCTTGTGATTTTTATCATTTATCCTTCAACCTTTTCTCATGGAACATTATGTTGTGATCCTCCTTGCTTATTTTTCATTTACCTTGAATGTTCTTACACTTAAGATTTTTTTATATTTGTTATACATATTATATTCTCATTTCACCTCCTATATTATTTATTATACCTTGTTTACCTACCTAGGACCATCTTCATTATGGTTGTTATGTGCTTCATTTAGCTCTTGTAGTGCATGATTATTTTACTTGGTTCTTATGTTATCCACATTACATGCTTATGTTACTTAGTTCTTATGTTATCCATGTTAAATGATCATGGTGTTAGCCCTTATGCTTACAATGTTCACATTCATAGATTATATGTTCCTAGTGCTCACATGTGTTTTTGACATCATTCTCACATGTTTATCATGATACATGATTACAATTATCATGTATACATTTTATGTTACCTGCATATTATATGTTTATGCCATTTACGTGTTTTATGTGATTATCACATTTATCTCTTTATGATCTCATATCATTCTCACATTTCTCATGTTATGATCCTTATCATGCTTATATTTTATGATTTTATGTTATAATCCTTATCATACTTATATCTTATGATTCCATATTATGATTCTTATCATTCCTATATTTTATGATTCCATGTTATAATTATCAAAATTAAAATTAGAATAAAATAATAGAATTTAAAACAAACTATTCTAATCCACACACCTTTGATTCCATGTGAAAAATATATGATCAAAATGTCATTAATATGTGGGTGCTCTCATTTTACCAACATAATGTTAGCATTCATTGGATTTTAATTTGATAACATGGTGTTGCATTGAAGATTGATGTACAAAAGAATAGGTTTTTGTTGTAGGTTTTTATTTTTCTAGTGGATTAATGTATTTTCCCTTAGTCATATGTTTTTCCTACACTTTTATTAAGATCTTCTTAGGATAATAAAGTGATTTTATTATTTAATAACTAGGAGATAAGGTGTTGAGGTGTCCCCACCCTTAAAGGGTGCAACATTTATCTTTTTACTCACTTTATTTAATATTGGTGGTTATTGGTGGTCAATTCCTATTGGTTGGATTTTTTACCTTCATCCTCAGTTCTATATAAACTCACTATCTAGCTTGTATTTGCATACACTTGCATGCTTTGGCATAAATGCACATTGATGCATGCAATCATTATTTTGTAGTTTTTCTTTGAGCTCCTAATGTAATCTTGTCATCTTGACATTTGCACATCTCTCAAAATTTTGGTTCTATAATCATATTATTTCATTTATAGTTTTATATCTTAGCTCTATCATATAAATATCTTGGTTATGTTAGTCACTCAAGGACTCAAGCCTCCAAGATCACCTACAAAACCAAAAACAACCTTCTACAAAGGAGAAAATCAAGAGCATAAATTTTCAATAATGGATGCAATATTACAAGATTGAATACAAATGTACATGAGAGGCCTTTCTTATAAAGGAAAGGTGAGAGGAAGGATTAGAAAAAATCATGACAAGCGTCTTAATCCTATAACATGTGAAAACTAACTCATAACTACTTAGGAATCAAGCATTACAAGCTAGATAAGTTTTAGAAAAGCCAACTAAGACTTCTAGAAGGAATCTTTTTCTATGACATATTAGCAAAAAAAATATAAGAAAATATTCTCTACAAGTGACATCTCGTACTTTGCTTGCATCAAAAATTTGTCAATGCGTCAATTCTCGGTACGCAATCTTTTCAAATCCCAGGTTTATTTATATTAAAAATTATTTTATTTAAAAAAAAGGCCAACTATACTATTTTTACCAACTCTACAGACTTGGTGATCTGCAATTTATGTCATAAATTTTTTTAAAGTTTTTGCAGTTTAAGGTTTTAAAAAAAATTGTTTTAGCATTACGCCGACTATTAAAAAGTTTATCAGCAGATTTTATTAAACAAATATTTTAATATAGTTGATGGTTAGTGGGGCCTAGATGAGTGTTGGTGGTGTGACCACCATCCACCACCCACTCACCACGGCCTAGGAGGCAGTGGATTATTTTTTCAAACTTTTACAACCACGGCCATATGATTGGCCCTTGGGAGCTCAATTTTTTCACTCATTTAGCCTTGTAATTGCTAGATTTGACCCCCAAGTGCCTAAAATAGGGTGCTTTTTTCAAATTTTCATAACTTTCACATGCAAAGGCAATTTTTTTAAACAAAATATTTTCATAAAGCTAGCAATCTCAAATTTTCAATGGTGTAGGTGTTTTGCAAAAAAAATTGTAGTTTTGTGTCATTTTTTCAGGGTTGAAGCCAAATCTTGTTTTCTAGCCTCCGAGCTCATAACTTGTTGCTCCAAACTTTATTTTTCTCAATATTTATGGCATCAAGGAGGTATTTAGGAGTACTACAGTTCTATCCATGCACTTTTTTCAGATTTCTTTCCAAAATTTTAGAATTTTAGTTTGAAGTAGATTTGGTACTTTTGGTTTCATTGTTGTAAATTTGCAAAAAAAGTGTAAATTGGTTTGGGAAAAAGGGGTTAATTGCTTGTATTGTGAGGGAAATTTATTATTCCTCTATTGTAATTTATGATTTTATCATGGATTTTCCAAAATTTGTACTTCTAACCCCATATAACTATCATGAATGGAAATCACAAATGGGGATGTTATTATAAAAATTGAACTTGCGAAGAATCACATTTGGCACAAATCTAGAACCCACAAGAGCTAAAAAAAGAAGAAAATGGCTTGAAACAAGGGATGAAGCTCTTGGTACTCTTCTTTTTTCCATTTCTCTAGATCTTAGATATCATGTCGCATCTTGCACACATCCTAATCAAGTTTGGACTACTTTACAGGGTCTCTTTGGTAAGCTAGATAAAATGAGGAAATTTAAGTTGGAAAATGAACTAATGGTTCTAAATCCTTTAGATTTTGACAATATCCAAGACTTCTTCTCTAAGATCAATTCTCTAATATTGCAGTTATCTAATTGTGGGTCACTAAAGAGGATGAACAGTTGATTCTTTTTATTATTCTTAAGCTTGGTCCTGATTATTCATTGTTTGTTTCTACATTCTATGATACATTGGATGCCCTTGGAAATGCATACAAAATTCCTTCTCTTGATGAATTTGCAGCTCGACTCACAAGAAAACAAGTAAAGTTGGTACACATGGGCACATTGAAGTCTTTCGCATCTCATGCTCTTTTTTGCAAAAGATTCAAAGGCTTCAAGTGGAAAAGATAAGTAGAATAAGGCCCCCAGTATAATGAGCAAGGTAAAGATTATGCTTCACATAGCACTCCTGATTTCACTCCCTCTTCAAAATAGGAATCATCTAAAATGAAGAAGTTCAAATGTGCATATTACAAAATATTAGGACATGATGAGCATAGATGTTATAATAACAATATTGATGCACTCACACACATTCTTCAAAAGAATAACATATAGTTTCCCCCATCAGTGTCTTCTACTTCTTCTTCAGCATTTCAATCAGTAGCTCCTTCATCATCACAGTCAAAGAATATAGGATATACAATTGGTTTGAACAAAATGAAAGGACAAGCACTCTTGACCTCTACAAGTCCTAAATATAATAGATGGCTTGTTGATTCAAGGGAATCTCATCATATAACATCATTTATGGATATGTTCTCTTCTTTTGAGCCTTGTAATTCACCTCATATTTTGATGGGTAACAATACATATATGAAGGTAAGTGAAAAGGGTTCTATTGACATGGGAGAGGGCACTTTTAATGATGTACTTTGTGCTCCTTCTTTATCCACTAATATCCTTTATGTTTATCAAATTACCCATGGTGGTCAAGGTAAAAGTATTGAGTTCACTCCTGATAGAGTGTATATAAGGGACTTGGAGATGGGATTACATTGCTATCAGTATGGGGTATCATTCATCTCATTTGTATTCCTTTTCACTATTGCTTCAAAAGAAGATAATGTTCCTTTGACTACATATCGCACTCCTTCATTGAGTGTGAATCATGTTTGTGAGGAGAAGCTTCCTACTCCTCCACCTCCTTCTTCAACTAGCAGTGCTTCTATTCAGTAGAATGATCATAGTTTTTCAAATCTTGCTTTGTGGGATGAATATTTGGTGGGTATTTCTTGTTGGACACTAGGAACATTGAGAGAGGGGGTGAATCATTGTTCCACAATATTTGAATTTCAAATCAAATCTTAAACTATCAATAGCAATATTTAACCTTTAATAGCATTCATAGCATATAAACAGAAGGAAACATGCAAACTCATTAAAGAGACAATGTGAACAACATAACACTAGAATTTTTATGTGGAAAGCCTATTAAGGGAAAAATTGCGGTGGAGATTAATCCACAAAGTATACTCTATTAAAAGTATGATCAAAAGGGAATGCACTTGCATTCAAGCACACTACCTAGAGCTCACTACTCAAAATAGGGAAGGCTCACTCCCTTACAAAATATTTGAGATTACAATAAAATATTGAACTGAGAATATAGCATCTACAAATTCCTGGATTCAGCTCCAATGAGGCAAATAAAATAGATTTTGGACCTCTTGTCCAATTCACACTTCTACTCTGCTCTGCTCTGCTTTCTTACATGAAAACCCTTCTACTACTCAAATAGAATTCACTTCAACAGATCTTCTAATATTAGCTCATACTGCTGCTCTGCACTTTTCACTTACACATCTTCTCACTTCTTGATCCACACACCACACACACCAAAAATGATTTTTTGATCTCACATATATATCTGCTAACAAGATTTTATTGCTATATGTTGACTTTGAACAAAATATAATATTCTTTCACATGTCGTCTCAAATCCTCAATTAGAATTAATGCGTACCCACAAAGTCTAATAGACTGTAGTAGGGACCCAAATCAAAATTCCCAACATAAGAAATAGTTAAACAAATATTTCTCATACATCCAGAACATGCCATACATAACAGGTCAGCCATAATGAGAAAATAAATAATAAATCATTCTATCGAATCTCTTAACTCATACACCAATTTCTGCAACACCACAAAACTTACCAATAAGGTAACATACATGCTTGACAAGATTCCTTGGGGATCCACACAACAAAATAATGATTTGGTGAAGTATTCAGACCAACTTATCAAACGGATACTCTATTCTTCATGCTTTCTATTGGTAGATTACAATCATCTACTTTTCTTGCCGGTAGGAACTACTTCTAAACTACAGACCATACTACTAACTCCAGTTGCCATCAATGACAACACTAGCAACCAAAAATAATCTCCCAAATCCATATGCCAACAATCTCCCCCTTTGGAATTGATGGCAACACTTAGTGAAAAATGACTAAGTGTCAAAACTCCAAAACACTGCTCCCCCTTTGGATGTCAAGGAATTTTTCACTACATTTTCTAATGTTTTGTTGATGATTTGGACAAGGGATTCAAGAATAGTAATGGATCCTTCCATCTTTTCTCCTTTCTCAATCATTTTCTCTAATTTACATTCAATCTAACCCTTCACTTTCCAGAAAGTGTCCATAAGAGTGTTTCTAGAAAAGTGAACCTTTGCATGCTTAATCTGCAACTCATAAATCTTCTTCTTAATTGCTCTATCCTTGTCCTGAACCATACTGTAGTCCTGTCCAATTCTAACAAGCTCATTCTCAATTTGTTCCAACTTGTCCTTGTATTTTCCAACCACATGAGGCCACCTAAGATAGCATTTGTAGATCTTATTTGTTGAGTCAATGCACTGTCTTAACACATTCATTTTAATTTTTAGTTTGGTGAGAGATAGCCTAAACTGCATCTTCAGATGTGAGATTATTTCATCCTCTTTCATGTCCAGAGGCACAGTGTCCATAGCCTCCCTAATACATTCAATCAATTCTTCTGGAAGTACATTTTGCAATAAAGTATCTTCCTAGAATGCCCTCAATGAGGTCATGTTCATATGATGGCCCATTTATCCATATTTCAGTTATCTTTTGCATTCCATCTTCTTCCTAAACAATCTACAATATATTTTCTGTAAGTAAAGCACCTTCTTCATCACTTTCTTTTGCTATTATCACATCTAGTTCACCTAGTTTTGGTTCATCTCTTGGTGTATATTCTTCAGATTCTTCATCCACTATATCCACAACCATCTACTATTTACCTTTTCCCTCAACTTTTGTTGACTTTGGTGTCGTAAGAGTGTCACTAGCCAACTCTCTTTCTCTCTTCTGCTTTTTCTCCGCCTTACCAGAGGATGATTCAATTTCAACTACTTTTACCGAGAGAGGAATATCACTTACACCAAACTTTCCTAACAAGTTCCCAAAGAAGCTTTCATAATCTTGTTCACCATTTTCAAAGGAGTTGAAATGCTCAAAAATTTGCTTGCAAACTGGCATATTTTCCTTCCATACCACATTGTCATTCTGAGGCAAGCAATTCAGGAAATACATCACAATGCATATAGCCAGGGTACCAAAATTTGAAAGAGTAATCTATATCCTTCGTTAATTGTGCATTCTCCATCAATTGATCCTTTAGCAATCCACATAGATCAAATTCTTCATTTTCTATTATCATCTTGTGAGAGATATACACTGCACCTGTCGAGGTTGATCCTTCTTTGTTTCTGAAGAAAATTTTATAAGAAATTCCATGTGCAATATACCTCGTTAATGGATCTTTGATTGTTGAGATTACTAGAGCCCTCTGATCTCCTATTACTCCAGTTAGGGCTTCGACTTCGACATTCTGAATCAACTTATTTTTTGGAACAACACCAACATTGCACAATCCTATTAGATTTTTTATTGCATCCTTAGAAATTTGATAGGGTTTATCCAGAGTAAGGATATCACCATCCAATTTGTTCAAGATAAATAGAACTACCTCCGTGTTGACAAAATGAGGAAATTCATTCCAAATATCCAAGTTCTTATGTTTCACTCTTTCAAGCTTCTTCAATTTGATGGTGTGAGCACCATAAATCTGCAAACAACTCAAACCTGAAACATACATTAGAAATGGGTTAGTTTAAGTTATGCAAACCTACAAATGCTCCTATGAAATAATACATAATTCCTCACAAACAAGATAACAAAAAAAACTAATTGGAAGCATAAAAGAGGCACAATGTATACCTATTCTATAGTGGATTGGTGTCACTTTGATGTGAAAAGTGACCCTTTCCCAACCCTTGACAAGCTAATGATGAATATGCAATGCTATGAAAATGAAGTGAACAAAATTATCTCTCAATGTGAAGAGAGTAACTTTGCATGGAGATTGTGGATGATAAAAATGAAGGATAAACTCTCCATTTATAGAAAAAAATGATGAGAGAAGAGGTAAAAGGGATGAATGTGGGACTAAAAACCCAACCAATAGGAAGAAGCCATTTGTCACCATGTGAATGGGCCAAGGATGTGTACATTTTGATGAATGTGCCCATAAATGCATATATTTGAAATTTGAAAATGTTGAAATGGCAAGGAGGAGGGAGAGTCAAATGGAGTAATGGCCACTTGGCTCAATGCAAAAGGACTTGTAAGATGAAATAAATTCCTTGTTGGAAGGACTCATCCTATTTGGAGGGAGATTTGAAATGGAGGAATATTCCATTTTTATGCCTTGTTGAGAGAAAATGAAGATTTAATAAATTACTTAAATTGATTTATTTGTGCAAGTGAGAAAAGCTAGAGGATGGGACATGAATTAAGATTAACCCTAATCTTGATTTGGTTAACTAAAGTGAAGATTAGGTGATTTGACCCATTTGACTTAGATTTATGGATTAAAATAAATCAAAAGGAGATGGAAAATGATTTAGATTTGATTAAACAAATATTTGATTTATTTAATCAAAGAGTATGATGTTAGTGGTAAAGATGAATTAAATAAGATTATTTTATATAATTAAAGATGAACTTTAGGATTAAATAAATAAAATGATTTATTTAATCAAAAAGGGGATAATGATTTAAATAAATTTGATTGATTAACAAAGGAATTAAGATGAATTAATTAAATGGTAAATAAAGGGGTGATTAAAGAAGAATTGAAGTTAGTTGATCGGGATATTTTTCATGTCTACATTTTTCCCCTCTTTGAAGCAATGCACTTGCTACGTTGGTTCAAAGAATAAACTTACCATGATCAAAATTCAAAAAAAAATTATTTTTTCGGATGCCCCAGTAGAAAGAAGTACACTAATGCATTGTCCCCTCAAGAGATTGAGCAAAAAGATTCGATTTGAGGGTCGATATCACGACAAAGAGGTTCAAGATGGATGTATGGATAGTTGTGATGATTATTCAAATGAGATGGTTTTAAGATGCTTAGAATAACCAATCTATATTATCCTAAACAACTTAAATGATGACATGATGTGATGATGCCTATATGATTATGCAATGGAGGTTTTATGCAAATGTATGATTTATGCTTAGACTAACAGATCTATATTATGATGATGAATGATGTGCAGTATGCTAATGGTTTGTGGATGCAAGATGGATAAATTGGTGATAATGATTACCTGATCAGGACATAATGTTAGTGTGGAAAGGAGATAGAAGAAAGCAAGAGATTCCAACAAGACACGAGATGATGATGATGAGAGATGGATGATTTGATTATCAAGAATTGGGACTTTAAAAGGGCCACTTACCTTATGTTTGATAACACACATAAGTGTGATGCATCAAGGTATAAAGAACCAAGATGGCGTTGCACTTAGTGTGATGGACTTTGACTTGACAATCAGATAGGATTACTCCTGTTCACACCTGACATATGAAACCTCATTTAAAATGCAGTTTAGATATTTCAAACATCTTGGACCAAAACATAGAAAAGCAAGCCTTCCTATGTGGTCAACAAGACACCTAAAACACCCTCCCTACACCCAAATAAAGCACGCATGACCGAGGTTATATTACAAGAACATCCAAAAAGTGCAGCAGATAAAAAGATAATGATCATTGCCCCATTCCTATCTCTCTAAATCCTTTTTGTTTGGACATCATCGAGAGGTTATTGGAATGAGTGCAAAGAGATAAGTCAAAAGACAAAGATAAAGTAAACAAACAAGCTAATGTTCTTCAATACTGCTAACCAAAAGGAAATGTGTTTGTAAGGATAAGAACCGAAACAATTGCCAATAGATAATGCCCATTGAAGGAAGGATACATCCTAGGACATGTTAGTGGATGGCGGCACGTCGTTTCGCTTATCCAAAGTGTTATTTCTGATAAATAATGCCCATTGTAGGAAGGATACATCCTAGGACATGATGTTATCAGATGATTGATTTGGGACTGATTGGATGATAGGCTATTGATACACAGAGTTGACTAACTTGTTTACGTACTAACCTAAACCTAAGACCTTGACATTTGAGTTTTCACTTTTAACCTGCTAGACTTGTTTCCAACTGTTTCACCAAAGGTTGGGTATGATGATTTATTTATTGTGAGTGATGTTTATTGCGAGTGAAAGCAAGTTGTACAGATGGATTTTTCAAATATTTGGATGTTTTTGGAGTTTTTTGGAATGTTTTGAGGCTATTTTTTGTATTTTTGAGATTTTTCAAATGTTTTGATTTTCAATTTTCCAATGTTTTGGGGTTTTCTGAGATTTTTACCAAGAGACTAACCTAAGGACCTATCCTAGGGGCCTCAGGGGTTGATCAACAGATTATCCTTACCTACGTTATACACGTAGAGACCACGTAGTTCGACTGACACAGACTCGATTATTGATGAGATATGAACAAATGGATTGTCAATTTATTATGACAAACTCCTAAAGGACTGACCTAAGTGTCTTGAGGGATGATCATAGATCAACCTTGCTTACATTCAAGGCTCAGAGACCTGTAGTTCGACAAACGACTCTATTTCTGAATTTTTGACATCTTCTAGGATTTTGATATGTTTTGAATGTTTTTGGATTTTCTGATTTTTTTATGTTTTTAGATTTTATAATTTTAGGACTTCAAGAATATACACAAATTTGATCTAATGAGAACATGCCCCCAACGTGATGCAATAGTCTACTCCGATAAAGGCAGGACAAACTGACCTTGAGAATGGGTTGATTAGTATTAGGAGGGATCATGACACAAACACAGGACCAAGCTATGATGCAGACGCGGGTGGATAATGGATGGAGATATGGAATGCAATGGATGATGAAAGCATAATGGGTGGATGATGCAAAACAATTTGTGAAGATCCTGGTGGATGGAAAGTGCTTATTTACACAAGGTGCATGTTTGCCAGGTTTTCACCAAGGTACTTGCCCAAAGCGCCACCAAAGTGGTTTTCACTAGAGGACGATTTTTCTCTTTGCTATTTTTGATGATTTTTTGCTTTTTTTGCTTTTTTTATTTTTTATTTTTGTGTTGTTACCAAGATGCCTGTTTTCCAGGTTTTCATCAAGGTAACCATTTTTTCAGAACATTTTCTTTTTTTTTTTTGGATTTTTTGGTCTTATACCTTGAAAGATTTAGGCATAAAACTTTTTGAGATGGGAGTTGTTCATAGGATCCTGTAGAGGCTCGCCTTCTAGTGTTGATAACTGATATGACCCTAACTTATAGTTCACTATGATAACAAATGGTCCCAACTAGTTGGGTTCAAATTTTCCTTTGTTGTTTAGATTTGGGACGTTCTTCTTATTCTCCTTTAGCACTAGTTCCTTGACTTGGAAAGTCCTGCTTCTAATCTTCTTGTTATAGCTCCTCTTGAGTCTATTCTGATAGACTTGCAAATGATTTAAAGCGTCCATACGCCGCTCATCTAGTAGCTCCAGCTCATTCAGTCTTGATACTCGGTATTCTTCATCCATGATGAGGTTTTGCAGTGATATTCTTAGTGACGAGAGCTCTATCCCAATAGGTAATACTGCCTCTAATCCATAGACCAGGGAGAAGGGAGTGGCACCTGTTAGTGTGTGGATGTTGGTTCGATAGGCCTAGAGGGTGGGATTTAGCTGTAGATGCCAGTTACGACCTGCATCATTGACTGTCTTTTTGAGGATTTTCAAAATGGTTTTATTGGTAGCTTTTGCTTGGCCATTCCCTTGGGGATAATATGGAGTGGAAAAGTGATGCTAGATTTTGAATTTTTCACATAGGTCACGAACATCTTGATTTTTGAAGGGTGTCCCATTATCTGAGATAATAGCTTGGGGAACACCATATCGACATATTAAGTAGTTCAGGATGAACTTTGATATCTACTTTCCAGTGATGTATGTCATGGGAATGGCTTCCACCCACTTGGTAAAGTACTAAGTGGTGGTTATAATGAACTTGTGGCCATTAGATGAGGTGGGAGTTATCTTTCCAATGAGATCGAGCCCCCATTGCAAAAAGGGCCATGGTGTGACAATAGGATGAAGCTCTTGAGCTAGAGCATGGATAAGGTCACCATGTTGTTGACATTGTAGGCACCTTTTGATGTAGTCATGTGCTTCTCTTTCCATTGTAGGCCAATAATACCCCATCCTCAGCAATTTCTTGGCCAAGGTCATTCCACTTGAGTGTGAACCACAAATACTGTTATGCACCTCAGTTAAAGCGGTCAATGCCTCCTCAGTGTTTAAATAGCATAGTAGGGTTCCTTCTATGCTCCTATGGTAAAGAGTGTTTCCTAGGATGACAAACTGAGATGCTTTTTTTACAAAGGTTATTTTTAGGCTTGAGGGTAAGTCAGCAGGTACGACCCCTATTCGCAGGTAGGTATAAATGTCATGGTACTAGGGATCACCGAGACCAACGATTTCTCACACAAATTCCAATTTTAGTACCTTGAATGCAGGCATGAGAAGCTGCTCTACCAAGAATTCATATTTTGGGACATTGTGAGGGATGTCTAGTAGGGATCCAATCGTTGCCATGGCGTTTGCTACTCTGTTGTTTGCTCTAGGAATCTGCTCAAATGTTATATCAATGAATGATTCTTTGAGGCTCTCTACCAACTTTTTGTATGGAATTAGCTTATCATCCTTGGTTTGGTAGTCACCATTCACTTGATTTATTATCATTTTGGAGTCTTCATATACCTTGAGGGCCATGATGTGCCACTGCACTACTATTTTGAGACCTATGGTTAAAGCCTCGTATTTTGCAATGTTATTAGTGTAGAGGAATGCCAATTTGTAGGACCTTGGTATGTAGTCCCCCTGTGGGATGATAAAGAAGACACCAGCTCCTGATCCATGTTGCGTGTATGATCCATCAAAGTAGAGTTTCCAGTGGTTGGCTATGCTGAGATTGAAGATGGATTCATCTGGAAACTTTGATATGAGTGTATTTTCTAAATACATGGGAGATTCTACAAGCTAATTTGCGATCACTTGGCCTTTGATTGCTTGTCATTCCACATACTCGATGTCGTATTTAGATAGAATCATGACCGACTTGGCCATCGTTCCCATGGGCATTGCCTTTGACAGTAACTACTTTCGGGGGTCAATCTTGGCGATGAGCTTGATTTTTTGTGCCAACATGTAATGTCTAAATTTCTCTAAAGCAAACACTACTGCTAGACATGCTTTTTTGATAAATGAGTAATTTAACTCATGCCCAACCATTGTGCAACTAATGTAATAGATGGCCCTTTCTATCCCATTTTCATCGTGCTAAGCTAGAAGAGCATCAAGGGCTACTCTTGTTGTTGACACATAGAGGATTAATGGATTTCTTGGGATCGGTGGCATAAGGACTGGCGATGTGAGTAGATATTCTTTGATCTTATTGAAGGATTATTCACACTTGTCATCCCACTTGTACACTACTCCCTTGTGAAGTAGGTGAGAATAAGGAATTTTCTTATCTGCCAATTGTGCTATGAATCTTCAGATGGACTGAAGCCTGCCTTGGAGGCCTCTCAATTACTTCAATGTTTTGGGTGCCTCCATCTCAAGGATTGCTTTTACCTTGGTAGGGTCTACCTCAATACCCCTCATTGACACTATGTATCCCAACAAATTTCCTAATTTTACGTCGAAGATGCACTTCTTTAGATTTAATCAGACCTTGTATTCCTCCAGCCTATCAAAAATGGCACTCAAGGTTGCTATGTGATCCTTCCTCTTTCTAGATTTGGTCATCAACGTAATCTTCAATAGTTTTGTGGATCATGTCATGAAATATTAACTTCATGGCTCTTTGGTAGGTGGCTCCAGCATTCTTTAGGATGAATGGCATCATGTTCCAACAGTAGGTCCACCATGGGCAAGTGAAGGTAATTTTGTGTTGGTCTTCTTTAGCAATCATTATCTGGTTATATCCTGAGAAACTGTCCATCAGAAAAAGCATTTTGTGTCTCGTTGTCATTTCTACAATCATGTCAATGTTGGGCAATGGGAAATCATCTTTTGAACATGCTTTGTTTAAGTCCCTAAAGTCTGTGTAGATTCAGATGCTCCCATCTAGTTTTGAAACAGGAACTAGATTTGACACCCATTCTAGATAGTCGATTGGTTGAATGAATCTTGTGTCCAATAGCTTCTTCAATTCCATTTTGACTAGTAGAGCGATCTGAGGGTGCATTTTTCTGAGCTTTTTCCTAATAGGCTTTGCTTTGGAGTATAATGCTAGGTGATGCACTACAATTTCTGGATCAATCCCTGGTATGTCTGCATAGCTCCATGCAAAGTTAACCTGTCTCTCTTTCAAAAAGGCTGCAAAGAGCTATTTTTCTTCTAATAGTAATGACTCTGCATAGAATGTGATGTGTAGGGTCTCCTCTATTCCCAAATTAACTAGATTGCATTTTTTGGCTAGGACCGCTAATTTTTCCTGATGGAGAGCTCTAAGAGGAAGATTGAATCCCCCATCCTCGGGCACCTCAAAGAGGTTTTCACTATTGGATGTGTCCTTTATTTTTACTGTTTTTGGGTCGAAGAGTGCCATAGTGTGGTTTTCACTCAAGGACCTAGAGATTATTCTCAATTTTTTGCTTTTGCGACTAAGGGATTCAATCATTTCCCCATAGTATGCATGTGTTTCCAGCTCAATGATAAATCCTGCTTTATGATCCCCACATGGAATATTATCCTGCAGTCCCATGAATTCTGAGAGTGCCTCATTGTTTTTGAATGTGTCAAGAATTGGCGGTCCTCGTTGGTCATAATCGATGAGTTGGGGGTAAACTAAGTGGATTTCATGGTTTTGGCTTTCAGACTCATAGGATAGGGTGCTAATCATGAGAAGATTGGAGTCCTCGAAGAGCATGGGTAGGTTGGTTATGGGATCCTCATCATCACTACTACTATAGACATCAGTTATATCAAATGTGAAGTTGTCTATGACTCAACTTGTAGATAAGGGTAAGCAAAGTTCAACTATTGATTGCTAAGGAGGATTATTGACCTTTCTAACTGGAGGACTTTGGCCACATATGGTTATACTTGGAGGGGAACATCTAAGGCCAATATTTCTCATTCACATCTCTGGAATGATGGGTATTAGAAGCCCATTGTCATTTTTCCCTAGTTTCTGGTTTTTGTCATAGCCCATTACGAGCATCATTTGTAAACCTTTGTTGCTATCAGCCATTGGTAGATCGTTTGTTTGTCTATTGTCTTGGTATAAGAGATAGGGTGGGTCCTCCTCTATTACTTCTCAGCCAAGGTCTCCCCAACTTTTGAAGTTGGAATATCCTTTAGTGGGTGTTTGGGATGTGGAGGCTTCATTTGATCACGGTCGTCCTCGTGATCTGGGAGATTGTGGTAACTCTCCTACTACAAAAGCATTTTTGGGAATTGTATAGTTTCCACAACCATTGTCCTGGATGATGACTTTGATATTAGAGATGGTGGGGATGGCAGGAGTGGCAGGTGTCTCCATCACAAAAGTGGAAGCGAGAGTGGTTGGATCAATGTATGGTGTTGATGGTCCTTCATCATTCTTTGGCACTTGAGGTATTTTATAATATTTGGCCTCTAGGCTCTTGCAGTAAGAGAATGGTTCAGGATCTCCATGGATGGTGACCTCTTGGCCTTCATGTGTGAATTTGACACACTGGTGGAAGGTTGATGCTACTAATTGCATTGCATGAATCCATAGGTGTCCCAAGAGAATATTGTAAGGAAAATCAAGGTTGAGGACCTGGCAGGTGGTTTCCATTATTGTTGGCCCCAATTGAACAGGGAGTTGGATAGTGGCCTAAGACACTCTCTCTTGATCATCGTATGCCCTGATTGTGATGCCTTTTCCTTTGTCTATGGCATCCTCAGAAATTCCCAATTTTTTTATTGGCTTAAGGGAACAAATGTGTAAACCTGCACCTCCATCCACCAAAACCATCTTGAATTTATTTTTGTATGCCAGGACTTCCAAATGGAGTGCACGATTATGAGATGGTTGAGAAAGGAAGTCTTGGTTAGAGAATGTGAGAAGGTTTGGTGTGGTGATATTCCCAACCATGGCTTGGAATTGGTCTGCATTCAAATCTGAGGAGATGGTGGATGAGGCTAATGCTTCTTCTAGGATTTTTTGGTGGGTAGGCGATATTTTCAGCAACTCCATGATGGAGATCTGAGCGGGTGTTCTTATTATCTAATCAGGGACATTATAGCTATGGGAGGTGGATCTTGGATTTGAAGTGAATGCCCTAGGTGTTTGGGAGGATCCATCGATAGTGAGCTTGTCATCGCGTGTGGTGACTTCATAGTCCGTATTGGCTCCCTTGATGTTAATGACGGGGACATACTCCTCTAGTGTTGCCACAACATGCTCATATACATGGTTTACATCCTTGTATTTTCCTTTTCCTTTATTATTGGTTCCCTTGTTGTGATCGGGCATCGGATTTGTGTATATTTTGAGTTCTTGGTTTCCTATTGGTTGTTCCACATTTATTATTCTTTGATTAATGAGGTCCCGGACTAGGTTTTTCAACCTCATACAATTGTTAGTGGTATGCCCTTTGATTTTGTGAAAGTCATAGAGTTGGTTTTTGTTATACCAGGGTAGTTTCACTTCTGGTTCCTGATAATTCTCATAGATGGGAGCCTTGGTGATATTTTTTCTTATCAATCTTCATGATGACCTCGAGTGATTCCCCAAGAGCAGTGTACTTCCACTTGGGGGAGTTTTTGTTTCACTGAGGTGGTCCCCTTTGATCATTGGCATTGTTGATGGTCTGATTGTTTGGCTGTTGAGTTATTATGTTAGCTTGATGATTTTTTTGATGGTGGTTTTGGGGTTGTTGTTGAGGTTTGGGCATGTTTTGTCGAGGTGCATTGATGAAAAATTTGGTGTCGACAACACCATCATTGGTAATGTTTTTGTTTCTTTCCCGTGTGCAAGGTTTGTCATTATCACTTGTAGATGGGCGATTGCTTTGTTGATCAGGGTATGTTTGTGTCATTGGTTGCATGCTAAGGGCTTGTTCAATGTTAAGCACCTTGGAGATAAACTGATCATATGTAGTGATCCCTTGGACTTTGAGATGAAAATCCAAAGCATCGTCAAGGTTGGAGATGATAGTGCACACTTGTTCTTCAGGAATGACCCATTTGCTCATGTTGACCTTGGATGGCCATCGCTGTAGGAATGAAGTAAATGATTCATTATTTCCTTGTTTTAGAGTTGATAGTTCCTCTAAACTAACATCCATCGCAATGTTGAATGCATAATTTTTTATGAATGCATCTACAATCTCTTGGAACTTTTTGATGCTTGGAGGGAGGCGAGAAAACCATTCCATGGCTTGGCCTGCCAAGCTTCTAGGGAAGAGTCACATCAAATAGGTGTCATCATGTGCGACTTCCATGCAATGAACCTAAAACTCCCTAATGTGATCTTCAGGGTTTCCTATTCCATGGTATTTTTCAAATTTGGGGATCTCAAATCCCTTCAGAAATGGTTTCATTACAAGGCTCCTCTCGAATGGATAAGGACACAAGTTGTTGGGTGTTTTCATGGTTTGCCCTGACTGAAGATCGAGTACTTGTTGTGAGAGTAACTTGATTTGTGTTGTCACATCATTTCGTGGATTAGGAAGTGGAATGAAAGTGTTTTGAGTTGGTTCAATTGTTGGTGGGATGGGTGGATTGGTTGGTATGTTGATGGATGGTGTTTGCATGTGTTGCTATGCCAAGTATGATCGCAATTGTTGTTGGCATGTTGTTGTTGTGCTATTAAGGCCTATTGTTGAGCTTCTTGTTGTTGTTGAGCCAACAATGCTTGTTGTTGAGCTGCTAATTGGGTTGCTTCCTTTTGTTCTTGATATTGCTTCAGCGCTTGCTGATATGCTTGTTGTTGTGTGAGATACTGCGCTTGTGCTTGTGCTTGTTGTACTTGATATTGGGCTTGATCTTGTGCTTGAGCCTGAGCTTCAGCTTTTGCTTTTTGGGCAGCTTGTGCAATCTGTGTAGCTTGTGTGGCTTGTGCAACTTAAGCAGCTTCTTGTTGTTGTTGTTGTAATAAGGCTTGGGCTTGTGCAACTTGTTGTGCTTGTTGTGCTTGATGTGTGGCTTGAGTGGCTTGTTGTTTTTGTTGTTGTTGTTGTAATAAGGCTTGGGCTTGTGTAGCTTGTTATGCTCATTGTGCTTGTTGTGTGGCTTAAGTGGCTTGAGCGGCTAGCTAAGTGGCTAGTTGTGCAGCCTGTCAATTTTGGATTTGTTGTAGTGCCTTCTGATAAGCAGCCTACTAAGCAGCTTGCAATGCAATACTATATTGGCTTGATGTATTTGAGTTTGGTGGTGGTGGTGGAGGAGGTGGATTTGGAATGGTGCTTGTTGTGGTGAGAGGCACCATTGTGTTGATGATTGGGATTTGAGTGGTGGATGGTGTGATCGATGTGTTTGGTCCTTGAGAGACCATGTTTTGAGATACTTGGGGGATGGTTGATTATGTGATGGTAGTGACTTGTGTTGTTGGGATGGTTGTCATCTATTGTTGTGATGTCAATGACAAGATATTTTGATTAGCTATTAGCGGGTTGATTTGATTTTGTTGATTGATATTTGGTAAATGGGAAAGCCCTAAACCAAGAGGTGATTTCAATATCGGTGGCAAGGGAGGAAGTGGTGGAAATGTGAGTGGCATACTCCCTTGGGGAAATGATGATGATGATAGGTTGAAAATGCCTCCTAGTCCAAATAGGTCACCTTCTCCTTGTGAGGTTGTGAGGAGAGAGGTTTGCGGTGTTGCATTAAATGATAATGATGATGGGTCATTATGAAAGGTGAGGGGGACATATGTATGTAATGGGTTTTGGGAATGGTTTGACCCAAAATAGTGTTTGCATCCAACTCTTGATTATTTACAAGAGGGTGTGTTTGCAATACATTGAGAAATGCACTCCCTTTGTTAACGATCAGTTGAGTTGGAGCAATTGATGATGTGATTTGGGGGATAGGTTGAATGATATTTTGAAATGGATGTGTAGATGAGATGGGTATGATGGATGAGATTAGGGGCATGACCTCAAAATGTGGTTCCACAATAGTGCTCACATTGAAATCAAAGGGGACTTTAGTCCCTTTTTTTAATAGTTCAAGCATGTATTGTTGGGGATGGAGTTTCATCATGATGTTGACAATCCTATGATTTTGAGGATTTTGAACCATCTCATTGATCTCATCTTGGGTATACCAAGAGGGTTTTTTGTGAGGTCTTCCACCTGTCCATCCTCTTGATGGTCTTGAGGGAGTGAAATATTGGTCGTATGATTTCTTGATCCAATAGGATTCATGTCAGTGTTGGTTTGACTGAGATCACTTGAGGTTGATGTTTCTTTGTGGGTTTCCATGTCCTTCTTGTGTTGAGATCTAGTTTGCACCATAAAATAGGGATCATTTTTTTAAGAATATAAGAGATGAACCTCTAATTCTTTAGAATGATATATCTCTAGGTACAAAAGAGAAAAAATTTAGGATAATTTAAAGATCAAAGGGTGATAAGGATATGGATGAAAATATGGATGTTTGATGGATGATTGGAACTCTTTGAGAAAATCTTGAAGGGTATGTTAAACTTTAGGACTTGATTTTTCTTTGGGATTGATTTGATTTGGATTTTGATTTTGATGGTGAACTCATAAACTCTAAGAGGTTGGATGTTGTCCTAGAGTAGATTTCATTCATAAGATGCTAATTTGTCTAGGTGTGAGAAGAAGGATTCATCTAAACACACCTATCCAAACAGGATGATTTTGATTGGCTTGATTTTGATTGTTGGATAATGACCTCCTAAATCCCAAGATGTTGGATGTTATCAAGGGATGAATTTGTTCACAAGATTTGATAATTTGACTAAATATGTGGAGAAGGATACATCTACACACATCTAATCAAACAAGATGATTTTGATTTGGTTTCAAATGATTTTCCCAAGGTTTAACATGGAGGATTTTTCCAAGATTTTCAGAGAGTAGATGATGAGATGATTTTGGTTTGATGTTTGGATGGATGAAAGTTTTATTTTGATCCTATGTTTACCTAAAAAAAAACACTTGCTTACTCTACCTTGGTTTTGAAGAACATGCTTTTCTCTAAACAAGATGCTCAAACTCTCAAAAGATTTGGTTCTTGACAATAATAGAATGAGTACAAACTAGGATTGTTTCTTGAAGCTTTTCTATAAAAGTTAAAAAGCAGTCTTCGTCTAAATTCGTATAGTGTTGAGAGACGCTTTTGGTGATCTTTCAGACTAAGAGCTTTTACCTTTGGTTTCTTGATCTTGATCTTGTGTGAAATCTTTTGGGATACATGTGCGGGATTCAATTGTCTTTAGTCTTTGTTTAATGACTTCGTTTTACCACAAACACTTCTTGATTAGGTTCTTGAAACTAGATGTCCAATGTTTTAATTTCTTCTCATCCCACAAAGTGTATTTATGTGGAAATCAAAGCAAGAGTTACCTAATGTTTACTTTATTAGTAGCAAATTGAGATGAAATTCAAGTGCCTAGAAACCTCTAAAGATATGAATCCCAAGGGCAAGCAAAGGCATGTGAATTCGTTTAAGGATATTTGCTTCTCCTAAAGGTTTTAAGATTTGATGATCATGTTAAATGTTTGTTTTCCAATGTTTTAGATCAAGCAATGTGTTATGTAACCAAGAAAAAGTACAACCCTATGGCTATGAAAAATTGTATTTGTTGAGTACCCACTTGGACAAGTCCATCTACACTTATTTTTAGTGAATAGTTAGATGATTGACCCCACTGGCTCCCCTCCACGGCACTCACTTATATGGGGCAGCCAAGCATCAGTACCCATGAAACTCCCATGGCATACTTTCCATTTCTACTAAAAATCGTAAAAGTGTGGGGCGGCTTCAGAACAATCATTCTTGTACCAAAAAATAGATAGGGATTTTGGCCTTTCAACAACAAGGGTTTTAATTCAGACTTTTTGTTCATAGGAGTTGATCCATCGAGGTGAGAGACCATTGCTGCCCTTCTCGTCATAACCAATTGCATGATACTAGCCTTTGTTCCAATACCCACTTTTATAGCCCAGCTGGAAATATTCTTGGCTTTAGAGTGTTACCAATTAAGTCATTCCCTCAGGTGAATACTTTTTCCCCAGGGCAGGCCCTCTAAGATAAACAAAAGCGAGCAAACATATCCGTAACTTGATCGATCTTTGTTAAAAAACAAAGAGAGAATACACGCAATAGGTTTGACTCACACTCGCAAGATGTGTTCAAGTTTAGTTCCCAAAATGAAGTGTGGAGGAAATTACTTTATCCCAACCTAAGACCACCAAAAATCCTTTTGATTCTCAAGATCGTTGTCAGGCACGAGAGAAGCGTATACGTCTTTTCAATGGTGTTACCTTGAGTAAGAAATCACAAAACAAAGTAGCACATGCTCATTTTAAGACCCACAAAGCAATAATGATTTCTTTTTAAGCACCAAAGGAAATGTGAAAAGTTTGTTTTGTTCAATTGTTAAATCTGAAAACCAACTCTAGTAAGTTTGTGTTCTAAAGTTCATTTTAAGCCATTTTGTAACAAGAAATTGAAGTGTTCTTTTTAGAGCCCAAAAGGAATCTAGTATGTTCTAAGCATGAAAGATAACAAAATTTCTTAAGAGAAAAAAGTGAGTTCTCTTAGAGTGTTAAACAAACACTAAAGTGTTCAAAAACACTTGGTATCATGAAAGAATGATATCATCGTGCCTCTTTTCTTCTTTACTTTTGATCAAGCCAACCTACAAGAAAACTAGTTAGATCTACAAAAACAGAGGTCAGGAGATCAAAGAACAATCCAAATGATCAGAATTTGAAAAAAGGAACATGTCACAAAACTAATTTTCACTTTTTACTTCCCTTCAGCGGTGGAACTTGTAAAGGCAGTGCAATTTAAAATTTTCAGCGATGCTATATAGCGTCACTCTATAGCAGAGACAGAGAGCATGAAGGCGTCGCTATTTCAACCAACGGTGGAGTTTGAAATTTAGAAAGATTACAGCATGTGAAAAAGACTCAGTGGCGCCGTTTGAGATTTTGAATTTTGGGCGAGAAACAGAGAGCGTCGAAGTTTGGAATTTGTAGTGGTGGTATATAGCGACACTGGGATGCCAATGGTTCCAAACTACGATGCTTGTTTGCTAGCAGTGGAGTTCCCTGTAGAGACAAAAAAAAACAACAAAAAAGCACAAAATTTGGTGAAAAAATGTGATTAGAACTTTTGGTCTACCCTCCTTCTAATGCCAAATGTGAGCACCATAAATCTACAAACAACTCAAACCTCAAACATACATTAGCAATGGGTTAGTTTAATTTATGCAAACCTACAAATTCTCCTATGAAATAATACATAATGCCTCACAAACAAGATAACAAAAAAAACTAATTGGAAGCATAAAAGAGGCACAATGTATACCTATTACATAGTGGATTGGTGTCACTTTGATGTGAAAAGTAACCCTTTTCCAACCCTTGACAAGCCAATGATGAAGATGCAATGCTATGACAATGAAGTGGACAAAATTAGCTCTCAATGTTAAGAGAGTAACTTTGCATGGAGATTGTGGATGATAAAAATGAAGGATAACGTCTCCATTTATAGAAAAAATTATGAGAGAAGAGGAAAAAGGGATGAATGTGGGACTAAAAACCTAACCAATAGGAAGAAGCCACTTGTCACTAGGTGAATGAGCCAAGGATGTGCACATTTTGATGAATGTGCCCATAAATGCATATATTTGAAATTTGAAAATTTTGAAATGACAAAGTGGAGGGAGAGTCAAATGGAGTAATGGCCACTTGGCTCAATGCAAAAGGACTTGTAAGATGAAATAAATTCCTTGTTGGAAGGACTCATCCTATTTGGAGGGAGATTTGAAATGGAGGAATATTCCATTTTTATGTCTTGTTGAGAGAAAATGAAGATTTAATAAATTACTTAAATTGATTTATTTGTGCAAGTGGGAAAAGCTAGAGGATGGGACATGAATTAAGATTAACCTTAATCTTGATTTGGTTAACTAAAGTGAAGATTAGGTGATTTGACCCATTTGACTTATATTTATGGATTAAAATAAATCAAAAGGAGATGGAAAATTATTTAGATTTGATTAAACAAAGATTTGATTTATTTAATCAAAGAGGATGATGTTAGTGGTAAAGACAAATTAAAGATTGGTTTATTTAATTAAAGATGAACTTTAGGATTAAATAAATAAAATGATTTATTTAATCAAAAAGGGGATAATGATTTAAATAAATTTGATTGATTAACTGAGGAATTAAGATGAATTAATTAAATGGTAAATAAAGGGTGATTAAAGAAGAATCAAAGTTAGTTGATCAAGATATTTTTCATGTCTACAGATGGCAGACAACAATTTTCTTTCATCCCTAAGCTTTTGACTACTATATTCATCCAGATTTACTGTCCCTTTGATTTGCTTCATTTTCTATACTAATCATAGAATAAGTATGAAATTGATAATCAACAGAAATACCTAGAGAATTCGTCGCTAAATTGACTTTTGCTTCTTTAATTTTTTGTTGAAAAGGTTCTCTAATTGTTCTTCTTCAACGCACGATAACAAATGAGGACTCCAAATTCCCTTTTATAACTTTGCACACCTAACTTCCTTGTCGCATTAAATTATTTTCCCTAGAAGTTCTGGTTACTCTATTTACAAACAGCAAGAGAAAAATCCATCTAAGGACCTTCAAGAAGCAATCACCAATACATTTGAGGATGAATAACACACCAAATAACAACTTCCTATGATCCCATACCAACTACACATAGAGGGGAAAAGTATTTTCATGAAGACTCCCCTTAGGCCAATGGCCTGGAATCAATTGCTAGATGATTTACCGAAGGGAGCTTCCAGTACAGTCTTATTACCTTCACTAGATCAACTCTTCTTTACCCACGTTTTCTTCATCTGATCTCTTATCTCTTCCACAAATGCTTTTCCTTTTCCCTTATCACCTTTCTATGAATTTCTGCCTTGATAAACCAAACATCTCTTATCCATGCTTTTGTTCCTACAAAATCTTGCAATGTGACCAAATTTGTTACAATTGTAGCGTACTAGATTCTTTTGTCTATACCATCCATTCCACTAATTTCCTCTTGATCTAAATTAATTAGAAGCATGTCCAAATCTCCCACAGAAGTAGCATTTAATGATCCTTATACTGACAGACATACTTCTGCATTCTAATGACTTATGACCAAACTTCTTGCATTTAAAACACTGACTAGAAAATGATGGAGTGCCAGAGTTTATCTTACTTCTACACTGAGAAGCCATATGTTGAAATTTATTACAAACAAAGCAATATCCATTAAATTTATGAGCATTGGGTTGCCTTATCGGATATCTTCTGCCTTTGTTCTTCTTTTCAAGGTCCTTTTGTTCAAATCTAGAGCTCTCACCTTTCACATAGCCAAGACCTCGCTTATCATTTGCATCCTTTTGACCTTTAGTTATCACATCAAGCTTAGCAAAACTGATCCTAAACTTCTCCTTAAACTCATTTGCAGTAGCAAGCTCATCTCTGAGAATAACTACTTGTCTCTCAAGCTCTTGTTCATTGTTTATGGATTGTTGCAGTTCAATCTCCAGTTGAATGAATCCACTATTAATTATGTTGCATTCTCCAGATTTTTCTTTCAAGGACTAGACCAGTTTCTCATTCTTCTTTCTTTCTTCAATCTCTTTAGTTAGCTTCATTGCCACAGATTTTGTTTCAAGCTTTAGGGTAGCATTGTCCTTAGCAAGCTTTTCACTCTTCTGTTATTTCTTTTAGGGTTTAATTCTGATGAACATCTTCCGAACCTTTGCTTTCTTTTTGCTTCAACTAACCACATAGTTCTTTCCTCTTTTCTCTTGACTCATTTATTTTATCCTTCAGTGATTGAATGAATTTTCCAGCAGCCACAAGATTTGCTTTTAGTTCCATGACCTCTTCTTTAGACTGATCAAGATCATTAAGTGCCACCATAAGTTTTTGTTGAAGACCACTTGCGTCCATTGTAATCCAAGATCCACATCAAGCTATTAAACTCATGAGAGGAACCAACTCTGATACCAATTGTTGGACACTAGGAACACTGAGAGGGGGTGAATCAGTGTTCCACAATATTTGAATTTCAAATCAGATCTTAAACTATTAACAACAATATTTAACCTTTAATAGCATTCACAACATATAAATAGAAGGAAACATGCAAACTCGTTAAAGAGACAATGTGAACACCATAACACCAGAATTTTTACGTGGAAACCTTGTTAGGGGAAAAACAATGGTGGAGATTAATCCACAAAGTATACTCTGTTAAAATTATGATCAAAAGGGAATGCACTTGCATTCAAGCACACTGCCTAGAGCTCACTACTCAAAATAGGGAAGGCTCACTGCCTTACAAAATATTTGAGATTACAATAAAATATTGAACTGAGAATATAGCATCTACAAATGCCTGGATTCGGTTCCAATGAGGCACATAAAATAGATTTTGGACCTTTTGTCCAATTCACACTTCTGCTCTGCTTTCTTACATGAAAACCCTTCTACTACACAAACATAATTCACTTCAACAAATCTTGATATTAGTTCATATTGTTGCTCTGCACTTTTCACTTACACACCTTCTCACTTCTTGATCCACACACCACACTCACCAAAATTGATTTTCCGATCTCACATATATATTTGCTAACAAGATTTTATTGCTATATGTCGACTTCGAACAAAATATAATATTCTTTCACATGTCAGCTCAAATCATCAATTAGAATTAATGTGTACCCACAAAGTTGGATAAACTGTAGTAGGGACCCAAATCAAAATTCCCAACATAATAAATAGTTAAACAAATATTCCTCATACATCTAGAACACACCATACACAACAAATCAGCCATAATGAGTAAATAAACAATAAATCATTCTATCGAATCTCTTAACTTGTACACCGATTTCTGCAACACCACAAAACTTACCAATAAGGTAACATACATGCTTGAAAAGCTTCCTTGGGGATCCACACAACAAAATAATGATCCGGTGAAGTATTCATATCAACTTATCAACTAGATACTCTATTCTTCATGCTTTCTTCCGGTAGATTACAATCTTCTACTTTTCTTTCTGGTAGGAACTACTTCTAAACTGTGAACCGTACTACTAACTCCAGTTGCCATCAATGACAACACTAGCAACCAAAAACAATTTCCCAAAGCCATATGCCAACATTTCTAACTTATTTGTGGAGTCTCATACTACAAATTTGAAGGGCACACTTGAGGGGGTTTCTCTCCTCTTTGATGACACTTTCAGCATAATTGTTATCCCATCTTCTTTGTCTTTGGAGATAGACATTCATGATTTTCCTCATTCTCTTGATTTGTCATGTTTCTTGGTTGATTTTGACCATGATTATTTTGTGTCTTATTCAAGCTTAGAGACTCCTAATCAATTTTTATAGACACCCATATTGAGACTTCATTCTTCCTCATTTTATTTAGACATGGATTGGCTTCTTCATCAACCTATGGATTTTTTTCTTCCTAAGGGATGATGTGTTGCTTGTAGACATTGGATCATCTTTTATTTTTAGGTATTCTTCATCGATATTGAAGCTTCTTCATTGCGGAGGATATCTTGTCTCTCTTTTTCCCCCTTATGGGGGGAATTGTTTGCATATACATGATGGATGTAGTCCTTGGGGTATCATTAAGTCCTCCATACATTATCTTGTTTATTTCTTTTCTCTCTTTTAGAGAGGAGTTTTGTCCCACTGAGTTTTCTCCTTTTCTCTATTTAAGAGAAATCACATTGATTGCATTTGTATTATAAATGGGTACCTACAATAGCCTAGTAGTTGAGACCCATCTTCATCTTCACAGTCATTTTGCATAGTGTGCATAATAAACTTCTCCCTAAGTTGCACGTAAGGGGGGGTGTTGGTGTGAATAAATTTCTAACATGGTATCAAAGCTTTTTATTTTGAGAATTATGAGTTTGTAGATTTCTAATTGAGAGTTTAATTTTTTCATGAATGAACTTGTAAATTATTGTATGCTGTTCTCTTTCATTTCAATATGATCTAGAAAATCATAAAGGAATCACGAACATCTGTTAATCTTATATTTGCATGTGTGTTTTTAGTGAGATTTGGTGATTGTAGCTATTCTAGCTATAGTGGCAACATTTTTAACTATCACATTGCATCCAAGAGGATTGAGAAAGTCAAATTTGGCTTTTGTTTCACTCAATTTGGCCACCATATGACATAGTAGCAAATAAGGGTTTGAAACTCAAAATTGGAAAACAACCTTTTATAGGAGCATTTTCGGCCCATACAGACCTTGTCATTGCGTTAGGAGGATGAGTAGGAAAATTTTGACATAAAATTCCCCCATATTTGGTGCCAAGAACTGTTAAGGGAAAAAAAATCTCAAGAGGTTGTACGACCCCCCAAGTCACGTACTATGGCTTGTCATCAATTTTAAAAAAAACATACATTATTAAGCACTTTTAAAGCACTACAGTAAAGCTTAAATCCTAGAACTGGTGCTAAGGGATTTAAGCCCTACACTTAGCACTTGGGTGAAGCCCTAGTGGCCTCGTAGATCTATAGACCGTTGGGCAGCAACAGTCAAGCCGCTGACCGCCAACAACCTTGCAAATTGCAACCAACAATATAAATCACATAGGTAAATTGCTTGTGACAAAAATGATGTTGATTTAAACATAAACCACTACATTCAACCTCAAAATGCTAGGTAAACTACTAGATTGTGCAGCTCAAGTATTATTCCTGTGTCACCTAACACCACCCACGAGCCACTCGAGGGGCCACTAGAGCCCTCATATAGGTCAAATTGGGCCTTTTTTCAAACTTGCACAAATTTTTCCTTGATTATCAAATTTTGGAAAATGAGATATTGATGGAAAGCTTGAGACAAGCACTTTCCATCCATGGAGGTATTAAAAAGAAAAAATTTCACTTTTTTTCAGATACTTTAGGTTGAAGTTGTGTGTTGAAAATTTCTTCAACATGCCATAACTTTCACCCGGGAGCTCCATTTTTTGGAAACAAATACGTATTAGAAAGGTATTGAAGAGCAATATATAGCTACAAGGATAATTTTTCTATATTTTGTCTTAGGTTCATTTTATATCAAAATTTGTAATTTTTTCCATTGTGGATCTATTGTAAGGCCTTTCTAATGTTCAATCAACTTGGTTTTTATGAATGGACACACAATTCAGAGGACAAGTTCCTAATTGAACAGTTCACCAAACCCTCACAAAGGCTTCATTAAATTATCAACTACGGCTCGTAAGCTTTTGGTAGTGTTGGCACTATATTTGCATTCAAGGATCCTAACTATTCCCTATATCGATGAAACATAGGTGGTCACACATGTAATGAAAACTATAAAGGCTGGAAAGGAAAATAAATTGTCAAATTACAAAACAGGGAAAATAACATGAATCTATTACTTATGCTATGGGTACCTTTTTCTTAATGTTTCAAATGTTAACTATCAAATCTGAATTTACAACTAACTAACACTATTGACTTTTAACCTCTCAGGAGACTAACTCAATGTAATGTTACAAAATGTAATCCATGTTACAAAATATCATTCATGGAATTCACTTATATATAATTAAGAATTTAGATAAATGGATACAACAATGTAACATCTAATCTAGTACAAAAAATAAGGTGGATTAGCAGTACCTCAAGCGTCCCTTGCTTGAGTTGTTGTACCTACAAGAGATATAAAATACACACTTTTGATCAACAAATCATGATAGTAAACTAAAACTCCTTTATTGCATAAGAACTAGACTTCTTATAGTCTAACAAGAATCTCTAAATATTTTGTATTCATCAATACATGATTATTGCGACTGAATAACAAGAAACTAACAACAACTAAGTGTTATCTAGTAAAATAATAAAAAACTAGATTTTCTCCTCAACCACTAATCCCAATATATAGGCTCGGGAGGAGTTTTATTCATACAAAGACTAAAAACATAACATAAATGCATACATCCACTCTCCCTTGAGAATAGGGAGAGGACTAGTCTTTGTAACTGAGAACCATAATTGAAAATATAGAAGAGAATTTAAATTGTAACTCTACCCTAAGGGTATGAGAGAGACATGCTCCATACAAACTGTCACATCATTAAACTTCCCTACTCAAAGTAAATTCCTTCTTCCTACCATCTTATTTAGAGTTGGTGGTGACTCACAGTTGACCATTAAATGGTCATCTTAATTCCTTCCTAGAATTGTCACATTTGAAGTTTTTTGGCTTCTCCCCTGCAACTAGTTGTGGTCCTTATGTTGCAAGATGGAAATCCAATGATGTGTGCTACAATCTTCTTGGTTGCAAGATGTTAGTTTTTCTACCAAGACATTCATGCCATTATCAACCATAATTAAACCATAAAAGCATACTAAATCCTATGAACATTCATACATCCACACAAACATATATCAATATATCATATTCATATTTCCACATATTTAGGTTTGTAAAAGTACATAAAAGGCATATAAAAGATTATGAAGTCTTCAAAATGTTTGTGAAACTCAGCAAATGAAATGATAAAAGCATAACTAATGAAGAAAAAACTAGCCATTATCTAGACCCATCATTCCCCCCAACTAAATTATTTGCTTGTCCTCAAACAACTTTTAAGACTGGAGGTTATACTGAAGAGCTATTTCCCTAAAATCAGTTACAATGTCAACTCCCTTTTTTTGTTTCAGATAATAGCCTTTTTGATCTGCAAGAGTTGCCAATCTAGTGTTCTTTGTTGCTTTTTCTTCCCCACATTTCTTCCTTGTCTAGTGTGGTACTGGAAAGAGGAGAATAGGTGGATAAAAGATGAGTGGGAACCATGTAGCTCCATATTTCCTTGAAATGTCTATATATTTATGAGATCTTTAGACCATGGCTACAATATTATAAAGGGAGTATGGCTCCTTTCTCTTCAACTCAAGTATCAGCTCTTCCCATATTTTTTGCACAAATTTGAAAGCTACATTAATAGGTCCTATAACTAATCTCTTCATCATCACATAATCATGTTCTTTGATATTTATTATCTTCTTTTCTACACCTCTGTAATCTAAAAGTTATATCCACTCTTTTATGACTACATTGGAATCTATTGATTCTTTTCTAAGTTGTAAAGCAATAGATTTTTCATTTTCATTGTATTATTGTAAAATTTCACCCCTCTATTGTTCATTTATGATGTAGGAAGTCAAAGCTTTGATTTGTAGATCTCCTACAAAAATCAAGGGATTACAGGCATTCTCATCTAAAAGAATATAATTATGCAGATAGAATTCGCAAAGCTAGTCCTACATTTTAGGTGTGGAATCATGAAAATTTTCTATAAAAAAAAAGATTTTTTTGTTCGTGGAGATAGGCAGATCAATAATCAATTGGTTTAATTGAAAGCACAAATATTTTTCATGTAGAAACAATGCATAAACCATTGCATGTGACCTGGATTCCAACAATTGTGTTGTTTTATCTGCCATCATCTCGGTTTTTACTTTTAAATTTTTCACTTATGTCTCCTATTGTTCAAGTGCCCTTGTGTGATTGGATATTATAAATTCAACTATTTCTTTCTCCCAGTCCTTCTTCTTTTGAGAGAATTCTTGGGTTCTTCTCCTGTAGAAGTTGTCAAATCCAACTTCAGAGCCCAAGAACACCTGCATGCAAGAGATACCTGTCATAGGAAAGAGAATGGAGAAAAAAGCAAGAGAGGGTTTTGAAACTCTTAAATATGAAAAATATACTAATCAGAGAGTAAGATAAAATACAATGATCAATCCTTATAAAAGGAGACTGTGCAACCCTAAAGAAACCCTAATAGGTAGACATTTAATAATTAATATAATTATTAAATGTCACAATATTCAACTAAAGTAAAATCTTAAGAGTAGAATAAAGGTGACTTAATTAATATAATTAAGTGAAAACCTTTACTCTAACACCCCCCTTAAGATGAGCAAGAGTGCAGCTACAAACATGTGCAAAAAAGCAAATGTAACTACAATGCATGAAAGTAAAATTGGGTCCCGGCAACTAGGCCTGATCAGGTATCCGAATACAACCAAATCTCTGTAAAGTGCAAAAATAGAGAAAACCTCTACTCCAAAAGAGAGAAAAGAAAGGAATGAAATGCACTAATGAAAGAAGGATAGGAGGTGGATTACATGATAACCCCCATAGACAACTTCTATCATATAAGTACATATACAATGGTCTCCATAGGAGAGATATAAAGAGACAAGAAGGCCCCCCCATAATGAAGAAACTCTTGTCGCAATGGTGGATGCCTGATGTAGAATCCAGAAAGAGATCCTGAAGCGGAAAATAATATTCCTCCCCTTGGGAAGAAATGGATCCAAAGGATGATGTCGAAGAAACCCTGTGAAGAGTGATGAACCAATCTGTCTGAAGATGGGTGCCATGATAGGATGCTGAAGAATCTCTCTGTCTAAACTAAAAAAATGATGCCAAATCCAAATTTATGTGGAGAATCCTGAAATGCAACCTTTGAATGCACGGATAATGGTGGGCGTATAGTGATAACCTGACTGTCAAGGTAGAGGAGATGAATTTCCTCAAAATAATCCTCAAGATCTGCAATATAGGACTCAACAAATAAGAAAGATATATCTGCAAGATTAGAGTCCAAAGTAGCTATGTCTGGAAGGTGAATAATGCCCTGCTGCACTGAATCAGGAACAATAGGAGATGCTGATGAAGTCTCAATTTAAAGAGTAGGAATTGTGAGACAAGCCTCTAATCCATCGGAATATGTAAGGGTGTCTAAATACTCAAGTTCCTTTAAAGTATCATGATCAAAGGGTGTATTCTCTCTCCAAGCAATGGGTAAGAGACAATTTGAAGCAGGATCCTCTGGGAATGGAGAGAAATTGGGGTCTCCATAGATCTCCCAAAGATGTGTCCAAAGTGGGTGGGGACAATCAATGTCCGATATAGCCCACACAGTGTCATCATCAACACTAGACAGTATAAGTCCTACTATGTGATCTCTAATGATATCCCAAGCTAGTTTTCCCTCTGAAGTGGCTGGTTCAGGTATGAGATCATACAAATAAGGCAAAATATTAAGCCACCTACAATGTGTAAGTATGCCCTTTGCCCATGACTCATAATTACCCCGTTCCAGAATTACAACTAAAGGGTGAGTAGAAAAACCCAAGATAACTCTTCAAATTAAAACATCTAAGAAAAATGACCTTACAACATGTAGATCAAATTCATATGACCCATCACATGCAAACAGAATCCTTGTAGGTTCCAGAATGTCCAAGTAATTGAGCAAAGTGTAAAAACACACAAAGCTGAAAAAAATTTACCTGGTAAATTTTTTGATGAAATAGACTATAGATTTGAAAATATCACTATAACACCTTTCCAATGCCTATTCGTTTGCGCAAAATGGAGTTTAGATGCAAAAGATACGCCCCCGAGAGTGAAAAACACAAGTTCTGGCTTTGACAGGAGAAAATGGTATCAAAGCAGAAAAAACAAGAGATCAAACTTCCACCATCAGATCGGGTTCGGAGCCAGTTTTCCAATGCCTATTTTCGTTTGAAAAATGGAGAAAAATTGAGCATTTTATACCCGATTGAGTGAAAGTAGGTTAAAATGCACAATCAACCTCAAAGAGCCCTCAAGGGCCAAAAAAAAATAAGCCCCTGGTCACCTGGGTGCTGGGCGCGGGCCCTGGTCACCCACGTGACCCTAGTGCTTCAGTATAAAGCCCTCAGGGGCTGTCGGCGGGGCCCTGGTCACCCACGTGACCACAGGGCTTCTGTGTAAGGCCCGAGGGGGCTATCCCTTCTGAGTGGTGGACCAACAGGGTTGTGGGAGGCCGCTAGCAGCGGTGGAGAGTGGGTAGCCGCCTAGCGGCAGATCGGTGGTGCCCACTTTTTAATTGAGTGCTTAAAAATTAAATCAAAAACCTTTGTGTTTTTTGATTTTTTTTATTTTTTGTCTCGGAAAGCGTGTCCTAGGGCCGTACGACCTTAGGGCAAAAAAAATTTACTTCCCTAAGCAACTATGGCCAAATTGGACAAGTTTTATATAAAAATATAGGTTTTCGGGCGTTGTGAATCCAACGGCGAGGTCCGTTTGGGCCCAAAATGAACGCAAAGAACAGAGTAGGCCAGATCCACAAAAAATCAACCTGAAAAACCTGTGAAAGTCTGAACAAACCCTCATAGCTCCAAAATCTTCAAAACAAGAACAAGCTGCAGCAAGTCTGTTCTGATACCATGTAGAAGTTGTCAGATCCAACTTTAGAGCCCAAGAACACCTGCATACAAGAGATACCTATCATAAGAAAAAGAATGGAGAAAAAAGCAAAAGAGGGTTTTGAAACTCTGAAATATGAAAAATGTATTAATCAGAGAGTAAGATAAAATACAATGATCAATCCTTATAAAAGGAGATTGTGCAACCCTAAAGAAACCCTAATAGGTAGACATTTAATAATTAATATAATTATTAAATGTCAAAATATGCAACTAAAGTGAAATCTTAAGAGTAGAATAAAGTGACTTAATTAATATAATTAAGTGAAAACATTTACTCTAACATCTTCAACGTGTCACACCCAATGACACCACAGTTGGCCTAGTGGGGGTTATGATTGGAGGATTTGGGCCTTGGAGTACTAGTTTTTTGTTGTTTTCTTCTATTATAGCAAGTTGTACCAGCTCCTCTAATTTAGACCCATGCTCAAACTTATAGAGCTTCTCCTCCAATTCTCTAATTCTTTCATCCCTCTCACTATCCTTTTATTGATGTGTTTTCAACAATTCTTCCAATTTTATTTTCTTTCCATTGCTTCTTGTAATTCCTTGATAATATTCCTTTATTCAATAATAAGTTCATCTTTTTTCCAAAAACTATTCATCCCTTGTTGCACTTGTACGTTCAAAACCCTTTGAAATAAGGACTTTTGGGGATCTCATTTTCTTAGCCACAAAAATATCCTCTGAATTAGATTCAAAGGTACTAGTAAAATACCAAGACTATTGTAACGCCCTGCTAAGGGACCCGGTGGAAAAACACAAAATACATACAACATTATGCCAAAAAAAATTATTTTTTTTGAAATTAAAGTGATAATAACTAATGCAACTCAACAAATTAATATGGATAACATCATTACATTAACATCATATCATAATCACATTATGACTTAAAAGTAACATTAATCATAACCCATTTACACACATACCCACCATGGTCCCCTAACGTTGCTACTATGATACACCTACACTAACTTAGCCTATAAAATATATTTGATACACTAAAACACATACAATCAATACTTTGAATGTAAATTAAATCGCATACAACAAATTACATATGGTAACATTACTTAATTATATTTAAACCTTGTTTAACACTATGTTCATATGAACCTATTTTTAATCAGCACTATGAAATAGGTACAAAGAGACATATCACATCTACTTCTAAATTAAGTTTATATGTATTATAAATACAACATTCTTTTGCTAACATTTCTACTACATAATAAACAACAATAAATATCTCTTCAAGACTATTTCAATTTATTTACATTTTCATTACAAGAATGCTACAATGTACAAGATATACTCATCTAAGAAGAATATATATAATAAATATTGAATATAATTTCCATGGAAATATCACCTACACATAAATTTAACTATAAAATGAAGTGAAAAAAAAATTCTCCATGTTATGCATGAATTGCACCACCTAAATCTCAATGGATGGTTCGGAAATACCACCCTAACACGTAGAACCCTGAGGCCCACTCTCTCCGTGCTAGGAGACAACACTAGGCCCCACACACCTACAAGCAACATATACAAGTGGCTGACACAACACATCTAAAGGAGACTGTCTAAAATAAAAATCAATTAAAAATCATAAAAACTTTCAGATATTTTTAGAGACCCAATCACATAACACAAATGAATAAGAATTTAAAAGCTGATCATTATACCACAACACATACAATGAAGTACATAACATTATTTGTACAATCTTATAACATAATAGTCAATCTTTAATTTAACAGTTCATAATTAAAACCAACAATACATAACTTTGGTATAAGTGAACCTTACACAATACAAAACCTCAACATAAGTTTTCACAAATGGGAAAAGATTATCAACATAAATACAATAACATATTCAAGCACAAATGATACAACACAATATAGAAAAAATGATAGAACTATTTTCTCCTATACAACTTCAAAACTAAACTAATTTTTTTTCTTAACAACAGTAAATTTGTCATTCATAAAACAACCATAAAACACTCAAATCAACTCAAAATCTAAATTTATCAAAGACTCATTTCCGATTTGGCCCTTGACTACTCAGCATCGTGAACAGAATTAAGCAAAAATGACTCAAAAATTTATAAAATATAAAACAACAAACAACTCTCACAAAAAATTACATTTCGGTATACCCGATTACAACCAAATGATAAAATAAGAAACCCAACAACTAGATATTTTCTAAAATATAAAAATATAAAAATTTTAATTACTTTAACCACATTTAAAATTTTATAAATCTAAAACCTTAGTCTTCCATTGACTGGTTACAATTACAGGGAAAAATAACAGAGTTTTTACAGTCATTAAGGAGCAGTTTGACAGCAGTCCTATATTTCAACCATATTTTAAAAACTACGATCTGAGTTTTTGAGATTTTTGAACATAATTTAAGAAACAACAAAGCACAAAAACCCTTTAAAATTCGCACCAACACAGTTCGTAAAAATATAATTATGGGTGACACAATCAAGACATTTTATTGGTAGAAAACTGAGACAATAAACATGTATTAATTTTTATTCTAGAATAAATAAATGTTTCATTCACACACAAAAATAAAACTATATAATATTTATTTTTAAAAATCAAAGAGAGAGATCAATTAAATCATTCATACACACCAAAAATAAAATTAAACAAAAGATATCAAAATCCAACCTGAATTCAATGCTTGACAATGATAGGAATTTGATGCTGAGCTCCAAAAACTTTAACTTTCAAAACCCCCAAATTGCAACAAATTTCTCATTGCTTCTTCCTCTTTGCAAGCATGGCGAAAACTTCCAAAAAATGAAGAATCCCAAAACAAAATGCACTCCCAAAAACCTCCAAATAAAAATGAACTCCAAAAACCCCCAAATCAAAAATGAACTCCCATCCCCAAAATAACCTCCCCCTAAAAATAAATCAAATAACTTCCCATGCATCGACTCATTTTCTTCCATTTCCCATACATTGGCTCTTTCTCTTCACTTGCCCATGCATTGGCTCTTTCTCTTTACTTGTTCATGCATTGGCCCTTTTAACTTCCATTTTCGTCACTTTTAAAAAGGAAGTAATTAAAGTAGGTTTAAGACTTTAAAAAAGAGATTTAATGAAATAAAAATACCTCTAACCCATAAGGCTATCACCTAGAAAATATTTTGAACCATTAAAACTACATAAATATTTCATAAAACATAAATTAAGTGACCATTTTAATAAAATGAATCAATAATGCTAATAAGACAAATTATATTCAAACAAAAGTAAAACAAACATTATTCAATAAATAATAACGAAATACTAAATAATCAATAAACAAAATACTTGATGATAATAAACAAAAATTAAATGATAAATTCTTCAAAATAATAATATATTAAGATGTGCATAAAAATATTATGACTTATTAACATAAATACATATATCACTTATGAATAATATTATATCACACTTCAACACATTAATAACAATTAACATGATTGACCCAATATCTAACTTCACTCAAATAATCCATACCAAAGTTAAACATAAACTGTGAAATAACTCCACATGAAAAAAAATTCACATCAAAATATAAATAACATTAATCACAATCATAACCTAACTAACCACAGGGTTTAACACCAACAAGTTGGGATCTAAAACCAAGACAAAACAACAAAATCAAACAATCATATATCCCATAAAAAATATTCACATAAAGGCAGCACTCCAACCATAAGGTAAAAGAGATCAGACATTGTCCCATGACAATCCGAAAAAGGTGGTCACACACTAAATCAATTGTCCCCAATTGGGGACAATGGCTAGGGTTAGGTTATAACTTGGGCCTAAATGTTATCTCCTCAACCACCATTAGGATTAAAGGCACGCTCAGACCTGCTAATTCAGGTGAAGACGTAGCCTAGTACCTATTCACTCAAACATACAAACTAGAGTATATGTGCATAATAGCTGAAACACTAGGAAAGAAACTCTAACAATCATATCTCATATTCGTATGTCTTTCATACGCCCAATGGTATGATGCCGCCCTTTCCACTTATCTTAACAAACATACTACTGCATCATTTAACTATCCAAGTAAATCTTTGCATAAAAATAATAGCATGATATTATACACCATACTCACCAAAGCACTAACAGAAGCGCATGTCTCATATTGCAACCACAAAGCTTGAACACAAGTCAATACATCTTCATCTTCAAGTTTCAAAGTCAAACTTCCTGCACATCTACGGTGAGAATGGAAGGGCACTACAACTATACAATAGGTGTCTTTACCTTATCACTAGAGGCATTCTCCTCTAAATCTTTATCTATTTCTACCATTACAACATCTTCATGTTTTTTTTCTATTTATTTTACTTCAACATATTCTTCTGGCTTTTTAATTGATCCTCTCATGACCCCCTTCTTCTTTAGGACTTGTGATCACCTCTTGGATTGTGTGGACCTCTTCTGCTCCCTTACGGGTGTAGAGGTAGAAGCCCTACTCTTCTCTTTATTTATTTTGTACCCCTTCTTTGACCCCTTTACAAGTGTAGAGGTAGAGGCTTCATTGTTTCTCTTTTTACCCCTTGGTGGCCTCTTAGAATCAAGGATTTTCTGATTGCCTTCTGCTATAGGTTGCTCATCAGAGGCTACAAATTAGGTTTCTTGAAAACCCTCCTCTTTTGGTTCCTCCATGTTGTGAGTAGATGTTGTAGTAAGGGAACCAGAGGGTATTTCCTCCTTAGGAAAATTAGCAGGTTCTTTTATTATTTGTTCTTGGCCTTTGTTTCCCTCTTAGGCATTTGAAGGATATTTTTGATATTTCTATAATTAAGAAAAATTTCCCAAGAAATATTTGGAAATCGATCCTTGAGACTCCTCTTTATCAATAATGTAACCAAACAAAAATGAGATAATGTTGTATTGTTTATTTTCCTTTTGTATTCATATGGCATTCTCTTTAACATATTATACAAGAAATTAGGAGCATTCACATGCCTACTATAACAAAGATGACTTAATAGCTTAAAATGAACTATACATAACAATGATTTTCTTCCATCACAAGTCAAATACTTAAATGCATAAGAAGCAATTGAAGCCGAAATCCAAGGTAAAGACAATCATTTAGTATCTTGTGAAGAAGAATCCAGGTTTTCCCTTCGCTAGGAGAATTTGTTTCCTATTGTAATGGCATCCACCCTAATTGAAAATTCTTCTCCTTCTCTTGGAAATCTAGATACTTTAGCTATAGAAACTTCAGAGGAATCTACCCTTAGGTCCCTAACAACTGCTTCATCATTCTATAATGTGGCTACAAACTATTGGGTCATAACCTCATTAAATTTTGTGAGCCTCAGAAAATATTATAACAAGTCATCTTGCTCAAAAATGGGCAAACATAGCCTGTCATCTAATAGTTGGTTATGTGTTGTTGGTTCTCTAAATATTATATCACCTACCATTGTAATGCTCTGTGATTTTTCAGTCACTTCACTATTACTTCACAACTTTACTATATTCTATTTTTGTTTGATCACCCCAGTTACATTGATTATGCTTTGTTGTATGCTATAACACCCAAATACACCTCTGAATTCCTCTACTAAGCTTTTTGTATCTAGGTGATAGTGGAAAATAAAATGATAGAGAAAAAGAAAAGTTTGAAATGAAAAAAACATGAGGAATGATCTTGAATACCCTCCCCCCAACTAAGCTTGCTAAGTGTCCAAACTTAGCTTGTACAGATAGGAAAGAGATATAAATGGAAAGTACTGGAAATTTAAAATATGCTATTTAACATGCTTGAATGAACAATAAATATTCATAAAATTAGTAATCTTAAACAGTAATTATGATTGCTAAGATGGAGTGTACCTGTAGTTATTATTTGAATTGATTTGTAACCCATGTTAAGAAGCTAAATTCTGCCATGCAAGAAAATTTTGAAAAGACTTATTGTGATGGATATGAGTTGTGTGCAACTATTATATGAGATATAATGGAGTGTATTTATGACGTGTAAATTATGATGGAGTGATGAATGAAAAGGTTGTGTGGAGAATGCTTTGGATGAAGTGATAGGTATAATGGGGTACGATGAGAAGGTGATGTGATGGATTTGGTTTAATGTGGTTGAAATATGTGAAGAAATTATACATGTTGAACATCAATGGGGGATTTTTGTAGCTCATCTACTAATTCATTTGTAGAACCGGTTGTCTCTATTGTTGAATTTTCAATTGTAGGTTCAAATTGTTGATGTAATGTAAGAAGGAAGTCATCCTTTTGTAATGGTTTCTTATAAAGCTTAACTAGCAATTGCACCTTCGTGTGCAATGGGTACACTGAAGATTTGTATCACATAAATGCTAAGGTGGAAAGTTACTATTGTAGGATTTGAGATCAACTGGAATCAAAATTTGATGAATTGGGAAACCAATATGAAGGGAGCTCTAAATTTTCAAAGCACTTGGATAACCTACACAATTGCAAATATTTACAAGCAAATTCAGTGGACACAAATGTACCTGACCAACCTTTTCATATATAGTGAGGGGATGCTCAACTGCGTGCAAGAAAAAATTATCATTCAATGGAGTTCTAAAAACACCATCATAGTCTAGTCTATTAATGAGTTTATCTCACATGGAAGTAACCAGAATATTGCACCATATAATAAACCCTTGCAAATGGAGCAATTTTTTTCTACAACACTCATTCAATTGATAGGAAAAGATATGTGTTGATTCACATTACATGACCCAAAGATAACACAAAATCAACAAATCTTTAAAAAAATGTAAATTTCCAATTCCTTGTTTTTTATTGGTTTACTATCTAATGCATTACAGGGCAAAGGGCAGATTGAATCACAAACACAAAGGCCTCTACAACAGTATTTTCCAAATTAAGTGGAACAACACAAAGGTGTATTATTTTCGGAATGACATTTTGAAACCCAGCGTCATATTGAAAATTTTACAGGGAAAGAAAATCTACCTCCACTTAAGAAGCTAATAGAATTTGGACAAATACGAAACTCAGTCCATAATTCACAAGTTGTCCACAATTTTTTTAAATTCTAAGACAAGTTGTTATGAATCTGAATGTAAGATGTATTTGAAAACATATAAAAAAAATGAAAATTTTATCATGCAACATATAGAGTCTTCCTCTTTATTCATGTTAAAGCCCATCACAAAAGCAATTGGACATTGTGCCTGTCGATAATGAGCAAAATCGGGTTTTTTGTGTCAAATGATTATTGTTATGGACATAGCACCAATTGATGTCAACAAACATTATCAAATATAACTGACCAAAAAAATTTAAATTTATGCAACAAAGTGAAAGACTTTTAATTGTCATCCTGATTCACAAATGGTGTGGATAAATTTGAACAGGTCAATCGCAACAAAAGGATACTTCTACCATTTTTTTCAATTGCCTACAATAGAAGGATATGTAATGTACTCAGAAATATGGAACAAGTAAATAATGATGGATTGTAGCTCAAAATATACTTAAATCAAAATCCAATAACTTGGAAAAGGTAACACCAAATAGATGTCCTAGAAAAAACACATGCGTACTGAAGAAATACGAAACCTTTGTAGCTGTAGCTTTTTTGCACATGTGACATGTTCGAAACATGCATTGTTCCAAATTATATAGATTTGGAGTCATCCCTAAAAAATAAATGAGCAAAAATACACCAAATTTGGGTAGGCATGAGCTATATGGGTAATTGAAATGTGTAAAAATAAAATAGATAGAAAATTAAATTATTTACCAACTTTCACATAAAAATACACAAAATTATATATTAATCATAACATAAAACACTCTAATAAAAAAAGATCTTAAATAAATAAGGGGTTTAGGGGAAAAGGCTTAAAGAAACAAAGGGAAATCCGAACTTAAAATATTTGGTCTAAAACCCTACACTCATGAGATATCCCATTAGACAACATTGTTAACGAGTGTGATCTTCTCCCACCCCCACCAAGCATAGCAATTTAAACTCTTGAGAAGAGAAAGAATGACTATTCTGTCAAGGCCTACAATAGGTTGTTCGAAAAGTATTGGTGGAAACCTCAAAGCACAAGCTCGAGTAAGAACAACAACAAAAGCATCAACTTCCAAAAGAAGTAGCCCATCCTTATTCTCATTTTTTATGCATACTGACAACCCATGTCGATTATTCTCCATCACCAGGTTTACAATATTTGACTTGACTAACCTTTCTCTTATTTTATTGTATTTCTACTACTTCTTCTTCCAAAGATTTCATCGCATAATTTCGAAATGTATATTTTATTTTTGTGTGGTTGTTCACAGTGTGTTGTTGTGTGAGAGCCTTCTAGAATTAATTGAATAATATTTAAATTATTTAAAATACGGGTTGTTAATATTTAATATATTAGATTAAATTGGTCTTTAGGATCTATTGAAGTATATATGTACAAGATGAAATGACTTTTAATAGTTTAAGTTAAATTGATCTCTAGGATCTATTAAAATATATAGATACTTGTTTAAGGTTTATCTTGAATTTGGTTGAAGGTATGGTTTTGCTTAACAAGTTATAGGCTTCAATTATTTTAATTGTGGATTTTAACTTGGGCCATGCTTTTACAATTTTTTCTATTAACACTGTACAACAATCCCTTGGACCTGTCCCTTCATTCTTGTATTTGATTGTATATGTTCATCTTCTATGGATTGCTTCAAGAGTAAACAAGTGTTGTTATTATATGGATACAAATTGAGATAGCTCTTAGCATCTTAGATTAAATTGGTTTGTAGGATGTACTCAAGTAGATCTAGTTGTTTACATTCTTGTTGCTATGTGTGTCAGTTATCGATTGCATCACAAAATAAATAAATGTTGTTATATGTATACAAATGAGACTTTTAACATCTTTAGGTTAAATTGGTTTGTAGTACATATTCAATTATATCCATTTATTTAGATATTCATTGTTATGTGTGTTGATTTTAAAGAAAATCTCCAGGGAACTTAAGATTTAATCTATATTAGTTTGTGATCTGAAATATCCCTGTAGTTGCATCTAATTTCATTTCATATAATGGCAAGTTACCTATAGAATCGGGGTGTTGCATAGAGTCTTTGATTCTATTACATAGTGAAGTTGCAAGTGCTCGACTGACATCTCGGCTTTCTATCAATTCTTGATCGATCTCTTAGGGTACCCTTTATTGAAATTCTCCATATCAATAGTAGGAAACTACCCATATTTTTAACCTTTTATCCAAAGTTATTTTTTTATTAGGTAAATCATCCTACTTTCAAATAAGAACACCTTTCAGCTTAGAATTCATGTGTGAAGGGTATTTGATTCCTTGAAAATTTTCATTAGACTTTGTTGTTTGATCTAGTTGGTCCATTACGGACTTCCATTAGTGTGGCTGCTCTAGATCATTCTCATAGAATTTGAACCTAGGTTAGTGTCATGGAAATTGCTTCTACCTTACCTCAATGCCAACTTGCATTCCTTATCCAAACTAGACATCCTTATCTAAATTTGTATCCCTTGATAACCATAGTCAATTTTTAATTTTATTTTTCCAAATACAAATAATTAAAGTATACACAAAAAATGATACACAATGTTGTATAGAGTAACTCAATGGTGGTAGTAGGAAAGAGTTCAAAGTCAATATTATGCACAATAACATCCATGTTTAAGTTTGATTGGAGGCCTTTGAAGAACAAAATGAATTCGTCATCCTCCCTTGAAGATATCTAGACTGGACAACCTTATCTAAATTTGTATCCCTTGATAACCATAGTCAATTTTTAATTTTATTTTTCTAAATGCAAATAATCAGAGTATACACAAAAAATTATATATAATATTGTACAATGTAACTCAATGGTGCCAGTAGGAAAGAGTTCAAAGTCAATATTATGCACAATAGCATCCCTGCTTAAGTTGATTAGAGGCCTTTGAAGAACAAAATGAATTGGTCATCCTCCCTTGAAGATGGGTCTTGAAACTCAAGTCAATATTGGATACTAATGAATGGGTTCATGATTTTTTCGCTTCTACTACAGATAGAGAGACTGAGTCTAGGTTCTTGTTCTTTCAGTACAATGAGGAATTTGACCACTTTGGTGCAATATAGTGATGTTTTTCATAATCAATCACATGAGTGATGATGTGATTGCAAAATGTGTTGCTAAAACAATATTTGTAAATCAAGCTTAAGGAGTGGTGATGCAACTGCAAAGCATGTTGCCTATACTATGATTGTTGATTAGGCAGAAAGGGGGTGAAATGATTGCAAAGTGTGTTGTTGATGCAATAGCCACTACTCTTGCATGGGGAGTGGTGACATGTATACAAAGCATGTTGTTGATGCAGGTGATTGAATCTGATCAAGCACAGGTAGTGATGACGCAATTTCTAATTGGGAAAAAGGAGCAGTGATGTGATTATAAAGTATATTGCCGATGTAGGTAACTGAATTTGATTAGGCACAAGTGTTGGTAACATGATTGCAAAACATGTTGTTGATACAATGATTGCTAAGTAGGCACAAGAGGCAGTAACAGGATTTAGGGCAGGCACGAGCTCTATGGGTAATTGAAATGCGATCATAGTTGGAAACTCGAGTCCATCATTTATTCCGAAGGGTACAAGCTTACACCAAGAAAAAATCAAATCATAGAGTTTCAAACTGTAAAATTTGAAACCATTGGATTTAAACCCTAACAAAACCAAACCCTAAAAATAGGGGATAGTACATGTCGATGCACCCAAGTTTTGTATGCACACTTAATTAAGCATCTAAAAATATCAGGGTTTTAATGCTACTTGATTCTTGAGTTCAAGACAAAAAAATTGTAAGCTTTTAAATGAAAATATTGGTTGCAAGATAAAGTTTGTTTTTAGGCATGGGGTGATGAATGTTTCAACTACCTGAAAGTTATTTTTCCCAGCATGAGATAACTTTTCAAAGAACCAATCCCTTTAGTTAACAGATAGCAGCATAATTGTGTTAAAATGAAATAAAACACAACAAAAATGATATGACAACATAAATATTCCAAAAAATAAAATTCACTAAAACCATGGCAAGCGACTTACCTAAAAGAATTACACAAATTGTGTCGTGGTGTCGAAAATGTCGATGATAAAAAACAGGTAGAGCTTGCAATAAAAGTATGAAACCCTAACACAACAAAAATTTATTTAAATGATGTGAACCAAAACTAATCTTCCTACAGTTGTTGCTTCAATCTATTCACAGTAAACGAAATCTGAAAATATCAAGGTTTTAGGGCTTACTTAGATTATTGAGCTCAAAAAAACAAAACTTGAAATGGCATCCACAATATCAAATACAATGCAGTTTAGAGTTGTGGTTGGAGATAGGTGACCTAGAAGATACATACTCTAAAACCCTCGTTGAAACCTTATTTTCAGGCTACAACTCACCAAATTGGAGAAGTGAAAGGTCAATACCAGCGAGGAAGAGTTTGGAGGAGCGAAAACCAATAGTGGCAAGGAAAGCAACAAAAAATGGAAAAAAATAGTTGAAAAAATGGTGAAAATGATGAATAGTTGAGATTCATTTAATCGTCTTGCATTGATACAGATACAATTTTAGACCATTGATAGATGAAAATAGCTTGGAAAATCTCATTGAGGGAACACCTTCAATGTAAATATGTGACCATTAAGTAGCAATGAGAACCTTCATTAATTGTCTACAACTACATTGCTCCATTTGGTAAGACCGTCCATATTTCATATGGCCCAAGCCATCTTGTTTACAATTTCCCTTTATAATCTTTGTATCTGAAGTCATAAAGTAGAGCCCAATCACCTGCACTAGATTCCTTTGTCTTAATAAACTAATCATGCCAACGAATCCTTTGATATTGGACAACTTCAATGTGTTGGATGGCTTCCATTTTGATTTCATCCAATGCATTCAAGTTGTGCAATCTCTTCTGCTATTTTGTTGACAAATCCACGCCCAATTTGATAATTGTCCTCAATGTTTTATACTCAAATTCTATAGGAAGTACTACTTTTTTTCCATACACTAGTTGATATGGTGTAAAGCCTATTGTGGTATTCCAAGTTGTTTTATAAGCCCAAACTACCTCAGGTAACCTGGATGCTCAATCCTTCTTATGAATTTTCACTTTGTGAGGATATTTTTAATTTCTTTGTTGGTGACATCCACTTGCCCATTTTCTTGAGGGTGATAAGGTGTGGACTTCCTGTGTCTAATCTCATATTCTTGAACCAATTTAGTGATCAACTCTAATATAAACTAGGATCCTTGGTTTGTGATAATTTCTCTTGGAACTCCATAGCTTGTGAGTATATCTTCATAGAGAAACTTTTCCACATTCCCATCTCTTACAAACTATAAACCCTTAACCTCTACCCATTTTGTAAGGTAATCTATGTAGACCAGTATGTACTCTTTATTGTTTGATGTTGGTAAAATGGGGCCAATAAAGTCTAATACCCAATTGTCAAATGGTGTTATTGCTAACTATGGTTGTAATGGCATTTCATCTGTCTTTATTGGTCTTCCCATTCTTTGAAATCTATCACAACTCCTGGTATATTTTACTGTATATTTATGAAGATTTGGCCAATAATAGCCAGTATTCATAATCTTAAGCATTGTCATCTTTGTTGCAGAGTGTTCCCCATAGGGTTCATCATGGAATGCTTTGAGGTAATCATATACTTCATCTTCTTAGATGCATCTTCTCATTGTGTTGTTTGGGCCTATATAGAATAAGTATATAGCTATCCATGAGTAGAAAAAAAATCTTGTGAACTAATTGCCTCTTCTCCCTTATTGAGAAACAAGGTGGTATTTTTCCTGCTACAAGATAGTTGGTAATATCTACATACCAAGGTGTGTGTAGAGATAGAGAAAATAAATGTTCATCTAGGAATGAGTCATCAACATCTTCTTTTGATTTGGTTAGTATTCTAGATAGAAAATCTACCACTACATTTTCTTTACTTGGCTTATCCACAATGGCAATGTTAAATTCTTGAAGTAACAGTAACCACCTGACAATCCTACCACCAACCATTGGTTGTTCATGAGATACCTAATTGGTGTATGGTCAGTGTGTATGAACATTGAATTCCCTGTAATGCAATGTATGAATTTGTTTATTGCAAAAACTACTGCCAACATCTCTTTCTATGTCACTGTATAGTTGAGTTATGCCCCTTGAATATTTTTGTTGATATAATATATGGCAACTCTTTGTTTCCTTCCTTTTGTCCAAGCATAAATCCTATAGCAAAATCAAAAGCATCTATATGGATATGGAAAGGTAAGCTCCAATTTGGTCCTCTCAAGTCAAGGGTTTTGGTTAATGCTGCCTTGAATACTTCAAAGGAATGTTGGCAAGTAGTTGTCCATTCAAATTATGCATCTTTTGATAGTAAGAAAAATAGTGGAGTTGTAAGTTTTCTAAAGTCTTAGATGAATCTCCTATAATAACCAACATTTCCAAGGAAACTTCTAACATCCTTTTGTCTTTGAGGCACAGGGAGTGTTGATATCACCTTATATTTTATTGGGGTCTACTTGAATTCCTTCATTTGACACAAAATGTCCCAATGCAATCCCCTCAGTCATCATCATGTAGCATTTCTTATGACTCTTGGGATAGTTTATGTTCTTTACACCTCTTTAGTACCTTTTCCAAATTTCCAAGTGCTTCATCATAGGTATTCCCATAAGTTGTGAAATCATCCATGTAAACCTCTATGGAATCATGTGCAAATTTTGAGAATATGTTTTGTACTACCCTCTGGAAGGTGGTTGGTGCATTGCATAGCCCAAATGGCAAGATATAATAAGCATATGTACCCTAAGGGCATGTGAAAGTTGTCTTGTGTTGGTCTTCTGGGGCTATCTTAATTTGATTATAGCCACTAAATCCATCCAAAAAGGAAAATTACTTCTTGCTTACTAATAAATCAAGTACTTGGTCAATGAATGGGAGTGGAAAGTGGTCCTTCCTAGTTGTAGCATTCAATTCATGGAATTATACACACTCTCCAATTCCCTCCTTTCTTAGGGATAGTTACTAGGAGTAACACCCACTGACTATCAAATATGGGATAGATAAAGCCTACATCAAGCATTTTTTGCAATTTTGATTTAACTATATCACAAACTACAAGGTCCATTCTCCTTTGGGGTTGTCTAACCGATTTGAAACCATCATTGACATAAATCCTATACATGCATAAAGTTGGGTATATCCCCTTTATGTCATGGTAATCCCATACAAAGGATGTTGTGTGTGCTTGTAGCACATTCATCAGTGATGTATATTTTATATCAATCAATTGACTATTAACATTTAGTTTTTAACCAAAATTATCTCTAAAGTCAAGGATGTTGTTTGAACAGATGAAATGTCAAGTCCTGCTATGTTTGGAACACATTGGTGTGGTAACAAAATATGGAAAATTTGGGAAACTAACTCAGATGAATTAGTAGGGATCATATTTTTCAGAGGATCCTATAGACAAGTTAGACAGTCATGATGTTGTGGGTCCCTACCATAGTTGTTATGTATGAAGTTTGCAATCAAGTTATCTTCATCTTGGTTTTCCAAAAAGTGGTTTTGTTCAATAGTCATCGAGGTTTGTAAGGAGTATCGATCCTCCTATCTAGGGTTGACCATATAGTTTGTTTTACATCTGCATATGGTTGGATTGGTGGATAAAGGACTAATTTCCTAGTTAAATTCCCATTTGAAATAATCATATTTCCAAACCTGCAACCTATGAAGGCATCTCTTGTTGCCAACCAAGGTCTTCCTAAGATGAGGGGATAGCCTGCAAGACTAGCTTTAGGTTTCAATACCATAAAGCTTGCATGGTACTCCTATGAATCTAACGTTATTACCAAGTCTTCAATGATACCCTGAGGTTTAATTATGGACCTATCTACCAACTATAGCACAATAGGTGTAGGTTTGAGTTCTATTAACTGTAATAATTTCATGGTTTCTTTGGTCATTACATTAATAGCTTCTCCTAAGTCAATTAAGGTGTTCTTAATGAGAGTTCCATTTATTTTGACATCCACTACAGGCCTCCAAATATCTGCATACTTGGGGACATTATGTTTCCCAACATAATGTATGTAAGTTGTCCTAAGACATGTATAGTCTAAGGGTCTTTTCACTTCTTACCTAGCTTTTTGAGGCATAACTCTCCCGCTGTTTTAGTATAAATAGGAACTTCCTTAATGGCTTGGATGAGGGGTATTTTGATGCAAACATCCTTGATTTTTCCCAACAGATCAATTTCATCTTATGATTGGTATTTTTAGATTGTTAATCTCTCAAGGAATGGAGGCTCTAGACTTATGGTAGGAGGATTGGTGTTAACCTGATTTGACTCAAGCTCCTTAGGTTGATTGTCCAAAGTCTTTGTTGGGAGTTCCTCATCAACCAATTCAGTGATGTGAGGGGATGAAGGCTCAACCAACATTTTTTCTAATCTAAGGTGGACATCACTCACCTCAACCCCATAAGTAGGGTATTGAATAGCTTTGTTATCATAAGCATGTTGAACATGCTTGTTATTGGGGTTAGGTGTAGGTTCTGCTGGCAACTCAAGTGCTATAGGTGGTTGTGGTGTTAGATTTATTGGGTTTGGCATTAAGGCTTGTTATTGTGGTTGTAAGGGTTGTTGTGGCTACTGATAATTCATGTTTTGATTTTGCTATTGTTGACCACTTTGCCACTAAGGTTGCCAATGGTTTTGTTGGGGTAGCCATTAATTATAGTTATATCCTTGATAATTTTGTGGTGACCATATGTTTTATTATTTTTTATTACAAATTGATTGAGGCATTGGACATTGTTGGTTTTGCATATTGTCCCAAGACTGAGATTTCCAACTAGAAAAATTTGCATTGTTACCGGGAAATGACATGTTATAATTTAAAGGGTCTTGGGGCATACCTTGTCTTGGTTGTCATGGTTTACTTTGAGATATGTAGAATACTTTTTCATATTCACCTTATAATTCATGAAATTATGATGTCCCTTTCTTATCTTCAGAGATACTGGCCACCTTCTTGCGCTTGTAGCTAGTATTTCTCTATCTACAATGTCGGCAGTATTTTGTAAGGGCTCTTTTTGCCTCTTCTTGCTTCTTTTTCACATGGATAGCATCTAATTGTGTAGCCAAGTGGTTAATGATATCCTCCTCCATGTTTGATAGAATATTGCTCTGCTCTATTCTAGAGACTCCATTAGATGACTTATTGATGGAAGATGTCTTGTCTCCTCTAACCTTCTTGGTGAAAGACCTTGAATAGTTCCTACATGCTTTGCAGATTTCCTCAAATGGTTCCTGTAAGATATATCCTACCATAATGAGGTTAACTGCATCCATGCAATCCTCATTAATCCCTCTCAAGAATATCAACTTTAAGGACTTTTCAAATAGTCTGTTTTGGTGGGATTTCTTAAGGAAAAATATAAAACTCTCCATATAGTAGTCCAAGGATTCATCTTCCTTTTGTGAAACCCTAAAAATTTCATCCCTCTTTCTTTCCATGCCTTTGTAGTAATCCTGGTACTTTTACATGGACTTTGTCTTCATGGAATAAACAGTTGTGGTATAATCATAACTTTTGCCTAGCACATCAAACTCAAAAAGGAAGGTATCTAGATCCTCTATTACCAACCCATAGAAGAAAGGTAATGTTGAAGGAGGTATGTTCTTCAAAGCAGATGCTCTCTCTTGGTTGGAAATGGAGAACTCAAAGGTTACATGCTTTGGTGGGTCTTCAACTGCTACATCAACCATGATGCTAATGTGTATGTGGGAAGTCTCCTTTGTATTTGGTGTGGGTAATGATGTTAGGGACGATTCTTCTTCAAGAATACCCTCGATTTGTTCACTAGTATCCTCTAATACCCTATGTGATGTGGGGAGAAATCTTCCCAAAGCATTTTGTTCCCTTTGCATACAATGATTATGACTCTTTGGATCAATAGTTCATACACATCGTTAGTAAAGTGTGTTGTTGTTGGTGAGTTAAAAACTAATTACCCTAATGTTGAAAGCAAAAACACTCGACTATGAAAGCTTGAAATTACACAAGAGAATCCTGAACGTAGCACCATCCCTGGTAACGATGCCAAAAATTTAAGGCATTTCTAATGTTCAATTAACTTGGTGATTATGAGTGGACACACAATTTAGAGGATAGGTTCCTAACTAAATAGTTTTCCAAACCCTCACAAAGGCTTCATTAAATTATCAACGAGGGCTCATAATATTTTGACAGTGTTGGCACTATATGTGCATTCAAGGATCCTAACTATGTCCTATATCTATGAAACATAGGTCACACATGTAATAAAAACTATAAAGATTGGAAAGGAAAATAAATTGTCAATTTGCAAAATAGGGGAAATAACATGAGTATGTTGCTTAGGCTACAAGTACCTTTTGTTTAATATTGTAACTGCTAACTATTAAATATGAACATGCAACTAACTAACACAACTAACTTCTAACCTCTTTGGAGACTAACTCAATATAATATTAAAAAATGTAATTCATGTTACAAAATATTATTCACGGAATTCACATACATATAATTGAGAATTCAAATAAATGGAGACAATAATATAACATCTAATCTAGTATAAAAAATAAGATGGGTTGGTAGTACCTCAAGTGGCCCTTGCTCGAATTGTTGGGCCCATAAGATATATCAAATACACACTTTTGATCAATAAATCATAATAGTAAACTAAAACTCTTTTATTGCATAAGAACTGGACTTCTTACAATCTTACAAGAATCTCTAAAGATTTCTTATTCATCATTACATGATTATTGTGACTGGATAATAGGAAACTAACAACAACTAAGTACTATTTGGTAAAAGAATCAAAAGATTAGATTTTCTCCTAAACCATCAATCCCAATATATAGGCTCGAGAGGAGTTTTATTCATACAAGGACTAAAAATAGAACATCAATTCATACATCCACTCTCCCTCAAGAATAGGGAGAGTAATAGTCTTTGTAATTGATAACCATAATTGAAAAAGAGTGAAGAAGAGAATTTAAACTATAATTATGCCCTAATGATATGATAGAGACATGCTAAATACAAATTGTCATGTCATTAAACTTCCCTAAAAAGAGTAGACTCCTTCCTTCCATCTTATTTGGTGTTGGTGGTGACTCATAGTTGACCATTCAATGGTCATCTTCATTCCTTTTTGGAATTTTCATGTTTTAAGCGTTCTGGCTTCTCCCCTACAACTGGTTGCAGTCCTTATGTTGCAGCCTAGAAATCTAATTTTTATAGGCTACAGTCTTCTTGGCTGCAAGATGTTAGTTCTTCTACCAAGACATTCACACCATTATCAACCACAATTAAACCATAAAAATATATGAAATATTATGAACTTTCATACATCCACACAAACATATATCAACATATCATATTCATATTTCCACATATTCAGGTCTGTCAAAGTGCATAAAAGGCATATAAAAGATGTATGAAGTCTTGGAAATGTTTGTGAAAGTCAACAAATGAAATGATAAAAGCATAAATGATGAAGGAAAACCTAGCCATTATCTAGACCCATAACCTATTGAGCATTGTATCTTGAAAAAAACTTTGTAAACACACTAAACTATAAAGTGCCAACCTTATAATATTTGGGAGGGGTGATTTTTGATACTAGTGAAAAAGGTGGGAGTGTATTGGTGTTCTCTTTTTTTCACTTACTTAAAGTGAATTTTTTGTATCAATCTTGGGGGGATTATACAAGCAAATTGTAATCACAAACTAAGATAAAGTTCCATTTATGGGGGTTAATCATGTCTCTTTTAAAACATATTTACATTCTTCTATTATCAAGTTAACTTTAGAGAACTATTTGTACTTGAAATAAGGTATAAAGAATCATTTCCTTAAGCATGATCTACTGCCCTATCTCCTTGGAATCATTCTTGAGCCAAGTGATTATGATCAGAAGAATGCATGGTTTAAAAATAATGACATGGCTTATGGACTTGTAGTCCATTTTTGTGTTTTTTAGCAATTATTTTTTTTTTAAAATTGTTTTAATATTTTTGTCTTAAATAATTATCCCTTGAAAAAGGACATTGATCATTTTACCTTTACTTAAGTTTTGGTAATGTAAAAGATTCTAATATAAATGAAAATTAGAAGAATCTATCAAATTCCTAGACACAAATTGCCTCGCTACAACTAGAAGAAATGACAACATTCATACCAAAAGCAGGGAAAGCATGATTTTGCATGTAAAATGAAAAAACAACTCTATGTTAGGCACCAAGGAATAGAGGAAAAAGACAAAACCAAAGAAAGCTCACCTGGAGAAGGAAGTTTTAGGTTTTTATCATTGTTGGTTTCACTTTTATTAATTGCATGATTGCAAGAAAGGGAGTTACAAAAGTTAAAGACCATGTTGCATGTAAAAGGAGAGTATCAGAAGTTAAAGATAGATCATCCCCATGCGTCCAAATCATTTCAAGATTATTTTCTACATGGTTCTCATTCTCTTCCCAAGTATTATTTATATTGCTAAAGATTCATATGTCTTGGAGGGTTTTAAGGCAGATTGATATAGGGTTTATGGAGGGGGTTTGTATATCAAGGATTCTTTACTTATAGAATAAATGATATGTTAGGGAATATCAAAGTCTATCAAACACAATATTTATTGCAATCCAAATCCTAGCTAAGGCCTAGGTTAGGTTTCTAAAATGAAAGTTAAAGATTGAGGACTTAGTATCTTAATACTCAAATATCACAATCAATATAGACCAAGTATAGAGGGGAGCTTTGATAGTCATGTCCATGAAGATGCATAGGGTTGTGAAGATAAAAATGATATTCTTAAAGTCATTTGAGGAGATGAGAAATCACTTTCAAGGGTAGTTTTCAAAAGAAAGACATTGCACCATAAATAAATGATGAAAAGAACCATAGTATAGTCACTACAAGGTAAAGACAGTCATGTCATTCATTTCATCATATAAAAGGACAAAGCAAGATCCATATGAAGAGCACAGTCACTCTAGATGGTACGATGAAAGCAATGGAGGATGATAGTCCATAAAAATCAGTCATAGTACCTCACGGTTGTGGTGATATAAGGACAATTTTGTATTACGACTTCACACGCATATACATGCAAGGAGGGATTTCCAACGTACACTGGCCTAAGATCAGATAGTAATGAGTCAAAGAGTACTATGTAAAGATAATAAAGGACATAGGACTTGAGATGAATCTTTTCCTTCTATCCAATACTCTTATAATAAGGAAATTCATTCCTCTACATAACACTTTCCATTTGAGGTATGTTTGGGATATTTACCAATTGGTCCATTTGATATTAAAATTAAGCAACAAGGATTATACTTAGAGGTGAGAAAACCAATAAAATAAATTGATAAGATCAACGAGATCATCTCAAAGTGAGGATGCAACTAGAAAAGATAATTGAAATATAAGGACTGTCATGATTATCATCATGTTGAGTATGGTCTCAAGGTTGGTATGAAGGAAGAGCAATATATGTTTGAGAAGACAAATCATAATATGAAAAGATAGGGGTTTCTATCAAGGTTGTCAAGCCATGGAATTGAATTAATAGGCAAGGATATTTTTGGGTTCATAGTCCCCTTGGTCTATCTGAATTGAGAAATCCCATTAAATAGCACTATCAAGTCTAAATGTCAATGATGTCACCATGAGATCATTAAGTGCAACCCATCAAAATGATAGAGAAACCACTAATATAGTCACCATTAATGAAAATAGTGAAGGTTTTGAAAAAAGGACAGTCAATGCATAAAGATTCATCAAGGTTTTAGGTCAAGTCAACAATCACAAGATTTAAATAAGATAGGACAACCACCATTCCAAGGGTAGAGTTTGTAAAGATAGAGGCAGTCTTATCCAAGAAGGACTATCATCATCGAAGAATCAAGACAAACATGGTTGACTTCAAGGGTTTAAATGAAAAGCAAAGTTTCTAGAAGATAGTGGTAGCAATAAAAAATGAAGATAGTCACCAAGTGCTAGGGTTTCAAGGTTGATAGTCCTTCATAAGGACAATATGCCCAATGATCTTAAAGATTTAGAGAAGGATAATCACTTCATCTCAAATGATAGTCAATATTGTCCAATATCCAAGGGACAGTCTTTTACTATGATAAAAGGACGATGATTCATGGTAAGTGGATGAGGACCCTATGGACTATACGATAGTGAGATGCATGATGGTGGAATGTTAACAAAACCCTTATGACTGTGACCTTTAATTAACACTTCAAGACAATGATGGTACTCAATGATTGTGACCTTCAACTATGAGTGATTTATGTGTTGTAATGAAGACTAATGAATGAGAAAGGATGACATTGAAGTGTGTAGACCTTAAGGATGATAGTCATAATGAAAGGAACAATGGGTGATAGTCAAACCATTAATGAATGACATACTTCTTTAGAGAGTGAGAGTCACAGTCATAAGCCTTCTCAAAAAGGCAAAGAACAATTTGAGGAGAATAGAGTTTCAAATAAGCGACAATAATTAATGAAGAAGGTAAACCATAAAAAGAACTGTCATTTATTTTAAAAGTCTATCATAGTCATGGGAAGGACGGAGTTTAGAAGGACACCAAGGGGACTATCATAAATCAACCAATACATCATGAATGGATAACAGTTAAAAGTCAGTTTGCAAAATTTGCAAACCTTATAAGGATAAGCATTTTCCTTTTTTATCATGTTGACTATGATAAAACCTATGAACTATGATCAAAGACTGAAATGAAGACCCTTGACTATGATTTGTAGTCAATGAAAATGATTTGTGGTATTTATAATGTATACAATATGCATGGATTGATACCTATGACTGTGTGTATCCTTAACAAGGTCTTCATGATGTAAAGACAATGATAAAAGTGTGATTCATGATTGCGAAATAGTCAATACCTTCAAGACTATGATCTTATGGACTATGAGAGCTTGAAGGGACAATCACTCCATTGATGACAGTGATAGGACTGTCAAGAAATTAAAGGAAGTAATATTTTCCATTAAAGACAAAACAAGAGCAAAGTTTCAAGGGAAACATGCATAATGCAAGGTTTGAAGGCAGTCATTAAATGCACCTTAATGGAATAGCATTCATTCCATTAAGAAATGATGATGGAGTGCTTAGGATAAATAAAGAGAATCCTCATTAATCAACCAATGTACATGAATGAAGAAAAAATGTTATCAAGCAAGGAGGAGCAGGGATCATTGCAGTACCATGAACTAAAATGTGATCAAGTTGACAATCACCTAGGTTTTAAAAAAGAAGGGTACAAAAACGAGTTTTCATGGAATGGAATAAAAGAAGGGACGGCTTAAGGTTTAAATCTAATATAACATAGTTTGAATAAATATCGGTGAACAGTCAAGGCACCTATGAGGAGAAAGGTAGTGATTGTCATTAATGTGAAAAATACCAAACATGGACAACCATATCATAAGGTTGCCATGGAGTTTCAAAGAGGAAAAAAATGTGATAATTATGAGCATGGCAAGTTAAAATATAGTGACATTACAATCACCTTACGTAATATGTATGACAATTAGCTATCCAAGATTACTGTCACAAGGAAAATGATAGGCATCTTCACCTCTTCACACTTAGACAGTCTTATGAATAAAGATAAACCTATGATGATTACAGTACTAAGGAAATCAACCTTAATAAGGGAAATCACCAAGAAATTGAAGATTGTTATTAGAAAGATCACTATGGTTCTCATGAAGACAAAAGAACAATGGATGAAATAAATTAGGGCAATCAGTTATCTCAAAGACAATGGCCTTGAAATCTAGAAGGACATAATCTTGCATGCCACTACATAGCTAAAGACAATCTACACCATTGATATTCAATGCTGACAGTCCTCTTTAATCATGATAGTCACCAAACATAGAGGTAGACAGCCACAAAAAATCATGAAAATCACCAAAGTGAAAAGGGTGAAGACATCGATATGAGGTCAAGAAAAGTGACGGTGAAAATGAAAAGTTCAAAGCCAAAATATATGATGCATTATTTAAAACATAAATGACTTCTCCTACACCTCATAGAAGACATGGTCATCTTCAAATAGCTTTATATGACATGCCATCATGCAAATCATCATGAAATATAATCACAAGTCGAGTAGCCTATATGCTCAATTTAAGTGCACTTTCAATCATTTTAGGCTTGTTTAAGAGGTTTACATGGATATGTAGTTGGAGTTAAGAGGAGTATGAAACCATAAGCATGTAGATTGAGATTGTTTGGGGCCCTAAAATAAAGGCTTTTTTTCCTTGTACACTCGACAACTTGAAGATCTCATCCAAGTTGGTTGAAGGCTTCAATTCCAATCAACTTCATGCATTATTTGAAGACCTATTAAAAGTTTAGTTGAGAGCACTTTTCAAGGGGGCATGCGAGGGTCAAGAGGTCAAAAGATTAGGTAAACTCTTGATCACCAAACTTTACATGGTTTGCTACCAATTCATAGGGAGTTCCACATCATGTCAACTTTTCATGCAAACTCAACTTCTTCCATGAAGACAACATTAGCTAAGCAAGAGGTGGCTTTCCATAAAGCCAAGCTTTCAACTTTTTTCAGAGTTAGTTCTTTCCTTTCTTCTTTTTTCCTTATGCAAAAGAATGAGATTATAACTCATTTTACAGAGAGTTTTTCAATTTAGAGAAACATTTTGTGTATTTTCAAGTAGTATTTTCAGATTTATATCAACAAAAACTCCTATTATTTCAATAAAAGCAACACATTTGTCTTCTCCAAATTCATGTCTTGAGTGTCTTTGTAGATATTTTGATCTATTTTTTATGACTTATCAATGCAAAATCCTTGAATTATGTCTCATTACAACACATTTTATACTAGAATAAGAAAAACTTATGCAGCCCATAGATTGTTTTATTTCTTTCAGCAGTTACATGTGAAAAAAAAATTCCTTCAAGAACTTGAAAAAAAACCTTCTTGTTTTTGCAAGCTTTTGGATTCAACTGTGTATGTTTTTGTGTCAATGTTTTGGATCACACTTGACGATCCATCATCAGGAAAAGGAACAAATGGAAGAAAGGAATGCAGATATAGCCTAATAAAGGGTTGGCAAGGAGGCATGAGAGAGAAGAAAAGGAGAATAAATGGAAATTGATAATTAGCAAAAAGCTAAAAATAACAAACAAATGAAAAAAATCTATTATGAATTATAAAAGCCCAATAAGAGAAACAAAGCAATGGACAAAAGGAAAACAACTAAAAGGAAAGCAAAATAAAATAATGCAAATTAAAGAACAAATAAGTAGAAAAGAAAGTATGCAAGCAAATATAAAAAAGAGAGTGAAAAAGAAAAAAACCTTCTTATGAAACATTGTTGTGTGAGCTTGTGAAAACTAAGTTGTGCCTCAAGTAAAACTAATTTTTTGAGAGAAATTGTGAGTTGAAACAACATGTATAAGTCTCATATTTTTGGTGCATCACCTCCTAGGATCAAGATTTTTTCAATTTTAGTTATTATACCATTTTCCCTACCAAATCAATAGATTTTAGGAGGTCCATCAAGGGAACCAACCCTCTTTGGAGGTTCATCTTCGTCATAAGTAATCCACAGCTTAAAGATGATCTCATGTTTCATAAGATAACTCAGCTTTACACTTAGTCAAGGTGCAATCCTCGTGACAATAGGACTAATATGTGTTACTATTTATGGGGACACTCTACATCACATAGAGCACACTGAGTGCCATTTCATTGCTTGGACCATCATCCAATAGTTGCATGGAGATATTGGATCTTCATTTGAAAGTGATGTTTCCTTGGATAACCAAGCCCTTGTGGATGATATTGATACTTATTTTTCCCCACCTTGTGTGAACACATCCTCTTTAGATGATTAATTCATTAACAACCCATCAACAATACCTATTGCTACTACATATTCTAGTGTTGCTTCTTTGAAAGCTTCTAGTGATTCATTGCAACAAGGTTACTTATGCCTTCTAGATGTAGTCCATTGGGACCAATTTCTACCAGACATCTCTTGTTTTTTTGCAGAGTCCCTCATTTTGGATCTAGATGACAATATTGAGGACATAAGTCTTCTCTTTGAGTACAATTTTTTTGTCCTTGCATTTGTTGTTGCTTCATATTCTAGTGTTGCTTCTTTGAAAGCTTCCAATGATTCCTCATAGTAGGACACACAGTCTTTCAAATACAACTTTGTGGGATGATCTCTTGACAGGTATTTTAGATTTTTTTATGGAGACACATGTTGCAAATTTGGGAGACACTATTGATTGAATTCGTCTTCTCTTTGACAAAGTTGATTGTAGGTTTTTATTTTTCTATTGGGTTAATTTATTTTTCCTTAATCATAGGTTTTTCCTACACTTTTATTAAGCTTGCTTAGGATAATAAAGTGAGATTATTATTTAATAACTAGGAGATAAGGTGATGATGCGTCCTTGCCCTTAAAGGGTGGAGCATTTACCTTTTTCGTCACTTTATTTAATATTGGTGGTCAGTTCCTATTGGTTGTATTTACCACCTCCATCCTCTCCTTAGTTCTATATAAACTCACTACCGAATTTGTATTTGCATACACTTGCATGCTTTTGTATACTTTGACATGCATGCACATTGATGCATGTAGTCATTATCTGTAGTTTTGCTTTGAGCTCCTAATGCAATCTTGTCATCTTGAGATTTGTACATCTCTTGGAATTTTGGGTTTGTAATTGTGTTATTTCTTTTATAGTTTTATAGCTTATCTCTCATAGAAAGATCTTAGTTATTCATTTATTTCAAATTTCTAACAATTTGATGATGGATTTATTGATTTTTAGAGAATTTATGTGTGTGCATGTATGTATATATATACATATGTATATATATATATATATATATATATATATATATATATATATATATATATATATATATATAGATATACATATATATATATATATATGTATATACATATATATATATATATATATATATATATATATATATATATGTATATATATATATATATATGTATATATATATGTATATATACATATATATATATGTATATATATACTTATATATATATATATAATATAATATAATGTTTGATTTATATATGGAAAGCACATAGTATTTAACATAAGCGCATATTATAACATTATTGTTATACATATTAAAAATGCAATGAATATAGTGAAGCACATAATATAGCGTTGTCTTAAACACATGTTGTGGCTAAGTTTAAAACCAGTGCTTTAAGCAAGTGATGAATAAGTCAAACAAAGACTTAAAGACTGCATGAACTGGAGAATAAAGTTTATACATTGCAAGAGGTATAAAAACAAAATTAACCATATTGAAATAGTTTTGGTTGCGCTATAACAAAGGGCGCTATTTTGTGAATATGTGGCACCAAATTTTTCGAATGTGGAAGCAAAAAAGAAGTCCAAACCCACATCATGTACAGGTACAACATTTTGATAAATGTTAAACTCAGTCAATGAAGTGTGGGTGGTTGACTTGCAAACCATATATGAAACTTGTAGCTTTGTATTGTTGTGCTTGACCCAGTAAATTGAGTCTTGTTGTCACCGAGCACGAGGTCGACTCAACCATGTGTTGCAATTTAAGAGTTTTATCAGCTGAGTCATTGCATGTGAGTAGAAAGGTGGCATAATTGCTAGCTTGTTTGTAGCCTTTGGAGGCTCAAATTTTAGTATATATAGAGGTGCTCTCTCTATCATTTGTTACACTTCTCACTTAAATTTCTCTATTGTTATTCTGTTGTAATTTCCATGCAAGTGAATTAGAGAGCTTGAGAGTTAGTAAGTTGCTTTGTTATTGTCTTGTTGAGAGAATCAGTAAGAGGCTAGAGTTTGAAGATTAGTTGATCTTTGGAGAAGTAGCATTCATGAAGGTGAAGGCTAAGGTTGGAAGGAAACATTATCAAGTTGGAGCTTAATATCCAGGTATGTTGATTTATATTCCTCCATTATCTATGTTTGAAAGGTTATTTGAATGTAATGCCTTCATTTGGAAAGATTACTTTATGAATGCATGATATGCTTGTTCTTATGAACCTAGTTATTTCGTAGTTTTGGAATAATCTAAGAATGCATGATATGCTTGTTCTTATGAACTTAATTAATTCCTAGTATGGAATAGTCTTGTGTGATTCTTGATTGAGTCTCAAATTAGTGAACCCTATTATTTGGGATTACATTTATATAATGTTAAAGTATGTGTGGCTTAAATTTTATTAGAACTATACTTAGTTTGTTAGTCTATATGGATATTGCATGAAAAATGAAATAAGGAATAAGTTATTATCCTATAGTGCTTTTTATGGATATGTCAATTTAAACATAAGAGGTTAGTAGGGTTATTACTAGGGTTAGTGAAATCCATGGAAAGGGGATAACCTAGCTAAACACTAGTTTGTGTACATTGATGGTTAGTGTGGTTATACTTGGGGTTAGAGGAATCCATGGGTAAGTGTGTAACCTAGATAATCAGTTTATTATAGTCTTGGGTATTCCTGGGGTTAGGGTAATCCATGGTTAAAGGAATTACCTTGTTGAATATTTTATTATGTTATCACCTTAGAGTGAATATATGTTGTGTTTATGGTCAATACCAAATTGAGCTTAAGGGTGGGTGGACAAATGAATCTCACTCAAAGTATTAGGTGTTGAATTCTTTGGCCAAAGTAGTGTAAGTAGCCACTGTTTACATTGTCAGTTCATTGAGATCCATGATTGCATTATAGGTAGGGAAACCAATGTATGGTAGCATTAGATATGTAGGACACAACACTATGCTCGGGAAGGTCAAGATTATGGGCTTACCAAACCAATCTCTTTGTCGAAGGGTAGGGCCATCTTACCAGTTAGGTAGATGTGTGGGGGACTGTAATAAATCCATGGTTGGTAGAAAAGCACTTGAGTGATGCTCTCCCTCATACAGTTTGTGACCAATATTTGAGGAAGTAGCACAAGTTTGGGGACACCTAGAATGTATGCACTAGTGATGGGAACATCTAGGAGGTATACACCAACATTGGGGACATATAGACCATTGTACTCTAGTTATATATCTTTATCATTGAGCTCATAGAAGCTATGTATGTAAGCATGTAATTATATTCTTATTGAGAATTTGTAAATGGGAAATATTATCATGTAATTGTGTAATGTGAAATCGTTGCTTGAATTATTGGAATGATTATGTGTTATGCAATGGGAAAGTTTGGAATGGTTATGTTTCAAATGTGAATCTTATTATTCATGTGAAAAGGAAAAAAATATAGCTCATAATGTTAGTAGCATAAACTTTAACTTGTGAGTAAAACATAGTAAAAACAATGGGTAGAACAATGGGCATGTTACACGTGGTATCAAATCTACCAGGCTCAACACTAGAACTTATGTGCTCTCTATGCTTCCATCCAACATTATATGAGTCTAATGTTTGGAAATTCTTGTGCAAAAATGGTGTGTCTCAAGATGATTGCAAGGAAGTCAGTAATCAAGAATGAGCGCTAAACCATAGAGGGAACTGATTATGACAACACTATTTGGTTGAGTGATAATGATACTTTTAGTCATGCCCTATCATGAATCAGTCAAGACAGGAGAAGGATGCTTGAGGATATCAACTATATATCTCCTATCTCTCCTGCCAAGTCAGACTCTTTATCACTTTCCAATTATATGCCCTTAGAATGTAGTGTTAGTCTTGCAATGATATTTAGGGACCCTTGTGTTCTTCCTATGACAGAAGTAATTGTAATAGCCTCAAGTGGTGGATCAGAGGGATATGTCCCTTAATATTATGTATCTGAGGATAAGTATGTGGGTTATTTCCCTTTTGACGATGTATTTGAATAAAAATATGAGGGGTATACTCCACGTAGTTATATCTCAGAGTGAATATGAGGGATACTCTCCCCTTGAATATTTGAATAGGTATTCCATGTAAATTCTAGGATATTGAAATCCTATTGAAATAAATGAAAATCATGATTGGAAAAAAATTGTGTATAAGCTCTTTATGAAATTTCTTATATGAATGTTTGTTCTTTGGAAAAATTTTAAGTGATATGGAAACATTCCTAGAATCTAATTGAAAATGAAACCTCTAGGTGTAAACTTTATTTTTGAAAATGGTAAGGACTATAAATAACCATGGGGAAAGCCAAGAAGTTGGCCAAGGAGCCAAAAATTTTGGGGCTAAGTTGGACCGTCTTTTAGCCATGATGGATGATACAAGGGAAAGAATAGGAAACCTCGAGCAAGAGGTAAGGGGAAAATAAAGGGTGGAACAAAAATTTCCTAATAATGAAGAGGAAGTTCCTAACAATGACGAAGAAGGGGAAAATTCCCATGATCGTACTCAGTCTAGCGAACATGGAGATGATGAATCTTAGTCTAGGTCAAAAGGAAGCAAACAAAAATGACTTGCTAGTGAGCTATCTCGAGACATGAGAAAGATCACTCCTCTGAAGTTTGAAGGAAGTACTAGTGGGGATGTGGTTGAGGCATGGCTCACAGAGATGGAGAAGTATTTTGAAATCATAAATTACTCTAAGGTCATTAAAGTTGTTTGGGGAGCATTCCAATTGTCTGGTGAAGCATTCAATTAGTGGATGAATAAAAAGATGGAGCTTGGGCTAAGTTCCTTAAGGCTCACATGGAGTGAATTTGTGGAGATTTTCAGGAAATAATGGCTACCTCAACTCTTCTTTGATCAAAAGCTTATTGACTTCTAGAACCTGAGGCAAGGAGATTCCTTGGTTAACGAGTCTTGGGATAAATTCACTTGCCTCCTAAGGTACGTACCCATGTACCAAAAGGATGAGTGGTTTCATATAAGGAAGTTTATAATGGGCCCAAATGTTCAAATAGGTGGTGAGGTAGATGTGCATAGTCCTACTACCATGGACTTGGTGTATAAGAAAGAAATTAAGCAGGAACAAAGGATTAAATCTATCTTGAACTATCATGAGAAGAATCATAAAAAGTTTAATTGGTCGCAAGCCAATCAAGCTTCAAAGAAGCCTAGTGAAGGGAAGGAATACCAAAGGAAAGGGGACAAAGGATCTCGTAATAAGCGAAATAATTCAAGAAGGGACCACAGGTTGAATAACAACAATAAAAACAATGCTAGAAGGAATGAAAGAAGTTCTAGAAGGTCTGCAACAAGGATCAGACCATTAAGAAGATGTTATACTTCTAGTGAAGATCACTTTGCAAATTAGTGTCCCAACAAACCACTAGGGACATAGCCACAAGGGAATCCACTAGCTTCTCAACAAGAAGCTTTCCAATAGAGGATTCATGCTACATTGGACAACTAGCAAGCTAAGTACCAGATCACTCTAGTTGAAATATTAGGTACTTTGTTTGGTACACCTATTTCCATTCTTATTGATACTAGTGCCACTAAAATTTTTGTTTCACCTAGAATACTTGGTAAAATATCTATAAAATTTGGCTATATGGAAAAGTCTTGGATTGTTGAATATGCCAACCAAATAAGACCTAAGGTGGAACAATATCTATTCAAAGCAAGGGTTGAACTTCCAAGTTTCTACTCATAAGTGAATTTATATGTAGCACCCGTAGGATCCTATAATGTCATTTTAGGGATGAATTGGTTGTGGAAACATAGAGCCAAAGTAGATTGTCATGCAAAAATAATGGAATTTTTAAACGATCTAGGTAACTGGGTGTTCATGCAAGGAACGCCAAGAGAAGTTAAGCTACGATAGATATCCATCACACACATGCATAGGGTGAAGAAGAAAGTTTTTCAACTCTTCCCTATGAAAATGGAGAAACTTGAGGAATGCAATGAATTCATTTCTCAAGATGATGTTGTATATTATGGACCTCAAGACCCCCAAGATGTTCAAGAAGGGTGAGGTAGTGGAATCTGGAAAAATGGATATGGAGAGATATCCTATTCTACGAAAATTTGTGAATGTATTTCCAGATGAATTACTTGGATTACCTCCCAAGAGAGTGTTTGATTTCTCCATTGACATAGTTCCAAGGTTGGAGCTTATATCCAAAGTTCCTTATAGGATGACCACAATAGAATTAATAGAATTAAAATCTCAATTAGAGGTATTGTTGTCCAAGGGACTAATTAGACCTGGTGTTTCAAGCTGGGGAGCACCTATAATCTTCATGAAGAAGATGGATGGCACATTGCACTTGTGCATTGATTATCGTTTGCTTAACAAATCAATGATAAATAATAAGTATTAATTGCCACGTATTGATGATCTCTTTGATCAGATGCGAGGAGCAGGAATATTTTTGAAAATTGATCTATGATCAGGTTATCATCAACTGAGGATCAAGGACGAAGATATATCTAAAACAACTTCTAGGACAAGTTATGGTCATTGAGTTCACGATCCTACATTTTGGACTGACGAATGCACCTGCAACATTCACGAACCTAATGAATAATGTATTCAAAGAACACTTGGAAAAATTTGTGTTGGTATTTTTGATGATATTCTTATTTATTCAAAAAATGAAGAGGAGCATCTCAAGCATCTAGAGATTGTTCTCCAATGATTAAGGGAGCATAAGCTATATGGGAAACTCTCTAAATGTACTTTCTTTTAGAAAGAAGTAGAGTACCCAGGTCATGTGATTTCAGCTGATGGGATTGTAGTTGATCCAACTAAAATAAAATAAATACTTCAGTGGCTAGTGCCTAAGAATGTGTTGGAAGTAAGAAGTTTTATGGGTCTAGCTGGTTACCATCAGAAGTTTGTTGCAAAATTTTCCAAGATAGCTTTTCCCATTACCAAAGGGAAGAAGTTTGAATGGATGGAAAAATGTCAAGTGAAATTTGATCTACTCAAGAAGTGGACCATGACTCTAATATTGAAGGTGCTAGATCCAAATAGTAACTTTAAAGTCATCGCTGATGAATCAGGAGAAGGTTTGGGTGGAGTATTGATGCAAGAAGGGTGAGTCATTGCCTATGAATGAAGGAAGCTAAAGCCTTATGAACAAAATTATGCTTCGCATGATTTGGAGTTAGTAGTTGTTATTCATGCATTATAGATGTGGAGGCACTATCTATTGGGAAACCCATTTGAACTAAAGATCGATCATCATGATCTAAAGTACTTGTTTACCCAACTGAATCTGAATGCAAGACAAATAAGGTGGTTAGATTTTATATCTAACTATCTATATCAAGGGGAAGGAGAATCAGGTTGCAGATGCCTTAAGTCGTAAGAGGCATAGCTCCTCCATGATATCAATTCAAACTGATTTAAAGGGTCGAGTGTTGCAAGAGCCAGAAGGTGACGAATACTATGAACAATTCAAGCAAGCACTCTCAGATAATCCACAAGACCCAAGGTATGAGGGATTTCAATTTGAACCTAAAGGTTTTCTAAGGTTTAAGGGTAGAATCTACGTACCTAATTCTATGAAATTAAGGAATTTAGTGTGGAAATATGTTCATATCACACTGTATTTCAAACATCCTAGTATGATTGAGATGTTGGCTAATGTGAAGCCATTGTATTTATGGAAAGGAATGAAAGGAGATGCTACAATATTTGTAGCAAGTTTCTTAGAATATCAAAGGGTGAAGGCAAAGTATCATCACCCTACAGGTCTTTTGTATCCTCGTGAAGTTCCAAAAAGTAAGTGGAAAATCATTAGCATGGATTTTGTGCAGGGTCTACCAATGTTAAGGAATAAGAACAATGCCATTTTGGTAGTAGTGGATAGGCTTACAAAGGTGGCTCATTTTATACCAGGGAATCTGATGGATGAAGCACCTATTATAGCTCAAAAGTTCATACAAGAGGTATTTTGGTTGCATAGAATTCCTAAGAAGATTATCTCAGATAGGGATGCTCGTGTGACTTCTAGATTTTGGCAAACCATGTTTTCTTTGCTTGGAACATAGTTGAACATTAGTTTAGTGTATCATCTAGAAACAGATGGTCAAACTAAAAGAGTGAAACAAGTCTTGGAGGATCTACTGATGATGTATTGCATGGATCAACAATACAAGTGGGATGATTGCCTACCTTTAGTTGAGTTTTCTTATAACATCTCTTATCATTCTGCAATCAAGATGGCTCCTTTTGAAGCATTGTATCATATAAAGTATCAAACTCCTATAAGCTAGAATAAGCTAGAAGATAGGATAAGCCTTGGGCCATAAATGTTATTAGAAATGGAGGAGCAAGTTGGTATTATTAAGAAGAGGCTAATAGAAGCCAATGCCATGAAAAAGAGTTATGCAAGTGCCAAGTAGGTACCTAGAAATTTCTCAATAGGAGAGAAGGTTTTGTTAAGAGTTAAATCTCATAAGGGTTCCATAAAGTTTGGAAATTCATCCAAACTAGCTGCACGTTATGTAGGTCCTTTTGAAGTTCTCAAGGAAGTCAACCCCATTGCATATAGAATTGCTTTGTTGTCATCTCTAGCTAGAATGCATAATGTTTTCCATGTGTCATACCTTAAGAAGTACATTCCAGGGGATAACCATGTTATTGATTAGAATGCTTTATAGGTATAGGATTCAAGAGTGGTAATGATTGAGCCTCTCAAGGTGCTCAAAACACATAAGCTTCACTTACGTAATAGAGAGGTTTTGTAATGCAAGGTCCAGTAGGATTAGTATGTAGAAGATTTTGCCACTTGGGAAGAGTATGTTGAGATGAAGCAAAAGTTTCCTCAAGTCATGCTAGATTTTGAAAACTCCTGAAAAACAATGATGTTTTATGTTTATGTTATGTCCATGTTGATATTTAATAATCATCGGGGATGATGATTCACAAGGAGGGGGAATATGTTACACCCCGTTGTGTTATTACCTATTTTCTTTTACTTTTATGGGTTAAAAATGCTTTAATAAATATATGTTTGTGATTATGTTTTGCATATGAATCTTGATGGAATTTGATGAATGAATGTTTGATTCAATTTGATGTTTTATAATGATTCTAACAATGAAATATACAATGCATATGAATGTATTGTTATTAGGTAACTACTATTATGATGTACTAAGCTAGATGCAGGAACAAGTTTGAACCTCTGGAAGAAAGGGGGAGTATCACTTAAAGAAGAACTTGGTCTGGTAACCCTGATGAACCTAATTGAGCATACACACACTCACTTCTTAGTTGGTCTAGTTGATTAGGATAGTTCAGGAAATAGTAAGTAACCTTCTGTCTGGGTTTATGAATGTTGTTTTATGATATTTTTATTGCAGGTATGTGATTGAGTTTTTATGTCGAGAATAAGTTTTTCTTCATGTGTTCATATTTATATGTTAATCAATGAAGTATATACATACAATGTATACATGTACATGTCTACGATAACTCATACATAAGAGTATATGCGTGCATGAGTATACATAGGTAGACGTATCTACACATGCTCATGAATGGATAACCCACATGCATGGGAGTATCAGTTGGACAAATGCAACATGCATATATATATACACACACTTCATGTATATACATTGTTTGGTTAGTACATGGATATATGTGTTTGAATTTGATGATCAAAATATATGTATATATATATGATTATTTAATACTTATTTCAATTGACAATAGATGTATTTAATAATCAAGTGAACATGATTATATATATATATAAATTTATATATATATATACATACGTACATATATATATATTATGTGGTATATATATATATTAATTGTATATAATATATATAATGTTTGATTTGTATATTGAAAGCGCATAGTATTTAACATAAGCGCATTTTATAAGCATTGCTTATATAAGAAGGAAAGCACATATTATAACATTATTGTTATACATATTAAAAATGCAATAAATAAAGTGAAGCACATAATATAGCGATATCTTAAACACATGTTGTGGCTAAGCTTAAAACCCACACTTTAAGCAAGCAATGAATAAGTCAAATAAAGACTTAAAGACTATGCATGAATTGGAGAATAAAGTTTATATGTTACAAGAGGTATAAAAACAAAATTAACGATATTGAAATAGTCTTGGCCACACTATAACAAAGGGTGCTATTTTGTGAATATGTGGCACCAAATCTATAGAATGTGGAAGCAAAAAGAAGTCTAAACCTGTGCCATGTACATGTACAACATTTTGATAAATGTTAAACTTAGTTAATGAAGTGTTGACATAAATATGAGAGGGTTATAGTCGACTTCCAAACCATATAGGAAACCTGTAGCTTTGTATTGCTATGCTCCACCCAGTAAATTGAGTCTTGTTGTCACCAAGTATGAGGTCGACTTAGCCATTGGAAGTATGGGAACTATCATGTGTTGCAATTTAAGAGTTTTATCAGTTGAGTCGTTGCATGTGAGTAGAAAGGTGACATAATTGCTAGCTTGTTTGTAGCCTTTGGAAGCTCGAATTTTAGTAAATATAGAGGTACTCTCTATCATTTTTTATACTTCTCATTCTAATTTTTCAGTTGTATTTTCTATCAAAGTGAATTAGAGAGCTTGAGAATCAGTAAGTTTCTTTGTTATTATATTGTTGAGAGAATTAGTAAGAGGCTAGAGTTTGGAGATTAGTTGATATTTGGAGAAGTAGCATTTGTGGAGGTGAAGGCTAAGGTTGGAAGGTAACATGTTATTGAGTTGGAACTTAATATCCAAGCATGCTGATTTCTATTCCTCCATTACCTATGTTTGAAAGGTTATTTGATTATAATGCCTTTGTTTCCAGAAAGATTGCTTTTTGAATGCATGATATGCTTTTTCTTATGAACCTAGTTATTTCATAGTTTTGGAATACTCTAAGAATGTGTGATATGCCCATTCTTATGAACTTAGTTAATTCCTAGTATGGAATAGTCTTGTGTGATTCTTGATTGAGTCTCGAACTAGTGAACTGTATTATTTGGGATTACATTTATATAGTGTTAAAGTATGTGTGGCTTAAATGCTATTAGAACTATACTTAGTTCATTAGTCTATATGGATATTGCATGAAAAATGAAATAAGGAATAAGTTGTTATCCTACAGTGCTTTTATGAATATGTCAATTTAAACATAAGAGGTTAGTAGGGTTATTACCAGGGTTAGTGAAGTCCATAGGAAAGGGGATAGCCTAGCTAAATGCTAGTTGTGTACATGTATGATTAGTGTGGTTATACCTGGGGTTAGAGGAATCCATGGGTAAGAGTGTAACTTAGATTATTAGTTTATTATGGATTTGGGTATTCCTAGGGTTAGGGTAATACATGGTTAAAGGAATTACCTTGTTGAATATTTTATTATGTTATCACCCTAGAGTGAATGTGTGTTATGTTCATGGTCAATACCAAATCAAGCTTAAGGGTGGGTGGACAAATGAATCTCACTCGAAGTACTGGGTATGAAATTCTTTGGCCAAAGTAGTGTAAGTAGCCACTATTTACACTGTCAGTTCACTACGATCCATGATTGCATTCTAAGTAGGGAAACCAATGTATGGTAGCTCTAGATATGTAGGACACAAGACTATGCTCAGGAAGGTCAGGATTATGGGGTTACCAAACCTATCTCTTCGTCGAAGGGTGCGACCATCTTACTAGTTAGGTAGATGTGCGAGTGTAATGTCCCCTTTTGAGAAAACCCTAATTTATGCCATAGAATCACAAATTTAATGTAGTTAGGGTTACAACTTATCAATTAACGCTTTAAGCCAAATAATCTTGGTTTAGGTCCTACAATCATGTTAGATAATATTGGAATATAATTCATATAATTAGACATGTATAATAAATGTTTTATCTATTCAAATCATGTAAATATCTAATCGTTTGAAGTAACGTAAATCATACAACATCTATAATACAAATTGGGAGTTGGAATCATAATGGGATGTGGATGAGGAACATGATAGGTCCACCCGAAGCTATCCACACCAAGCCCAACAACGGATATACCATCCCTCTTGGTCCTCAAGAGGTGCACATAGTCATACCACATGGGGTGGTCTACTTGGAAAACAACTTGTATCTGCATTCCCTACCCTTGCTACCTTATCATTTCCTCTTATGATTGAAACTTCCTTAAATTCATCTCAACCACCAATCCATGTGGAGGTTGGGGAAAAAGGCTTACCATAGGCGGCCCATAGAGATCCTCTCCTTAAGCCCAAGAGCGGATATCACCCTATTGTCTCCAAGTGGCATATATAGTCATTTATCAAGGAGTGGCATACCTAGGAAGACGTCTAGTATCTACTCAACCTACTGGTATTCCCCTCCTTGCTCTTCCCATGGTTTGTTGAGTATAATAAATATAAATATGATAATAACATAATATATCATTACATAGAATGATCATGATAAAGCATACCACAATAGTTGTCAACACATGTGATGGTTATCTACATCAACAACAACTCTAATGGTTATTGATCTTGTCCTTGAGAGGCATATAACTCACTCAGCTTTGCCTACTTGCTTTTAATACCTTGTGATATTCTATGCTTGAAATATGAGTATGTTTCTAAGGATATTTGATGATCTAATACTAAAAAAATATTCTTTCTTTTTGCTGATTTGATGCTTTCTTGGATGACTATGAGTCTCCTTAAATACCTTGCGATCTTAGGAGTTGTTGCACCCCTTCAATTGATGGTGTCCTTGTGAATAGTTATCTCTCCTTATTGCTTCCTTTAGGAGTTGTGTCATTTCAAATTGCTATGCCATTTCAAGGGGAGTTGCGATCCTTGGTTTCACTCGTTGCTTTTAACCAGTATAATTCTGATCGGTGTGAGTCTTGCAATTGCCTTAGGAATTGCTACTTGTTTGTTTTTTTAGTATTAATTTGGAATCAATGCCCTTAAGCAATTACTTTGTGAATATTTATCTATCTATTAAACATAGGCATGATCAAATATTGATTATTGTAAATAATATAAATTATTCTATTTGATAATTGCATTATCATTATAATATTATTTATAATAATATTTAGATTGCAATTTATATATTTTTTTATATATTTATTTTATTTGTTTATTTATCCTTTGTATTTTTCAATGTTATAATTTTAGGGGCATGATAGTGGGGGACCACAGTAAGTCCATGGTTGGTGGAAAACACTTGAGTGATGCTCTCCGTCATACAGTTGGCGACCAAGATTTGAGGATGTAGCGTCAGTTTGGGGACACCTACAATGTATGCACTAGTGATGGGAATATCTAGGAGGTATGCACCAACATTGGGGACACCTAGACCATTGTACTCTATTTATATATCTTTATCATTGAGCTCATAGAAGCTATGTATGTAAGCATGTAATTCTATTCTCATTGAGAATTTGTAAATGGGAAATATTATCATGCAATTATGTGATGTGAAATCGTTGCTTGAATTATTGGAATGATTCTATGCTATGCAATGGGAAAGTTTGGAATGGTTATGTTTCAAATGTGCATCTTATTATTCATGTGAAAAGGAAATTTTTTATGGCTCATAATGTTAGTAGCATAAAATTTAACTTGTGAGTAAAACATAGTAAAAACAATGGGTAGAACAATAGGCACACTATAGCCTACAGGTGAGTAAACATATTCTTGCACAATTTGTTGCCAAATACTTGTATTTAAAGGTATTCAATTGCATTCATTCGACACATGCAATAATCATTCATGTATCATTCTATCGAAATACAAAAATATATAAGAACACTTCTATTGGTGCACTGAAGTGAACCTAGATATGTAATTTATCCTAGAAGCATTTACACAATTGGAGATTGTTGTTTTCAATCCTTTACATAAGTTTTTCAAGGATTTATCTAGGAGAACATGTCCCTTTAGTGACATATCGATAATATTCTAAATGCATTTCTAAATATTGTTAATCCATAAAATTAATACAATACAAAGGTAACTTTAATAAATTAGAGAGTTGAAGCATATGGACAACCAAATCAAATCTACATGAAAGGAGGACATATTTGTAGCTATGAAAGTGACAAAAAGTTGGGGGTAAACGCTTTTGACCAAAGCTATGAATTGGTGAGGCCATAGATGGGGGACCTCATCCCCAACATGAACACTCAACAATAACACTCCAATAGGTTTTGAACCATAACAACAAGAGCCACAATGCCATACTCTAACCAACACACTATGCCATTATTAGCTAGGTTGATTTATACTTGATTTTTGCATCTTATTGAATTAAACTATGCCATTATTAGCTAGGTTGATTTATACTTGATTATTGCATCTTATTGAATTAAACTGATTTTATTTTTCTTGAACTCATACTTTTCTAATATTCTAGGTCTTTACACTTCAAGTCTAATATTTTACAAATTCTTTGTAAAGCTTGCAAAATTTCAAACAATATAAATTTATTTTCTTCATCAACATTTTAGATCACACTCCATAATTTAGTATAACAGATTTGTTTGATTATCGATATCATCTTGATGAAAAATCATAAAATCTGATCTGAAATATTGATTAAAAAAAAGTTTACATACCTTAAAAAAAACATATCATATGATTTCTTTATAAAAGATTTGAAACTTTCCAAGCAGACCACAAAACTTGAATTTAAAGTTGCATTTATTTCCCTCCTACACAAAGCTTTGAGTTTTCGGTTACTAAACGTGGAATAAACCATCTCCACGGAAAGTATATTCGACTGAAAACGAGACGTTCCTCTTTGTCAATCCCTCGTAAGATTGCTGAAATGAAGTTACCTGCAAATTATAGCAATTAACAAAATATTTCCCAAAAAGAGGGGCACGTGACAATAAAAAACGTTAGGTGAGGAAAAACTCTGATTGAAATTATTGTGTTTGGAAATTTAGTCAGATAGAGGAACAAGGTATACATACAGAACAAGGTATACATACAGAATTGTAAGGATAGTTATCCTTTGAAATGGTGAGTTGGAAAAGAAAAACACCGCCTCAATCCTTTGAATTTCTGCTGATATGATGGGGGGTTGAATGCAAGCAATTATTGTGGAAGGCTTCCTGCAGCAAATATGGAGACTGTAGGTAGCTGGGATGCCCTAGGGTGGACAAAAATCGAGGTTGGAAACCCCTTGCTTTACTTATTTATTTGATCGTTTGTGATCCAGGCTTCAATATAGTTTAGCCTACGTAACAGAGGCTTTAGTTTAACCTAATTTTTGTGAAATGGCGAAAATTTACAGAAATTTACACGGTCCGTGGCTCATGGCATGGATGAATTTCTTCTACCGAAAGAGGATGTTATTGCAGAGGTATTCTTTTTACCGGATAATTCTGTTGTCAGGGATTCGTTGCTTTATATTTGTATTTTTTCTAATGTTACCGGCAATGCGAGTTAGCCGTGTGAGCGTTTAGTTTTGTTGATTAAATTGCATTGGAGAATGGATAACAACGAGACGTAGCAGAGTTTATTACATTTTAGTAGGACAAAAATCATTTCTTTTAGCATTATGTTAGTTTGTATCATATGTAAGTTGTAACACTCATACCCGACTTAAGTGGGGGGAGAATACACGCACTGTCAAGCTTAGAACACATATTGGCTTAGAAGCCACGCAGTAGGGGTTTATATTCTGCCAGAATTTGTCTGAGCCTGGCACAAATTAATGCGGGGCATGCTCAATGTGGGTTGAGTTCGGGCCATTATCATGACAGTTGCTCCATCTTGCTGTTAGACTGTGGTTCACTGGACTTCAAGGCATCTGTAGTCTGAAGGAGCCTTGTCTGAATGTGGGCCGTATTAGTATGGCCACTTAGGCATAAACCCTAATTGTCATCCCGACATTTGTCTTCTCTTGGCACTCTACTATGGCCCACGGGACTTCAAGAAATTTGTAATTGAAGCCAGCTTTGTCATGGTGTGGCTTGTATAAATGCAGCTGCCATAATGTATGGAGTGTACCCGGTGTTATTCCTGAAACAACTTTAACAAAGGGAGTACGGTTTCCTTTTAGGATACGAAGTATGCTCAACATCATACATGAAAATTCCACGGCTCAAATTTGTCAGGGGCAGTGATCAGGACCTGTCCTGCTATTGATCAGGACTTATTCGGATATTCCTGCTTGAGCATGATGGGGAGGCTTCCTTAATTCGCCACAAGATGCACGATAAATTAGAATAAAATATAGTATGGGATTTACGAAACACTTTTTACAAAAACACAATGCGATTTCATTTTGGGATTTTGATTTAATCTGGGCGCTTTCTTGTGACTGAAATGGCCCTCCTCTACTATGAAGGGGGAGGCTTCCCCAGCAATTCACAAGATGCATAAAGTATTGTAGAAGATCTATGAGGACTTTCCACATATAGAAAATTGAGGTTGTTTTTATTTTGAATTTTTATTTTATTTGAATGTATCCAGGAGATTCAAACTAAAATGAACTGAGAACAACCATAGGAAATAACTGTATGGCTTAAAAGATTCGCAATATAGCATTTACCAAATAGTATTGCTGAAAATCTCACTAATTATACAACATGATATTATAAGATAAGTTGGAAAAAAGATGGCACAGTTTTTTTTTTTCAATTTCTTTTTACATCTACCATTTGTTTAACCAATTCTTAATTACTATCACAGTACCAAAAACCAAAAGTTAAAATCTTACACCTCCCATTCACATGAAAAAATCCCCTTTAATTGAACTTTCCGTAAATTTATTCAACATTTCAAATGTTATATAATTAATTAGTAAATTATGCAACTAAGTAGTGGGAGGACCACTGTCTTTCACCATGGTATAGATTTCATGGATCCCCATTATGTAATTTCTTTTTTGGGTCCTTCTTTGTTTTCTTCTGCCTTATCATTGTCATACAACTCTTGGAATCCATCTGGGACAAATATTCATAAATGGTGATGGCAGCTTCCTGAATTATGGTTGGATCTGTTAAATTTAAGATCAGATTTAATGCACAGAAAGTAATTCAAAACTCAAACACACAACACAGCAGATACCCTGGGAAATCCTCCTCCTGAGGGAGAAAAACCCAGCAATAATATATCTCTTATATATTAAATCTCAATTAATTCTTCTTTACAATGAAGGCCGATATGAAGGCCAAAGATAAGGCACCATAAACTGATGCAATCACAGAAACTGAGTGAAGCAATCTGCTAACAAAGATTTCTGCCTTCTACACAAATGCCGATCTGTACTTGAGACAATTCGCACTTTGATGAACCTTCGCACTTGATATCATGTAATGAATATGAGTGAATGGATGATCAACAATGAAACTTCATCGGATGTATATACACAAGGAGATGGGAGACATGACCTTTCACAGAGGATTGCACTCCTTAATAAATTCGTGACCCTTCAAAAAACAAATATTAAATATAAATATGAATTGTCTTCAATAAGATCACGCCATAAGAGATTTGAGCCTTCATTAAAAATCGAGCCTTCTTTACAATTCAAATAGCCATTAGGCTATCATTTGAATTGCCTCCAAATGCAATCGCATGGGTCTGGAAGAAGCAGCCTGACGCTGCTAAACATCAACAGGATCCACCAGTATGTCCTTGTGTTGCACCTTATCCTTGCATCTCAAAGAATTGAGGATGTCAACCAAATTTTTAAGTTAGCAATTCAGGTCAGAATTGCCTATCATAGTAAACTGTTACCTTTTGAATCTTGTTAGGAGTAATTTTTTCTATAGAGAAATTCAACAGCATACGCTTCATCCTTTTATCCAGATCTTCTATGATCACCTTAGGATCACTGGCGTTTCTTTCCATCATCATCCATCCAAGGCACAGTAAATTCAGCCATATATCCTACAATATTCTTGATCTCTTCATGTTCTTTGATTGTTTCATTGGATGCATTGGGTATCCTTTAATCCTTCTTGCTTGGTCTGAAGGCCGAACCTCTACAAAGCAACTTTTTTCCTATTCATAGTTACCTTCATGCCTGTTTTTAGGGTTTATCATATTGTTGTATGATTGCTGCAACAACTTTCAGTGTCACCCAACTCTGTCGATGACTCATTAAAAAATGTTTGCAATTGCGTGTAAAATCATCTAGGGTTCTTAATTTCTAGTGCTCTTTTAATGAGCTTTAGATAATTTTCTTGGTCTTGTTAGTGTATTGTTCCAAACTCTTCTCAAATTTTGCATATTTCTTACCTTGATTATTGACAACAGTATCCCTTCAGCTGGATGCTTCTCCAGTTTTAGTTGCCTTTCTTGTTATTACCAAGGGAGAGAGAAAAAATCTCATCTCCAATTATATTCCTAACCAAACTTTTCAGGAAATCGTTGTCTCTTTTAAAAAAATTAGTCTTCTCATATAACTATTTCATCCGTGTTATGGACACTCCTGTAGCAGTATCTGTTAGAAAGTTCACTCCATCTCTTTTTAGTTGTTTGAGGTGTCAAGATCTTAATCTTCAAATATTTTAGCTTTCTTCTTAAATGTAAATTGAAGACAAAGACCAACCCCTTACTTGTCATATGCACAAGGTGTGCATTGAATGTAACTTCTGATCATTATTTCCAATGCTGAATGCTCCCAATGTTATTTCCCTTGTTTGTGCTGAAATTTTTGCAAATTGCTCCATGGATTCTCATTTTTGAATCACTTCTTTGTATATTTGGTCAACATCTTCAATGAGCAATTAAAAATTGAAGCACTTCCAAGTGAACTTGTGGTTTGAGATTCGACAACTCTTTGCTGTTCACTTCTGTTTCTTCCTCCTTATCACATATGAAATTTTTGTGTTGGAAAATCATATCAAAACAAAAATAATCCCTAAAATAATTGTACAAATTACTCAACAGTTACAAACCACAAATGCATGATTTTCAGCACATTCAAAGTGGAAAAAATTAAAACAAAACAAAACAAAATTGAAATGATAAATGTGGTTTCTTAGCATGTTGAACCCTTGAACAATGAAAATTACATTCTTGATTTGTTCAATGTTTTAAAAATAATGAGATGATTACATTTTGAATTTGAAAAATGAACCAATAGCAATGAAAAGGAAGACAGAGAAATCATAAATACCTAGCAAAGAATGCAATTTTGATGTCCTCCCTTGGCTTTAAATTTTTCCTTCCTCTTCCTCTTCCTCTTCCTCTTCCTCTTCCTCTTCCTCTTCCTCTTCCTCTTCCTCTCCTCTCTTGTTTTTCTTGTTATTTCTTTCTTTTCCTCTATTTTCCAAAATGAAATGGAATTAGGGTTTAGTAGGTTGTATTAGGGTAGAAGGACTTTGGTGGGTCACAGTTCTAGGGTTTATGTTTCTTTTAAAAGGTTTTGAAGTGTTCTTCTCAAACTTAAGAAATGCCCCTCTTGCATTTGGGATGCGTAGACATTCTCGAGACAACCAAGGAATGTTCCTCATATGTAGGGGATGGTCAGATATCTTGGGGATGTCTACATGTCCCATGTGCAAGAGAATTATAGGGAATGCCTCCATGGACATCTTAAAGATCAGGAATGTTTAGGCAATTTTATTTTGAGGGGCAGCAGGAGAATTATTTATCCCCATCTCCTTGTCCTAGAGATACCCTAAACGGATGTGTCCCTGTGGAAGTTTATCTATATCTGATATTGATTCGGTTAGACTCAAAATGTTTTATCACTGAATCAATATCTAATATTAATTCAGTGAGATCTTAAATGTTTTGGAGGGAGGACAGCTGGAGAATGTTTCATCTCCTTCTCCTTGTCCTAGAGATGTTGGAGATAGTATTACATCATTAATTTATAGTTTAGATTAGGTTAAATAAATAAATTAGAATGTTAGTTAGTTGATAAATAAATAAATTAGTTGTGGGAAGTTATATTCCTGTAGGTAAGTTAGTTTGATTTTATGGGAAAATGCAAGACTTTATAAGCCATTGAAAATCATTAAAATATCAATATATTATTTCGTGTTTTTTATATTACATAATTACTGTTAAATATGGTGTAATCTGTGCAATCTGATCACCATTTCAACAAGAGATACCCTAAATGGATGCGTCCTTTTGGAACTTTATAAATATATGATTTTAATTCAGTTAGATCTTAAAATGTGAGGATCCATATTTACAGGGTTCATCCATATATTGTTTAACTCTTGTGGTTTGTTTATATTGCTGCTTACAAATGGTAAGCAAAGACTTTTTGTATTGAAAAAGGAAGAATTTGACAACAACTGATTTATTCTCCAAGGTAATGAGCTAGCTATTCATATCTGAAAATTGAGCAATTGGATTATTTCTGAGGTCTCTCCATGAAACAATGTGGGAATTGCAATAGGAGATATAAAGTTACAAGCATAGGGTGCAAAATGTTTTTCACAATTTAGAGGGTGAATCAAAATGAATCAGAGGCATTTGTCACTATCAAGGGGTTGAAATTGGTGTTTTTTTTTCTGTTTTATGTAATTATTGGTTTGTTATGGATAGCTTATCTATTGATGTCTGAAGTTCTGAACTATGATTATTACGTGTGTACTTTCTTGGCATCTTGCTTGTCTCTTGGAATCTCACCACTTGATTTAAAGTTCTAAGCTTCTTTTTTGGGACTGGCATCATGTGGGAACTTGATTGCACTTGAGACTTTTTAGCACTTTACTATGACCTCACCACTGTAACTGCAATATAGACTTCCCTTGTAACATCCTGCTATTTGTGAGGTGGTGTTTGATACAAGGTGGGTAAGTACCCTCCACATTGGTTTATATAAATAAGATGTAGTTAAACATGTGATACCTCTAGAATGTCGATGGCAAAATGCAATTTAGCTGTGACATAATTTGGGCTATATAGAATCAGAATGGGTACTTTCTTTTTAGGTTGTGAATCTGGTTCACTCATTAGTGCTCAATGCAAGATGCTTGAAATTTATGTTTGGGCTTACCTATGCCTCAACTAGGAGAGAGATTGAAGGTACTTATTTTTTAAAACAATAAAGATATTCGGGTAAAGCCTTTTGATATTTATTTTCTATTAAAGAGAGGACTTGGTGTTGATGTTATTGTAGCAGCGAGAGATTCTTTCTCCTATAAAATTCAAATAATTAAATAACAAGTGAATGAGGCTGACGCTTGAGAAAAAGTTGTCTCACTTCAAATAATAATTTATATTTTTTAATAATTCATGGAAGCTGACTTAAATTAAAAGTTCGCCACCCTTGTGAAAGGACGTCACACTTTGTTAAGAGACCGACCCTTCATGAAAGGTCGCCTCATCTTATATATATGCAAGGCGATTCATTTCTTCTTGGCATTGAAGTTATTATCAAGACAAGTTCGCATATTTCTGAGTGGAGATCACTTTCATCAGCAGATCGATATATTGCTCAAGGAGATCGACTTGTGAAGAAGTCATTATTGTTTGTTAAATTCACATCTAGAGAGGTGCTGTTATAATTACATCAGATCGGCCTAGAGATTGGTCAAATTGTAAAGCGAATTGCTGCTCTTTTATTCAATATATAAGTGATATATTGTTGCTGGGTTTTTCTCCCTCAAGGAGGAGGGTTTTCCCAGGGTATATGCTGTGTTCTATTGTTTGTATTTGTTTTATTTCTGCTTAATTTCAATTCTGGTCCTAAAATTAACACTTGGTATGTCATATAGGGGAATCATCCTCCCATTCGCTGTATGACACAAACTATCCACTTGCCCTAGGTAGGGCTTAAGACTTCTTTTTGCCTTTGGAGTTTTGAAACTAACTAATGATGAAGAACATTGAAAAAGAACTACACTATACAGGATGACGAGATTGTCAAAAGGGTCTGATTCAGATCAATTCAAGGATGAACTATACAAGGAATAAAGCCAATTTTGTGGTATTGAAGATGGTTCTTGCATGGCTGAATACTGGCAAAATAGTTATTCATTTCCCCTGTATATATAATTTCAGTGTTGCAAAATGTGTAGTCATCAATAACATTTAGAATATTTGTGAAGCTAACTCTTGTTAATTATTGAAATACAACAAATAATATAAAATATTCCATCTGGGATATTACAACTTATTAGGACGAGATGGAAGATAAGTCTAAATCATTAATGCATATCTACACTTTATTAGACTTACTTAGCTGAATAAAAAACATTCACTTTTTACACCAAAGGTGAAATGCAGAATAAAATAACTTGAACTGTTTCAACATGTTGACACTGAACTTGTGTGGAAGTGTTCCCATCTGAGCTAAAAACTCAACACTCTCTTAGCAAGGAAGGAATTTTGCACCAATCCATCAACTACGTGCTAATCTGCTGCATTCTCAAAACTAGAAGGCTCTATGATATTGCTCATCAATGCGATGTAGTTAGGAAACTTCTTTGAAGGCTTGCTCTCCTTGAATGTGCTCCCAGGAGCCTCAACATTCTCCTAAGTGTCCCTCAATGTCTATGTTAACCATCGAGGTCTTTTGACAGAATTGGAAGGGGTTGAAGTCTCACCTTCCTCATTTAAATGTTGCTATCTTGAACTGGAAGCCACTGGTGTCTTTGGAGATCCAAGCTCAACCTTTGGAGTTTCCTGCTCCCCATCCTCTATCACTCAAAAGACCTCATGAGTCTTCCTGGATGCAAAATTGTCGTCAAACTTCACATTTCTACTAACTACTACTTTCCTCCATTCTAGAATAAAGACCCTATAGGCTTTTGAAGTCTCATTATCACAAATAAACCCTTCCGGCTGGAAGGTTCCAACTTGGTCTACACTGCTGTAAGACGTGCTTCTACCCAAAGAAACACTGGCAAGTCCAAGTCATGAATCATGGCCTTAGCAACCCCTATTATGAATCAATTCTTCCACTTTGCAGCCCTATTTTGCTGTGGGTTGTACAGAACTGTAAACTCCCTCTTTATCAGTGCTTTCTTGCAAAACCCTCAAACTCCTTGGAGGTATACTCTCCCCCATTGTCTGATCTCAAGGCTTTGATCTTCTTCCTTTCTTTGATTTTCAACTAGAGCTTTAAACTCTTGAAACTTACTAACGATGTTATCCTTGGTCATTAAGAAGTAGATCCATGTCTTGTGAGAGAAATCGTCAATAAAAGAAACATAATACTTGCTTCCAACAATTGATTCTACTGACATGAGTCCACATACATTTGAATGCACTATGCCTAGAATCTCCTTAGGTCTATGCTTGTTGCTTGGGAAAGCAGCCTTGACATGGTTGCCAAGTGTGCATCCTCTACATACTCCCTGTTGTCCAATACAAAACTTTGGAAGAATAGGCAATGTTTTGTGATGCAAATGCCCCATGCTCTTGTGCTAGAACTCGTATAGATTGTCACTGTCATGAATTAAAACTTCAATTGGTTTACCTTGTAACTTATATAGATTGCCTTCTCTAACCCCTATGTTTTGTGTTGTAACTGGGCTAGATTCTTTTGGTCTGATAAGAACTTGCTAACTCTACTTGACAAATATCATGAAGTAAGCGGAATAACGGAAGATAATAATAATTCACAACAATGTATCCAAAAAGATATGTCATTCCATCCATTCATTCATAAGATTTGCAATAGATATAGGAGTTCATACATGCAGTCCCGACTATGTGTACAATGAGAAATATATAGAATAGTTGACGATGGTTGAGCACTCCAACCGTTGGTAATTACCAACTGACAACCGTTGTCAAGAACTAACTTATTAATTACAAAGCAACTAGTTTTATTATCTACGTACTACATCAGCCCCCCCAAAAAGAAAGTCGTCTTCCAGACAACAAACTAACAAAATTGGGAGCTGAAACAACACAAAACCAATAAGCTATTGAGAGGTGGGTGAGAAGACATCCCTAGAGCTGTATGTACCGAAGATGAGGGAGTGATCATCGGGGAGCTGAGTTACCGCAACCTGTATACCTTTGCTAACAATTCACTTTTCCTTGCTACCTTGACCATTTGTGCAACTTCAACTAACTAACGTTTAGTTTGCTCTAGCTCCTTATCCTTCTTTGCCAACTTCGCCTTTGTAGTTGTCACTTTGGTTTGTTCAACTTTTGTAAGTTGGGACTGCTGAGCAAGTTGTTCTTGGAACTTTTGGGTAAGCTCATTTGTCTTAGCCCACACTTTCTGCACCATTTGTACAACTTCATTTGGTTGGTGTGCAAGCTGATCATTGGAAATAGTTTGACGTTTCAGCTTATAGAACAAGTCTTTGAAAGTGGTCTCCATGCCAAATAAGGCTGCTATCACCTTACCATTCCTCCCTCCAACAATAGGCCTGGCAGGGTGCCAAGCTGCCAACATCTCTAGGGTCTCAATCCTAGGCCATCCTTGAGATTTGAAAAGGCGTGTAAACTCTACCTTGCATTCCCCCTGCATAAATGCGAAGATGCGTTGGGCCTCTTGCCCCACTAGAGGAGAATGAGATGTGCCTGACCATCGGGCTATGTCTGTAACCTCTTGCATCACAACTGCCATGGGCTCCAAGTCTTGGATGGACCTTTGAATCGTGTTGAGGGGATCCTCTTTGTTAGGTTTGGAAATCTCAATGTTGATACCCTTTGAATCACTAGACCCTTGGTCCTGAGTAGGTATGACGGGAACAACCATGGGTATGTTTTGGGTAGCCGAGGGTGGCTATTGTGTGTGGGAAGGGTCACCCTCCCCTTGGATGTGCTTGACACTAGGTGGAGTTTCTTGTGTAGGGCAAGGTTGAGTACTATCAACTGACAATTGAACCATCATTGATTGCTCCGTCACCTGCTACTCTCAATCCCTTCGGCTATGTCTCTAGGTGAACTAGGCGGAGGAAATGTTGGAACAACCATCGAAAGCCCAAGTAGCTTCAATGAACTATCTATTCTCTCCATAGGCAAAGTGTCTTCCATAGGCAAGGTGGCTTCTGTTGGCAATGTGGCCTTCGTAGGCAATGCAGGTTCCATAGGCAATGTGGCTTTTGCAGGCAATGTTGTTGGAGTGGCGAAAGTGGTAGTAGTACCCACAGAATGGCCTCCACTATATCAATATCTAGTTGGACAAAGGTCTAAGCATCAACAGCTAGAGATACATCATTTGCCGTGGGAGTGTCTTCGGATATGGATGAGGACAACTCAATGGGCTCATAATTATCTTCAGTGCTATCTTTGCCCTCACTCGACTTGTCCTTGTGCTTCCTTTACGTCTTTTCCAGTTGTGCCTCTTCCCTTGTTGTGGACTAAATGTCTAAAGTGGTCTAGCGGAATATGGTTAGCGATGAAGGATCATATTGAGGGGTTGGCTGGAACTTACCTTACCCCATTTGTCTGTAGGAACATGAGTGTAGAGAGTGTCTAGGAACAAGGCGATGGCATGCTGGGTCATGTAAAAAGCTTTGTGTTTCTTGGATAGGAATTCCCTTATCCTTTTCGACAAAAGTTGTCCCCAATTATACACCTTTTATGTGTTGAGTCCATTCATGAAATCAATCATCCAGATGGCAACATTAGATGCTCGGTTGGCACCTGTCAACTGACATTTCATTAAGTCCATCACACACTTCCACTCTACATTGGCCAAGAAGTGTTTACGTAACCCTTTACTCCCTGCACTCCCATATGTTGTCTTACTCTTGGGTTAAGTTTGGGTGACACAATTGGCTCAGGAACGCTTCTTTGTGCTGTGGTGTAATCTTTCCTGCTAGTTTGCACACAATCACTCCTGTAGATGGAATGCCGAATACCCTGAAGTCAGCTGGTCAAAAGGAAATAGTAATTGGGCAACCCATGTAGTCTACCATTGATTTATGTGATTGTTGATTATAATTTGTCACCATGGCTTTTAGCTATGATTCAAACTCTTGGGAGTTGAAGAATGGCAATTGGGTGACTTTGTCCACTTGTGTGTGTTGAAGTGCCAATTTCAACACATGATTATTTGGATTATTTTGCCACCATATCCGACAGTCATTCACTGCCGATGAGACTTTCCTAGGTCATGGAGTTGACTGTGTTATCGTCATTTTCCTCCTTACTGCTTGTCCTTGTTGCAATCCTTGGCCTATACCCGTCCATCATTCGTTTTCCCTTGATGCTACTACTATCTAGAGCTTTTTGAAAATATGGTCTTGAAAATGCATGATTGTATTTAAATAGGCCATACCTCTTGAAACAATTAATATAACTGCCTAGTGGTGTGAGGGGCCGTACTATGCAGGAAAAGGATGGAAAATGATGTTGCCAATGAACTTGAGTTTGCTGATTGAGAGTTTGTGTTGCAAATCCCGTGAAGTGCTGAAATAATTAATTGCTTGCCGATGTTGCATTGTGGAGTGAATAGGCCGTGCGATGGTGATGCGGATAGATCATACAGGATAGTTGCAAGGAAACCGTACATAATGCCGTATTGCCAAACTGTGACGTTGTACTTGGAAAGACCGATGATGCACAAATTGTATGATATGAGGCTGTACGCAACAAGGCCAACACCGTACAAGCCATACGATGAATACAAGTCGTACTGTGTGAGGACATTGTACCAAATAACCCTACTGTCGTACACTAAACAATGCTAGTGCCCGTATGTTGGGAAAAACAGATTGCCATACACTCAATGAATTGGGATGCTGTATGGTACAACAAGAGGAGGCCTTACAGCATACAATGAAGCAAAAATTATGCCATACATTGTAATTTTGCTGCTCGAGATGTTGACGCCGTCGTTTATTGCCTTGTTGCCATACAATGATATTAATCCTTCTTTGGTTCCTTCTGATGAGCACACGGTTATGCTAAGAGTGGGGGGGAGGGGCGGTGAATCAGTATAATACAAACTTTTACTTTTCCAAATTCAATCAATCACATCAACCATACATATGCAAGATCTAGTGATTGAGAACACACGGTTTACGTGGAAACCTTTTCAGGAAAAAATCCACAGCAAAATATTGCCTATATATTATAGATTAATCTTCTTCTTCTTGTAGGCTCCAACCTACTCAACTTGACAAAAATATAGGCTCCAACCCCCACACAAACTGAGCTCCAACCCATATACTATCCTTCTAAATATTATCACAACTCGTACAATATACTTCTTTCTCAAATCTGATCCAAACACAATTCTGATCACTACCTCTGATTCTGTATGATGTAAGTCTTTCCTTTTCAAATCAGGTTCACACTCATATACTTCCACTCCTTCACAAATCTGCTATAAATCATACACACTTCTCTTTCATAAATCTGATCTAATCATACACTGATTCATTTCACAAAAACTAATCATTATCATGCCAATATTTTCACATAGATTTCTGCTTCTAATCTTCACATATATTTGTCATATATATTTGCATTTATCCTTCATACATGGGCTGCATATACACTAAAAATAAATCTGAGTTACACTTCATATTTTTGCCCTTTACTTTCTTTTCAATCTGCTCTTATTCTCATAATATTCATTGAATTGCTTGCTATTTTGACTCCCAAACCACCATCTATTTATATCTTCTTCACACCTCTTCCAAAGAGAGGCGACTTCACTCATTGGACACACCCAATCATCAAAGAGGCAACTTTTGTTAAATGTATGCCTTTTCATTGCATTCTTTAAATGGGATGACAGTCCTTATATGAGAGCACACTTCTTAGGAGGTCGGCCCCATAAGTAATGGTTAACATTATTTATTTTAATTTAAACTTCCTTTAAAGAAGTCGGCCGCATAGACTTAAGTGTAGTTGCTGCCTTTTATAAATCTTAATCCCTTCTTTTTACACTTATTGACCACTGCCTTCACATTAATTATAATTGCTGCTCATGGAGAATATTAATCACTGCTTCATATCATTTGCTATCCATAATGATGGTTGCTACACTTGTCTTGGGTGATTTCTTCATATGCCTTAGTCTTGAGTGCAAAGAAGTGGTCAGCCAGCAATGCTAACTACTTTATTTAATTTTGTTTTACTTTTGGATTGTGGCAACTTCACTAAGGGTCAGCTCATAAGATATCATTCAAGTTGACCTTGCTAATTCACAATATCACGTCTTAATAAATCATTTCATCTCCTCTTAAACACTACACCCTAATCATTAATATGATTTCATTTGAATGTCTTTGTCTTGTTCAGTCAGTATGATCTTTCTTCAATGGTCATATTATAATCTTTTATTTATGTATAAATCTTTAATTTAAACATATTCATCTCTAAGTCGACTGTCCATGATTTCTTCATTAGGAATGTATAACGGGCTACACTTATTTTAAATGGCTCTGTTAATCATATTCCAACAATCTCTTCATTCATCTTTGACTTCAATGACAATCTCTTTTGACAATCTCGTCATTCTTCCTTGACACCAATGACAATACTTACTTTGAAGTTCTCGTCCAGACATCTTAATCTCAACAACGATCTCTTAGACATCGATCTCACCAACAATCTCAGTCTTTGATATTAAGGATAACAATCTTGTTCATGCACTTGACATCAGTATTACCGTTGCAATCTCTTCATTCTTATCTTAACATTCTCGTCCATACATCTTGGACCAACAATCTCCATGACAAACTCTTTGACAATCTTATCTACCTTTGACATCAATGACAAACATTCCAACACCTTCTTCCCTATTGTACTGTGAAAAAGTTCCTTCGTCCTTAATGCTGTACAATGTAAATGAGTATCCTTCTTTGCTTTCTTCCTTGATTTCGTATGGTTTGAATAAAATCCCTATGCCGTACAATGAAGGGTTGCCTCTTGATTCGTACGGTTTTTGGTCTCCTTGATCGAACTATTTGAGCTTTTATTGACTTCACCAACTACCAATTCACTTTATGCCTTCGTACAACTTGATAAGCATATGACCGTACTTTAATTTTAACTTTGTATTTTTTTATTTCCTGCTTTTTCTTCATAATGTCCTTTACTTTTAATTTTTTAATTTTTTATTTTCTGCTTTTCTTTTTATTTTCATCACTTTCTAATTTCCTTTTTCGATCTCTTGATTATACTTTTGCTATTGGTTTTATCTCGAAGGCATGGCATAACATACATGAGTCGTACGGTCTTTTATAACATTCATATTTTTAGCATGTGCCAATAATATATTCTAAGTGAAATTTTTTTCGACCATAGGGGGATTTTCCATACCTTTATTTGCCTTTTGACTGCCGTCAATAAATCTCTTGTCCCTTTAGTGATACCATCTGACTTTGTCCCCTTGAATTGTTAGGTTTGTCACTAGATTGTGCATCGCTTGCCATAATCCGTTTGAGGTTGGTAACAGGGGTGACACCAAATTATGTTCTTTTGCCCATTGTATGATGATTTCATTGTATCTTGATTGTTCAACCACCATATAGATTTCAGCCATCATCACTAGCTGTAGATTGGGTCCCTCTTCGTTTGGATATTCTTCTGAGTTTTCTTCTGTTGATCATTGTCAATCTTTTTCCTTCATCTTGTTTTCCTTGTCTCCCTTCAGTTCATGATTGATATACCTCGTTCTTTCTCCTGAATAGGGTGCTTGTAATTGCCATTTGCCATTTAACTTTATCCATTCAGCCAGTGGGTTGAAGAAAGCATTTGTCAATTGTGGGTGAATTCTTGGTACAACTACTCCCTTTGGTTCTTGAATAGTAGGTTTTTCCTCAAACATTGCATTGTTTCCACTAGCCGTCCAATTCAATATGTTGATCTCGATCTTATCCTCTCTCCTTTCCTTGTATGGTTTTCACTTCGAGCCATTAATGCTATCTTTTAGCAGGGTGTTGTCCAAATTTTCTAATTTAATGGCTCCATTATCAGATACTTCTCAAGTTTTAAAGGGTCCAAGCCATCCTTGAATTTGCTCGATTAGATTTCGTTATGGTCATTATATTTTAAAACTAATTGTCTAGGCTGGAAGTTCATTCTTTGGAGGTGTTTGTTATGCTAATACTTTCTTCATTTTTGCATTGCTTCAGTTGCCCACTGGGCCAACATCCTTTGCTTATTGAGCTTATTCAATTAGAAGAGTCGTTGTTTAAAATTCTTCGTATAACCTAGTTGGTACTTCATTGCAATCCTTAGACTTGGTACCATATATTCTACAAGGACCACCGCTTCTTGACTATGCATCAATTGGAAAGGAGTGTGTTCAGTCGTTACCTTGTACGTCGTTCTGTAATCCCAAAGTACGATTGGCAACTTTTCTTCCCAATTTGCTTCTTCAATGCCACAGGACTTGTGCATGACAGAGATAAGAACTTTGTTTGTAGACTCCGCTTATCATTGGCTCTCGGGTAGTATGGACTTGAGAGGTTATAAAATATGTGGAACTCAGTCATCATCAAGTGAATGACATGATTCACGAAATGTCCTCCTCGATCATTGGTAATTTGTATAGGAATGTTGTACCTAGTGACAATATGCTTGTAAATGAATCTCACCGTACTGATTGTCGTATTGTTTGGAAGTGCTTGAGCCTTTGCCCATTTGGTTAAGTATTCTGTAGCCATGCAATGTACTTGCACGTATGTAGCTGGCTAACTTTGAGCAGACCAATGAAGTTAAGTCCCCACCTCTCAAAGATTTCTTGTGGTTGCGATGGAAATAGTGGCATATAATCTTGCTTGAGTGGTTTTCCTACCGTCTAGCAGTTGTCGCATCTCACCACCCATTCTCAGGCATCCGTTTGTAGTGTTGGCCACCATAGACTAGCCAAAAGAATCTTTCAGGTTGTGGCATCTGGTCCCATATGTCCTTTGGCAAGCCCTTCATGTGCTGCTTTAAGTACACCTAGTATTTCTTCTTGCACGACACATTGCCTTAGGATATGGTCAAATCCCATCTTATACAATAACCTTCTAATGAGCTTAAAGGTTTTGCTCTTGAGGGCTAACTCCTTTCTCTTGGTGGCATCTCCTTCGGAAAGGTTGAAGTAGACAAATATTCTCCAATATTCTCATACCAAGGAGGTAATGCTACAATCTGGAATAGATGAGCATTTGGAAAATCCTCAGTCACCCCCTCAGGTGGTTCAGTAGACTTAAACCTTGAGAGTTGGTCGGCTATAACATGGCTTTTTTTCTTGACAAACAATGATCGTAAATGTAACTCTTGTAATAATAATAGCTACCTACTTATTCAACCTTGTATGATTGTCTTGTTGACCAAGTACATGAGGGCCTGATGATCGACGTAGAAGGTAAACGATATTGCCAAGAGATAATGCTTGAACTTTTGTACAAAATAGACCATTCTCATTGCTTCCCTCTCCATAGTGCTACAATTTCTTTCTGCCTTTGACAATAGTTGATTGGTGAAGAAAATTGGGTGATGCAATCCTTGGGGTTCTACCTGTGCCAATGTTGCTTCGATTGCATAGTTGGATGCGTTGACATGTATGTGGAACTCCTTGCTCCAATCCGAGTATGCTAGGATTGGTGAACTAATTAAGCGTACCTTCAATTCATTGAAGGCCTTCTCCTGATCCTCAATCCATGTGAATGCTTGGCCCTTCCTTGTAAGTATGTCAAGTGGGTAGGATATCTGAGCAATTTTTTTTTTAAATCTTCTATAGTCGCCAACGTGACCCAGGAATGATTTGACTCCGACGATGTTTTGTGGTGCTTCCCCTAATCTTGTCTAGGTTGGTCTTTAGTCCAACCTTACAAACTATATGCCCAAGAGTTTACCTTGCGGTACCATGAATCTGCACTTCTTCGGATTTAAAGCCAATCATACTGCTATACATCGTTCCATGCATTCTCGGAGAGCTTTCAAGCGTCTCTTGATCATTGTAGATCAATCAATTGTCCAGGAACGCCTTAAAATTCTCAATCGACATTTTGTCAAAAATGTGTAGGACGATTCTTTGAGAGATGGCTGAGTGTTACATAGTCCGAACGGCAACCGATTGTTTGCATACACCCGTCTTCGACCACAAATGAAGTCTTTAACTTGTCTTCCTCCGCTACGCTTATTTGATTGTACTTGAAGAACCTGTCCATGAATGAGTAGATTTCATGACCCACGACCTCTTCTAAGACCGAGCCACTGAAGGGGATTGGGAATGGATCTTTAATGTTAACTGCATTCAAACTTCTAATGTCCACACATATCTGAATTTGTTCGAATTCCTCTTTTAGCGATATCACTATTGGGGAAACCCAATCACTAGTCTCAACTTTAAAAATTATGGCGGCCTCCAACATCTTTTCTATCTCTTCTTGGATTTTTATAGCATAGTTCCTGTTCATTCTCTAGGGCTGCTTTGTAATGTCCCCATTTTAGCTCTACACTCTTCAATGGGATTCAACCTATTTCTATAAACCCGTAGGTTAAGTAGAAATGGAAATTAGGGTTTCCTATTTTATAGGAGGTTTCAACTTGGCTTTTGGAGGCTCGTATGCAAGAGTTTGGAAGTGAGCTTTAGGGAGCTTTTTGGGTTTTTGGAGAGCTTCATGATGTGGTGACATGAATGTTATGAAAATGACATGCATTTCTGGTAGATACCTTGCATGCAGGAAAGGTTTTTGGGTTTTTTTTGGTTTTCAGAGAGCTTCAAAATGGTGTAACATGCATCTCCATCTGACAACCTTTCCAGGCGCTTACTATTTTTAGTAAGTCATGATGGCTGCCTAGTTTATGCTCAAAAGGCATTTGGGAACACTTACTATTTATAGCAGTTTGCTATTTTTAGTAAGTTCTATTTATGGCAGTGTCATCTTAGCAACAACTCAATCATCTCCATCTCATCTTTCCATTTTTGGCAGTGAGGTAGTTCAGTTTGGGCGTTGGCTTCTTCTTTCCCCTTGGAGCTAAGTTTCAATACTTAGTCATTTTTCAATGTTGCCTTTTGGACCCCGATGCCCAGGTGATTGACTTCAAGTTGTTTTTAAAAGGGGGACTTGTTTTGGACGCCTTAAGTGATGAAGCTTAATATTTTAAAAGTTATATTAATTACCTGGTCTTGGACGCTTAAGTGGAGAAGTTTATTATTTTCAAAAGTTAAATTAAATGGCATCTACCTTGGATGCCTAGGGAGAGAAATGAAAAAGGTAATTAATATTTCATTTGCAAAATTGAAAAAGGTGGCGTCCCTTGTGGAAGCTGAATGGTTCTTTTCTTGGAGGTTACAGAGATGATTCGAATGCCAAGAATAAGTCTATTTATTTGTGCCTTGCTCCTTCATTCATATCTTTTGGAAAAAAATAATAATGTTATGCTGCTGAACTGAGTTCAGACTTTGCTACGAGGATTACGTACCTCTAGCTTTCTATACCATTCTTCGGGCTGAAACTATGGCTTCCTAGATGGTGATTGAAGACTGTACTTCACACAGAGATGTAGATAGAGCTCAATCTTGATCATGATAGCAGATTGTTGTTGTATAATCTGTTATTGTTAATTATTATAGGCAGATTGCTATTTTATAATCTGTTTTTACTACTGTTGGAAGTGCTAGCTGAAGCATATTTTTGTTTGTGGCTTCATTAGCATATTTTATTTGGTTCTAGGTATTGGTGCCAACTGTTCTACTGTCTAGGGCTCCTCATCTCACCAATTTGCAGATTTTAATTCTGAGTTTCTAATTTTTGGGAAGAGGTCGGCCTCCTCTTGAGGTCGTACCATTTGGCTAGAGTGCATTGGGATTTGTGCCATTGGATAGGTGCGAATTTTCAAGTGTCTTTCTACTGCAATGTGGACGCCTAGTTCATAGCCTTCTTTTGCTTTTAGTTTCACGTCAATTGGACTCATTGGCAAAGTTATGAGAATAATGGTGAATTCCTATCTTGCTTGTCTAATTTTTTGTATTTACTATTTCTGATCAGACTTGTCTATTCTTTGATATACTGTTGTTTCAAGGTCAATTTCTATATCATTCATATGTTGTATTAGTTAGAGGTTTTACTCTAGCTCCTTGTGGATTTGGAAGATTAATTCTATGTTTGTGCAACTGAAAATTCTATCATTGTAAAGTTGGTTTAATAGTACTAACAACTGATATTTTATTTGCTGCATTTTAAATGTTTGTCATTACTCCCATTGAAGAAGTGGTTGAGTTAAATAATTTACTTTCAGCACTTGTTTAAATTACCCCCACTGAATAAGTGGTAGAGCGGATTCATGGTTGGCTTGCCACCTCATTATTTGTAATTAGTTTTGCTCCCGTTGAATAAGTGGTCGAGCTTATGGTCAGTTATCCGCCTACTCTTATATTTCCAACATTTACTTTTCTTTCATGGTTGGCTAGTTGCCTAGCAGCTTTGTAATTTCATTTTCCAGTTGCTAATGATCCGTGACACCGTATGCTCTCACCTTGCCTACATTGGGATCTTGGTGATCAAAAGGTGAAGGGTTATTTTTCAAGTTGGTTATTATTTGGAGCTAACGCTAACAGTGGTGTTTGGTGTTGATTAAAATCGGAAAAAATTAAGGGGGAATATTACATGCTTCCGTACGGGTTGTGTTCTTGGTACCAAAGGAATTTTGTTTACATATAGCTTCGAAGTTATCCCTTTTAGGTCCTTGTACATCCATGCAAAGGTGTCCTTGTATTCTATAATTTTTTTTGAATGCTGCGATTTTCAATACTGGGTTCTAGCCATCTTCGACCATGTTCATCTGTGGATTGCCTTATCCTAGATTCACTTTCTTCATTCTCAACTCTTCGTACTTTATCATTTTATCCCACTCAAATCTATGGTCTGGCGTATCATCTAATCTGTTTACTCCCTCCTTGTATTCTTCATATTCTTGGGGAAATGTCTGAGTTGTCGCTTGATCATCTTCTTCAATTTCCCCGATTTGCAACATGTTGCAATTGGGTTGGAATACTTCGTAGTCTTCTTGTTGCCAATGAAAGAGCACATTTAATGAATTTTTTTTGTCCACCGAACAATGTTGAAGGTCCAAAATTCCCTTGTCATTTGGTTCCATGAATCTTCTTTCTTCTTCCATTCCCGATTCTCCTCCTTTCAACTGTGAATTAGAGGAAGCAATCTCTTCACTTACTGTTTGATTCCTCAAGTCAATGACGTATTCCTCCCTTTGTTTAAAATTGAGAGGGTGTTTCGTTTCCAATTGTTATCCGCCTTGGTTGCAATTAGCCATCCTCTCCCTAGCAATGCATTGTATGCTTTCTTCTACAACGGGATGACCACAAAATTCAACAAGAACTGTTGGGTTTCGTTTTTATTTTCTGTTCTGTGAGTGTCCCCAATGGTTTGATTCCATGTTGATCTGCGCCTACTAGTTGGAAGGTCGGTGGGTAGAGGTTTGGCTTCCCAAGGCATTTCCATGTATCCTTCAATAGTACATTTACTCCCGATACTCCATTGACAATTGTGTTCGTTAGATTTTTTCCCATGATTTGCATTTGTACAACAACCAACTTCTTCCCTATGTTCATTGTTAGCAACATTGGGTCAATGACTTGTTCTCCCTGTGGTGGTGGATCTATTATCATATTCATACTTGTACTTTCTCGTCTTCTATTTTGATCTTCACCGACCATCATGTTGATTGCAAGTCTCAGTTGTGGCATGCTTTGAAGAAGGTCTATCACCTTTATTGGTATAGTTGTCTATAACACCTGTTGTACTATGTTCTCCAACTTCGGTCGCTAGGAGGTACTTGCAATGTCATTGGAGGTCCTTCGTTGCTTCGTTCCTTCGCCATTGCTTGTTCTACTTCTGCTTTGGCTTCTAGGAGTTGTTCCTTCTCCATATGAGGGTTTGGGTATATGGCCTTCTTTGTTTGTGCTTTGGTGATTGCTAGAAGTGCCTGTTCTTGTTCTTCCACATCTAGCATATTAATACCCTTTTGTTTCAGGAAATTAGTGTCTTCATGGTCACTCGGTCCACACCATTTGCACAACATGACTGCTTTGTTTTGGTTGCTTTGGCATTCTTTGATAAAGTCTCCCCATTTGTTACATTTACGACATTAGATAATTGATCTTCCCTTGGCATCATAGTGGATTTTACTTTGTGGTCAATTATTATTAAATCGATTATTGTTTCCCTGTCTATTACGGTATTTTCTAGGAAATGCATTAATATTATTATTTTGTAGTTTTGGTGGTGTGGTCCATGGGGTTGATTGATCCCCTTGAGTGAAGAGAACTTGTGTGCCTTTGTCTTGAGGTTTTATGTGCATTCCTTGATGGAGTGTCTCATCACTTGGTAGATGTCACATAATAACTTTTTTGGATAGTTTACTTTAGTGTGACCTTCGACTTTGTAGTTGGTACACCATAATTCTCTACTCTTCTTTGTACTTTCTTTCTCGACCTTGAGTTCCTTCATCATCCTCATCATATCTCTCTATAGAGCTTGAACCGTTTTTGTTTTGCTTCCCTCGAGAGGATGTCTTGTCTTCACTCTCTATGTCAATCGCCCGATTGTAGGCATTGGCATATGATGACAAAGGCACGACTTTCATTTTCTTTTGCAGCGAAGGGATTAATCCTTCAATGCACCATCTTTTCTTTAATTTATATGTTGGCTGGTTTTCCAATTTCACCAATAGTTCTTTGAGTCTACGATTATAGGCTCATATGTTCTCATGTTTTCCTTGCTTAGTGTTATAAATTTCTGTTACGACCTTGTTGTCATCCCACAACAATCAAATTTTTGCCTCAAATGCTTTTCTTCAGTGCATCCCATGACGTTGTGGACTGTGCATCAAGTTCTGTAAACCAATCTATTGCTATGCCCCATAATGTTGCTAGGAACACTCAACCAATAATCCTTATCTTCTTGACCACTTGCTATCCATATAGTCAGATGTTTTACAATGTCGAACAGGATAACATGATCCTCATATCCATTCCTCGTAAACTTTGGGGGTTTCTGTCTTTCCACACTTGGACTCATTGGGGGAGTCACCATCCTCTTTGCTTGATGTGCCTCGAACTTGATTGGACTTTTTTGAACTCTACGTTTTTGTGCTTCACTTGCATTCTCATGACATGTATGAGTCCTTTCCTTGCACTTTGGTCGCCTTCGGGATCGTTTCTATGCTCCCTTCGTTTGGGGGTTTTCAACTCAGTTCCTCTAATTCTCGGTTCTTTTGAGATGAATAGCTCCTTGATACGACATATGTTATCTTCAAATGTTTCAATTAATTTGTTTTTGGGATCTCTTTCTTCCTCTTCTTTGTCTGAGGTTGATTGTATGGACGAATTTCCCGCTTGGTTGTTGAGGTCTTTGTATGCTTTGTTGGGGAGTGGCAGGTGTTTGGCTATCTCTACTCACTCTCCCTTTGTATGTTCCTCGGTGAAGGTTTTCCTCTCCTCCCTGCTACGACTTCGATTGATGCTTTGGCTTTTTCTCCTTGGTGGGCTTGGACTTTCTATCAACAATCCTTTAGTTTCTTCGACGATTCTTCTCAATCTCCTTTGTTGTTCTCCTTGCTCTCATATTCGTAGGATCTTCTCACCCTTCCTTTTGTTGATTTGTGACAGCTTGGAATACGTTTCCCATCTTTGTCAGGCTGCACAAGCATTGATTCTCGGAAGTACGTCTCTTGTTGGTGTCACATTCATCTTCGTCCCTTTTGTTCCTTTCTGTGTACTGCTGAAGTATTTGTTGCCTACGTTGTTCCTGGTCTCTTTTGGCCCGAAGGTCTTGCAAGATGATGAAATGGTGTGCAATGAATCTTGGCAGTCTGTGCAAAAGACAATCAACCTCCTCATTGACTGTTAGGTTTTCTTAGATGGTGTCTTGAGGCACCTCTCCCTTGAGAGCTTCCCTCTAAATGTGTTATTTTAACAAAAAATCCCACAACTTTACCAAGTCTTGTGTAAGCTCATCTTCCTTTTTGTCGTTGGCTTACATAGGTTCGTCCACAAGCTGCCCCATTATATGATCATGTTTCCCATTTTGTATTTTATTTTACTAGGTTCTTTAGAGGCAACGATGGCAAATGTTTGCTTGCTAACTCTACTTGACAGATATCAGAAAGTAAATGGAATAATGAAAGATAACAATAATTCACAGCAATGTATCCAAAAAGACATGTCGTTCCATTCATTCATTCATAAGATTTGCAATAGATATAGGAGTTCATACATGCGGTCTTGACTATGTGTAAAATGAGAAATATATAGAATAGCCGACAACGGTTGAGCACTCCAACAGTCGGTAACTACCAATTGACAGCAATTGTTGGGAACTAACTTATTAATTATAAAGCAATTAGTTTTATTATTTACATACTACAACTGATCCTTGAATTCTACTGCAAAGCGGTTATCCTCCATAATCAAAACTGAAAGAAAATTCTTCCTAAGACTAGGAACAAGCAACACATCATCAAACTGCAAATAGTTACCTCATTGTAGATGAAAAGGAATTGTGCCAACTCGTACTATTAGATACTTGACATCATTATCAAGCTCAACTTGAACTCCAAAGTTATGTTCCTTTAAGTTGGTAAAATACTCTTGGGCTAATGTCATATGCCTAGAGGCCACATTGTTCACATACCAAGCATACCTAGGAATCATGTTGGTACAAAGACAAGATACCATTAATAAATCTTTCTCAACCTTAGTAGAGAACTCATTCATGTGAATTCTTGCAGATGTTGCCACTTTCTCTTGCTATTGCTTCTCTTGGTTCTTCTTCTTGTTTGGACACTCTGGTGCATAATTACCAATCTTATGACAATTGAAGCACTTGATTTTACTCAAATCCTTTTCTTTGCTGGTTGTGAGGATCCTTTCTCATCCTTTCCCTTAACCTTGTTCCATTTTCCTGTATTTACCTTCATTTGTGCATAGAGGGCTAAATTCTCATCACCACCCTTGTTGGCTTTTAACTTCATTTGAGTTTCCTCTTGCATAAAGTCATCCTATAGTATTTTAAAGGAAGGAAGGTTCTCTTGGGCACAAATGCAATAAACAAATGCTTGCCATTAAGATAAGAACCCATTCAAATCCAAGTTTACTAGCTTTGCATTTATTGGCGTTTAAATTCGCACCTCTAGAATGTGAAATTGAAACGGACAGCTATGCACAGTAAAACTGCTCTTCAAATTAGGAGGGGAAGCTCCCTTTTGCTGATGGTGTGAAAGAAAGTAAATTAAAACTAATTCGCCTATCTTTTTGGTTCAACTAGAGCACAAGGTTTATAAAACACAAATGCCGTAGCTGAGATTTTCTGAATAAGAACTTCAACTACGACTAACTTAAGCTAAAGACGTTTCTAACTTCTCAAGTAATACGTAGAGCAAGAGAAATTAGAAATGAACAAGGTTGATTCTCTGACAAAATGCTTCAATAAACTCTTTCCCAACATACACCTACTTACTTTAAATGTGAGTTGAAATTAAGTTCATAAAAGCATAACACAATAAACGAAAATTTGAGACATTATACCAAGGCAAAGGAGGCTCATGATTTTATTTCTCAAACTGGAACAAAGTCTACTAAACACATGCCTGTAACAAGAGCTTGCAGCTAAAGAGGCTAGCAAAACTTGTTCTACACAAAGAGAACAACAATTACACTAAAAGAGACTCAACAATTCACTATCATAAACACATGAACAACACTGAATAACAAATAGAAGGCACTTAGGCTCAGCTTTTTGTTATCACTAGCATGGTTAAAGAAAACTAATGAGCAAAGACTCTTATTTATAGGCAAGCAGAGGAGTAGGGAACCCTAAAATCTCCTTGCTTTTACAATTTAGGGCTTGCTCAACAAGCAAGCTTTATTTCTAAATCTAGAAAGAAGATAACATCTAACACCTAAGAAAGGAAGAAAAGCGGGAAACACCAACTATTACATTTATCTTCTTTCTCTTCTTCAAAGAATTAAGAATTGATAGAAAGAAAGCGGAAAGAAAGCTTCTAGATGAAAGCCATTTCAAATCTCAATCACATCTGCTGAAACTGTGTCCCAATGCATCTATCCCATCAATAGCAAAGCTGCGTTTTTCCAAGATATCTTCTCCATCTTTGACCTCATTGCTTTTTCAAATCTTGACATCATGGCCATTCTACCACCAACTGTATTGCTGGTAAAATTGACTTCTTTGCCCGACATAAGAACCATCTTCAAGACTGTCGAGAAGGAATCTCTATGACAAAACTCATTGATGAAAAGAAGAACTTCGATCACCCTTGTCTGTCACTCCTCGGATATCCTCTGATAGGAAGCAGTAGCCTCTACCTCGAACTCATCTGTACAATTGGCCCAAAAATCTTCAAGGGCGGATATGTGAGCATAGTTTCTCTCAAGTCGGCCAACGTAGACGCCATGAGGGTCATAAGATCGTCTCTCGCTGTAAGGCTTGAGACCAAGTTTGTCTAATTCTTCTCCCATTGTTTTAGCATCTGCTGTTGTCTTGCATGCATAGATTCCCAGTCCCAATGGAAAATTGAGGGCGGGTTTCTTTCTATTCCTCAAGAATGCATGAACATCATGTGCCTACCTTAAGAACTCCATGAAGACAACTTCGTCTGATGGGTACCTTGGTAGCACGAGTGGGGCGCCTCCATAGCCATAGACTCTGAGATAGGTGAAAGTAGGAAATTGTATGAACCAATTTGCCCATTCTGCCATCACTGCCCTGGCAACTGAAGAAATACAGATGTGCAATTCATTGTCCAGGTCCCACACTGTGTACATCAAGAAAGCCTCATTCACCCTTTTGTAGTGATGTAGTGACTTCATGAATTCCAATTGAGGATAGTAGTTGTAGATATGTTGTATGCTCAGTGATCCCTCGGTGTTCAACCCTTTGAATTGACCTTGGTAGGCCACGAGGTAGACTAGGTAAGAAACCATATGGAACTCATGAATCTGGAAATACTTTGTTATCTTCTGATGAAGGCTGTCACTGATCAAGGTGGGCCAATTATAAAACTCAGTCTTCTTCATGATATGGCGTATAGCGTAAAACATCTAAGGCTGAAACTTGGTAGCATCTTTTGATCCAGTGACTCAGTCTTCAAAAATTTGATCTTCTAGATTAAAAAAAACCATTAAAAAGCAAGGCCTTATGCTGTTGGTTTGAAAAATTTGATTTCTTGAATCTTGAAAAATTTCTTCAAATTTGCTGCTCCAACTTTCTCTTTGGAATGCTACTTGCAATAATGATGTAAACTTGCCTAGGTTTAGACAAGTTTTGAACAACTTACTATTTTTAGAATGCTGATTTTTCTTCCTCCAACGGACAAATTTTTTGAATTTTTTTTGAGATATGGGTTTTGCTCAGAATTTCTTTGCAAGACAACCCGGGTTGTCCGTTTTTGAAAATTTTGAATTTAGACTGAAAAAGCAGCAAACCCTAATTTCTTCAATTTTTCACGAAAAAAGCTGGCACCTAGGTTTTGTTCAGAATGCAATTAGAAATGGACCCAATTGATCAGATTTGAAAAACACTGAGGGCTGATCGAAAAAGCAGCCAACCCTAGAATTTGAATTTTGCTTGAAAAAATTTGTGAAATGGGTTTTCTTTAGAAGACTGATTTGAGAGGACCCAAATGATCAAAAATTGAATATACTGAGGATTTCACTGACATGCAAATAAAAAGCAGCTGCTGCAACTTGAAAAAATTTCTTGAAAATTCTTCAGAAGAATGAGATGACAAGACCCAGATGGCTGAAAGTTGAAAGTCTTGGCCTTTTTCTTCAAAAATTTGATCTTCTGGATTAAAAAAAAGCATTAAAAAGCAAGGCCTTATGTTGTTGGTTTGAAAAATTTGATTTCTTGAATCTTGAAAAATTTCTCCAAATTTGTTGCTCCAACTTTCTCCTTGGAATGCTACTTGCAATAATGATGAAAATTGCATAGAATAGGTGCATTAAATAGACTTAGGGTTTGAAATAGGTCTGCTTTCTTTTGCTTTAATCTCAAGAAACCCTAAAATTGGCCTTTTCAATGAACCCGGACATTCTCTTCATCTCACAATTTTGAATTTTTTTGAAAATTCTAAAAATTTCACTAAGGCATTGGAAGTTGGGCACCCTTCTTGGCTAGGGGCGCCCATTTGCTTCAGAGTTAGCCAATTTTTGAGTTTTTCAACTTTTTCACAATTTTGACCCCCTCTTTGACCTCGATCTCCGGCGTCCAGATTGCTCCGATGAACTAGCTGGATGATTCATCGCGTAGCCTGACTAATTCTGAGAAGATTATTCTGGAGGCGTTTTCAGCTAAAAACTTCGTTTAGACCACCTTCAAATTCATGGGAGCCTATTTCTTCGAGGGGCGCCCATTTTGTCCAGAGTTAGCCATTTTGTCATGATTTTCAATTTCTTCATTTCCCTTTGATCTTCTGATGAAATCTCTGTTCTGGGAGCTACGCTGATATGACTGACTGGCTGACAGGTTCACTGGATAGCTTGGCTGAATCCGATGAAGTGATCTTGGAGGCTGCATTTGCAAATTCTATTGTTTCGGAGCTCAAAACCTTGGGCGCTCTTTCTCTTCAGGGGTGCCCAGCTTGACCAGACTTAGCCATTTTAAACATTATTTCATCAACTCTCTTCTACAGATGATCTCATCAGATCTGATGACCCGAAGCTTGGATTCGCTGATGGCTAGGCTCGTCGCGAAGCTGAGGAGGTTCCAAGAGGGGTCTTCTAGAGACACTTTTGCCAAAAAGTTGAATTACGGGCTTCAAAAGCTTGGGTGCCCTTCTTGGCTGGGGCCCCCCAACTCATCTAGTGTTAGCCAATTTCTTTGTGTTTTCATCTTTGCTTTTGAATTTTGTCTTTTAGCTTGTGTTGAACCCTCTGTTCAGCCTCTTGCATCTGTCAACTGCCATCTTGGATTGACGTGCTGGAGATCTTGTTGGAGAGCCTGTTCAAATTTTTAGAAGTCACGCTGGAGGTTCTACTAGCGAATTTTCTTGTTTAAGCCCTCAAAAGCAAGGGCGCCTATCTCCTCCTGGAGCGCCCATTTGCTCCAGAGTTGGAATATTTTTCATTAGATTTTATCTTCAGATTCAAACCTTCATTCCGTACCTTCAACTTTGATATGAATTCGCTGGAGATTGGCTAGTAGGATGCCCTGACGAAGATATCCATTTTGAAGCAGACTAAATTCCAGAGAGATTGAGCGTTTTAGCAAACCCTAACTGCTGGATGAGGACCCTTAAAAAGTTGGGCGCCCCTGGGCACCTGGGGCGCCCAAAGTTCCCAGACTTAGTCAAATTTTGGTGATTTTCATGTTTTGCATTCTGACTTCTGTTTGGAGTCAAATTTTGGTGATTTTCATGTTTTGCATTCTGACTTCTGTTTGGATCTTCCCTATTTGATCTCGAATCTCGGACGACTGGATGATCCGATGATTGCACCGTTGGATTCGTCGCGGAGCTGGAAGAAAACTGAGCAACTTTGCTTGGAGTCTCAAACCCTAATTTCATCATTTGATGCCCTAAAAAGATGGGCGCCTTTTTCCTCCAGGGGCGCCCAAGTCAAGCAAAGTTAGTCAAAATTTCACTATTTTCACCATCTTCCTCGTTCTTTGTTGCTTGTTTGCCATTCCATCTTCTGCTCAATGCTTGCGTGTTGAATCTGGCGCCTGGCAGCTAACTGACCTCCATTGATGACTTTTGAAGCTCCCGAAATGCTTTTTGAAATTGAAAAAGCAAAATAGATTCATTAGGGCAAAACTGCTCGTTTCTTGATTCTGATTGCACCAGCCTAATAAGGAAGTATTTTGAGTTAATCAAAATCATTTTGAACCCTAACGGACCAACTTTCTATTTTTAGAAACTTTCTATTTTTACAAAGTTTTACTAGTTGCAGTTTTCCTAAAAAGTAGGGATGAGAAACTGAGATCTGGGTTTTATAGATTAGGTCGCTCTGAGCAGACCCAGATTGCCAGATTTTGGAAATTTCACGTTTTTACCCCTCATGTAAGACACACACACCCAAATTTTGATCTTTTTGACAAAATTAACAAGATTATTTTGGAGGCGTCTTCAGCTAAAAACTTCGTTTAGACCTTCAAATTCATGGGAGCCTATTTCTTCGAGGGGCGCCCATTTTGTCCAGAGTTAGCCATTTTGTCATGATTTTCAATTTCTTCATTTCCCTTTTATCTTCTGATGAAATCTCTGTTATGGGAGCTACACTGAACCGACTGACTGGCTGATAGGTTCACTGGATAGCTTGGTTGAATCCGATGAAGTGATCTTGGAGGCTGCATTTGCGAATTCTATCGTTTCAAAGCTCAAAACCTTGGGCGCCCTTTCTCTTCAGGGGCACCCAACTTGACCAGACTTAGCCATTTTAAACATTTTTTCATCAACTCTCTTCTACAGATGATCTCATCAGATCTGATGACCCGAAGCTTGGATTGGCTGATGGCTAGGCTCGTTGCGAAGTTGAGGAGGGTCCAAAAGGGGTCTTCTGGAGACACTTTTTCCAAAAAGTTGAATTTGGGCCTTCAAAAGCTTGGGCGACCTTCTTGGTTGGAGGCGCCCGACTCATCCAGTGTTAGCCAATTTCTTTGTGTTTTCATCTTTGCTTTTGAATTTTGTCTTTTAGCTTGTGTCGAACCCTCTGTTTAGCCTCTTACATTTGTTGATTGCCATCTCGGATTGACGTGCTGGAGATCTTGTTGGAGAGCCTGTTCAAATCTGTAGAAGTCACGCTGGAGGTTCTACTAGCGAATTTTCCTATTTAAGCCTTCAAAATCAATGGCGCCTATCTCCTCCTGGGGCGCCCATTTGCTCTAAACTTAAAATATTTTTCATTAGATTTTATCTTCAGATTCAAACCTTCATTTCAAACCTTCAACTTTGATCTGAATTTGCTAGAGATTGGCCAGTAGGATGCCCTGACGAAGATATCCGTTGCGAAGCAAACTGAATTTCGGAGAGATTGAGCATTTTAGCAAACCCTAACTGCTGGATTAGGACCCTTAAAAAGATGGGCGCCCCTGGGCACTTGGGGCGCCCAAACTTCCTAGACTTAGTCAAATTTTGGTGATTTTCATGTTTTGCATTCTGACTTTTGTTTGGATCTTCCCTATTTGATCTTGAATCTCGGACGACTAGATGACTGGATGACTGCACCATTGGATTTGTCACGGGGCTGGAAGAAAACTGAGCAACTTTGCTTAGAGTCTCAAACCCTAATTTCATCATTTGATGCCCTAAAAAGATGGGCGCCTTTTTCCTCCAGGAGCACCCAAGTCAAGCAGAGTTAGTCAAAATTTCACTGTTTTCACCATCTTCCTCGTTCTTCATTGCTTGTTTGCCATTCCATCTTCTGCTCAATGCTTGCGTGTTGAATCTGGCGCCTGGCAGCTAACTGAGCTCCATTGATGTCTTTTGAAGCTCCCGAAATGCTTTCTGAAATTGTAAAAGCAAAATAGACCCATTATGGCAAAACTACTTGTTTCTTGATTCTGACTGCACCAGCCTGATGAGGAAGTATTTTGAGCCAATCAAAATCATTTTGAACCCTAACAGCCCAACTTTCTATTTTTAGATAGTTTTACTAGTATCCGTTTTGAAAGAAACCTAGAAAAACCCAAAAAAGGTTACTATTTTTGGAAATTTTTTTAAAATAGCAGTTTTCCTAAAAAGTAGGGATGAAAAACCGAGATCTTGGTTTTATAGATTAGGTCGCTCTGAGCAGACCCATATCGCCAAATTTTGGAAATTTCACGTTTTTACCCCTCATGTAAGACACACACACCCAAATTTTGACCTTTTTGACAAAATTAACAATACTTTTACTCATTTCTTCAAAATGCCTAAGTGTAGCAAATTTTTTTAATTTGGGGTACAACAGCATTTTCAACCTTCTTCCCAACTATTGGAAGTTGGTCAAGAAGTTGTGTGGACTTCATAAGTTAAGTAGTAATTGTATTTGATTAAGCTGTAATTATGGATTTGAGTTTGTTTCTCAATATCATTTTCTATTTATGTTTTCACTCTTCAAAAGACTAATTAGAGCATTAAACATCTCCTTTGCCGTTTTCTTTTAAGACAAATGAGGAATTAAATGATCTTTCACCACATCCATGATAATTCACTTGGCTTTAACCTCTTTCTTCTTGTGAGCTACATACTATTGTAAATCTATAGGCCAAGACACCTCAACTTATACGATATCCCAAAGATCGTTTTCCTCCAACAACAAAGTCACCCTGACTTTCCAAGGCAAGAAATTTAATGCACGATCTAATCTATCCTTGATCTTGAGGCTAGTTGATGCCATTAAAACTGCTAAAACATAAAATCACAAACTTGTTACAAACCCTAGCTTTATGTATTGTAAACCCTAGTTCACTTCTACCTTAGCCGTTTCCTGCTGCCCTAGATGTAAATTGTGGTTGTCGGTGCAAAAAAATTTGCGAACACGTCACAAAATCCCTCCCTACAAATCAAATTTACCTGCAAATTGGTACAATCTCTTTGTAGTTGTAGCCGCGAACATAGAAACCTTGGTCATGGGTTTTAACCTTTGTAAAAAACTTGGATGTGATTGGACTTATTGGTCTGCGATTTTTACATAGTAAAAATATGTGATTAAGCCCTTAAAACCACTATGATTTCCACACAAAAAATAACATGTGATAACTAATAAATAAGTGCAATTCTTAATTTATTAATATATATGAGCTATCTGCTCCTTGTCTAAAAAATAAAAAAAAATAAAAATTTGCATTTGATGCAATTCTGCACAAAGAAAAGGTGTAATTTTTATATAGAATCCTGATGTGATTCTTAATAAATTTTTTTGCATGATTTAAAAAAAATTCCATGTGGTTTTCTTCAAGAAAATCCGCTTGTCCTTGTTGAGTGCTTTTCCAAACCTACGTTAGCTCTAATACCATGAAGAAATTTTCAAATCTAGATGATTATGTCCTAATGTTGAATAAGATTCGATCAATCACACAATAATGAAATCTTCAAAATGTGGAAGCATACACAGTGTTGGAATTGATTGTCATTGATGTCAAAGGAGTATGGGAGATTGTTAGAATATTGTCATTGATGTCAAAGGTTGAAGAAAATTGTCAAGGCCAAAGGCCACTATATTGCTATTCATGGCCGACTTCATCTATATAATATGGCAGCAATGACAGATGAGTTATTTGGTGAAATCATAGAGGTATGGAAGTTATGAAGAGTCCACTTAATTATGATGCCTAGTCTGATTATGTGTATCATGGAGCAATGGAGAAGATATAATGCTTTATGATGGCTGACTTGTTTTATATTTTGCATCCATGTTTATGCAAGATAAAACTAAATTAATGTCTCCAAAGGTAGCCGACCCTATCTTGTATTTATAAAGATGTTTATATATATGATATTATGTTGAAGTGAGTTTAAGAACAACAATCATCATTCATTCATAAATTAGTGATTATATATTCCTAAGGAGGCAGCGATTAAATATGGAAAGAAGCACAGTTTATTAGAACAAAGCCAAAGTCAAAAGCACATAAATATCTTCAATTGCCCAAGACAATGTGTAGTGATCATCATTTTTAATAGATATCAAATGATATAATATGCAGCAATTAATATTAAGAAGTAATAATAGTTAAAAGGCAGCAATCGTATATGTTTCCAAAGGCAGTGATTAATAAAGTAGTAATCAAGCATTAAAAAGCAGTGATTGATATGTGAATTAAGGAAAGTTTGTAAACAAAGGACATGTCCATTTAGACGGATATCTCTTTTCAAAGAGATGTGTCCCATCATTTAAACTTGAGTTGATATAAAGAGTGGAAGATATGTGGATTTAGAAGCAACAAAAAAAAATGATATATTTCTGAATATAAGGAAGTGGAAGAGCAGAAAAATGAAAAGTAAATCTGACTTATTTTGAGAATATGTGTGAATATTAAAAGCAGATTTATGAGGAAAACATTGATATATTAGTAATCAAATTGAAGGAAGAAATTGACAAAGTTTGGACAATATTTATGAAAGATATTGTGCATGATAGGATCAGATCTGGAAGGAAGATTGTGCATGACTGTAATCAGATTTGTGAGAGAAGATTATTGCGTGGATTGTGATCAGATTTGGATATTGTGTGAGTTGTAATCAGATTTGTGAGAGGAAGATACTGGAAAGAAGTATATTATATCAGCCATTGAAGGATTAATAGGTTGGAGCCTATCAAATAGAGTTTGCAGCCTCTTGTTGGGTTGGAGCTCAGTTTGTGTGTGGGGGTTGGAGCCTCCAATAGGTTGGTGCCTATAATTCTATCAAGTGGAGATTGGTGTCTCTTGTGAGTTGGTGCTCACTATTTGTATGTGAAATAGATTGGAGCCTACAAGAAAGAGAAGAAGATCAATAAGATATGTAAATATATTATACGATAATATATATATATATATATATATATATATATTGTTGTGGTTTTCTTCCGCAAGGGTTTCGACGTAAAATTGTGTGTTGTCTTTGTGCTCTAAATTGCTAGATCTTACTTGAATGTTTTTATTGTGATTAGTTAATTTTTGAAAATTAAAAGATTATTAGATACTGATTCACCCTTCCCTCTCAGTATCACTGTGTGCTCATCAATTGGTATCAGAGTGGGCTCCTTCGAAGTTAGCCTAACAGCTAGAAGGTAGATTTGAGGAGAGCAGTAATGGCCAGACATGAAATTCATGGATTCCCATCAAACATGGCACCATTGTTTGATGGAACTAATTACACTTTTTGGAGCTTAAGAATGAAAACATATCTTCGTGCTTTGGGATATGACATTTGACAATTTGTGAAAGATGGATATACTATACCTATGACTTGTCTTATGGACAAAGATGCTAAAAGAGAAAGTGAAAACAATTCAAAAGCTACGAATGCCATATTATGTGGATTGGTAGAATCTAAATTCATAAAGGTGACGCATTGCAAAACTGTAAAGGAAATATGGGATAAACTAAATAGCATTAATGAAGGGGATGCAAAAGTGAAAAAGGCTAAGCATCAAACCCACAAGGCAAGATTTGAAAGCCTTATCATGAAAGAAGAAGAGAACATAGCTGAATATTTTCTTCAAGTCAATGAAATTGTTAACACCATGGTGGGACTTGGTGAGAAGATCGATGAAGCAACTATTGTACAAAAGATATTGAGATCTCTACCTATGAGGGTTGATTCTAAAATCTTTGCAATCAAAGAAATGGGAGAATTGGATAAATTGACCAAGGATGATTTGCATGGCACCCTAATTGCCTATGAAATGAGGATTGAAGATAAACCATCAAAGATAGAGGCAACTTTCAAGGTAGCTCAAAGAGGAAAGGACAAGGTATACGAACCTAATGATGAATTTGACAAGACAGATGAAGAAGCTCACTTCTCGAGGAGGCTAAAGAAGGGCGCAGGTAAGTATCCATGTAAGTGTTCTATTGTATGTTATAATTGTGCTAGACTAGGACATTTTGCTTCTAAGTGTTCGCAGGGGAAGATGGAGAACAACAACAATGAAGAAAATTACAATATGAATAGAGGAAGAGGATATCGACAACCAAGGAAGAGCTATAATAAAAAACAGTTCAAGAGAAACAATAACTTCTGGAGGCAAAAGATGAGCCTTTACTCCACTGAATATGATGATGTATAGGAAGCAAGAGATGATGAATTTTACGGTGATCAAGAAGAGATACTATTCATGGCGATAGAGATTAAGGATGATATTTAGAATCAGGAGGATAAAAGGGATGCGAAAAATAAGATGCAGTGTGGAAACACACTTAATGAAAATGAATGAGATAGTGAGCTCTTTAGTGAATGGTTGGTAAGGCACAAAACTTGCTGAAGGTTTTATGGATAGGGTAGAAAGCTAAGTGTGCTTGATTGTGGGGGAAACTCAATGGTTAAGTGTGCTTGAGCGGGAGCAGTTTTGGGATGGGCGACCTCCTAGGAAGTCTTGATGCTTCATCCCAATGAGCATTACCTAGATGCAATGAGTTGTAAGTGGACAGTTCATGCTCATGAAATATTGATTCTTGTGGACCGGTACTCTTGAATATGGGTCAATTGACTCAAAACCTTGTGGTTGAATTGGGATAAATCATTAGATAATTTGATATTTTGCGGAAGCCTATGTATATGAAAATTTGTATTCCATTCACATAGCAATTGTATCAATACACTAACATGTTCCTCAGCTAATTGCAACATGACAAGAAATTTGATGGATGAAACAACAAAGAGAAACAAAAGTTGTGCCCAAATCAGTTCGAAAGCTTGAGAGACTATTTTCAACAGTGGCTTCATTCACAGAATACGCACAACTTATTGCATTTAATCCTTTGAGGCAGAAATCTTGTATCTCCTTTTCAGTATTTTCAGCCACTTGGAAATCTTTCTGGTAAAAAATCTTTATTCTCTTTTCACATTCTTCTTTTCCTTTGTGTGAAATAGAGCTACAAAGACACTGATTGTTTAATGCTTGCATTTGTGATGTTAGTGTTGTAGCGGCGGGAGATATTTTCTCCTAAATATATTTTGTTCAAGGCAGGTCGACCTTTATTTTTAAATAATATTTATATTTTTCTAGAGCCAACCTAGCAAGGAGGTCGCTTAGTTTTGTATTTAAAGAGGATAGAGTCCTCTCATTTGAGCATCAATTCATTCACTCCAATTCACATCTTCTTCAGTAGCAGCGTCAGTTCGCCTCCTAGCAACAAATCCAATTCTAAAAGAAGTGCCATCATTTGTGTTTCGCTTCAAGGAGAAGTGTCTCCTTTCATTGTATTAGACTCGGCCTTGTCTAGGGCCTGATTTGGTATGCAGTTTCTGCACTTATTCATCTGTTATATAAGAGATCATTTTTGCTGGGTTTTTCTCCCTCAAGTAGGAGGGTTTTCCCAGGGTAATTTGTTGTGTTCATTGATTTGTGTGTTGTATTTCTGCTTATTTTTCATTTCTGATCTGAAAACTAACATGGTATCAGAGCGGGTTTAAGTAAATATCCGATTAGATTTGTTTAAGCAGTCAAGACAACTCTTTATCTAGGGCAGTCTTTCAAAGAAACAAAGATGGTGAACGGCGTCAAGGTAGAAGATAGGCTTGATGGAGCATCAAATTTCAACTCTTGGAAATTTAGAGTTCTCATTGCCTTAGAAGAGAATGATCTTCTAGATTTCGTGGAAAATGATGTGCCTAAGCCATCCGGTGATGCAGAGAAAATTCAATGGAAGAAAAATGGCATGAAGGCTTGAAAGATCATGATAGACTCCGTGAAGGATCACCTAGTTCCAATTATCTCCAAGATGGAGACAACCAAAGAAATGTTCTAGGCTCTACAAGGATTGTATGAGATCAACAATACCAGCAGAGCCCTTGCCTTGAGACAACAACTCCATCATATAAAATGGCTAAAGGAGATTCAGTCATTTCTTTCTTCATGAAGATTTCTAAATTGAGAGATCAGCTATGCACTATTGGAGACATAGTTGAAGATAGAGATCTGGTTATGTTGGCACTAAATGGTCTTCCTCAATCTTGTGAGCCTTTTATTCAAAGCATCAGTTGGAGATCTGAGTGCCCAAGTTTGATCGTCTTCAAGCTGATTGCATTCAAGAAGAATCCAGATTGGTAGCAAGAGGAAATGGGCGAAACTCTCATAATGAAGAAAGTCATGTCCTTGCTACACATGCTTCTAGAAGAAAAGGAAGAGAAGGAAAAAGAGGCACTTTCAAGAGGAATAGAGACAAAAAATCAGATTCTGTTCCAGAACCGAAGAAGGATCTTTCTCACATCCAATGTATATAGGTGTGACAAGTATGGTCACTATGCTGGAGATTGCATATCAAAATCGAAGCAACATGCTTCTACTATAGATATTGATGATGTGTCACCTCAAAAGGAATCTAGAGACAACTTAGAGGGATTTCTATTCATTTCCTCTCTTTCAAGCAATGTTCCAATTGACAGTGACACTTGGTTGATAGATAGTGGTGCTTCACATCACATCACAGGCTACATATAGCATCTTACAGACCTAGTAGAGAAAGAGTCAAACTTGCAAGTGATAATTGGAGATGATGCTTGTTACTCCGTAAAGGGAGCTGGGGCCACTTCTTTCTAGCTAGATTCTAGTATCCCTCTTCATTTGAGTGATGTCTTGTTTGTACCAAGGATCAAAAGAAATCTTGTCTCCATTTCAACCATGGAGGACAAAGGGTACAAGGTTGCTTTTTCTAAAGGGAAAGTTCTTGCATGGCCCAAGAACTCTAGCATAAAATCAGCTTGGGTGATTGGCGTTCGTCAAGAGAGTCTATACAGATTATCAATTCGACCAGTTCAGGCATTATTGCACAATTCTATTAGTTTGAGTGAACTATGGCATAGGAGACTTGCTCACTTACATTTTAGAGCTCTTCCATCTATGGACAGGGTGGTTATTGGTCTTCCAAAGCTTGGTCTAGAGTATGATGGCATTTGTAGAGGATGTGCACTTGGTAAGAATATCAAGAGTCCCTTCCATAGTAGTGATAGTAGATCAAAGGAAATTTTAGATCTTGTTCATTCTGATTTATGTGGACCAATGTCTGTGGCATCTTTGAGTGGTTTTTGGTATTATGTAACTTTGATTGATGATTATTCTCTAAAGACTTGGATCTACTTCTTGAAATCTAAAGAGTTTGAGGAAGTCCTTGATAGATTCAAAGAATTCAAGGCTCAAGTTGAAAATATGTTTGGGAAAAGAATTAAAGTTCTGGGATCGGATAATGGACAGAGTACACTTCTAGAGGATTTCGTAATTTCTGTATTGAGGCAGGGATCAAGAGGGAGTTATGTGTTCTGTACAATCCTCAACAAAATGGAGTTGCTGAAAGAAAGAACAGATCCATAGTAGAGGCAGCCAAGGCTATGATTCATGATCAGGATTTACAAAGTTTCCTATGGGCAGAAACTTCCAAAACCACCATATATGTTTAGAACAAAAGCCCTCATCGAATATTGGGAAACATGACTCTTGAGGAGGCCTTCACAGGTGTGAAACCTGAGGTTAGTCACTTAAGGATATTTGGTTGTCCTATTTACATTCATGTGCCCAAGGATAAAAGGTCAAAGCTAGAACCTTCAGGCAAGAAGGGTATATTCGTGGGATACAATGAGTCTTCAAAGGCCTACAGAGTTTATATTCTAGGGCAGAAACTGATTGAGATCAGCAGGGATGTCTCCTTCGAAGAGGAAGTAGCCTTCAAAAGATCTAAAGGAACTTACATGGAGATAGACAGTGAGGAGTAGGAGACTTCTCAGGATATGGACATATCTCCTGATCATACTCCTGACATTCAGAGGGAGTCCAACAAATTGGCCTAGACTATTGATCTAGTTGATCCTATAGAACCAACTGATGGGCCTAGAGATATTGCCGTAGGTCGGAAAAGGCCTCTATGGGCTCGACAGTCTATTCAGGAGGCAGAAAAATATGTAGCTCCTTGAGGCACTTTTAGGGAAAGCAAGAGACCTCAGAAGTTTCCAGGTTATGTGGCATTGATGAGTCACATCATTGATTCTGAGCCATCTAGTTTTGAGGAGGCATCCAACTAGCAGGTATGGAGAGATGCAATGACAAAAGAGTATCAATCCATCATTAAAAATGATGTATGGGATGTTGTTCCGAGACCTGAAGGGAAATCAGTAGTGTCTTCTAAATGGCTCTACAAAATCAAGCATGTAGCTGATGGTAGCATTGAGAAACACAAGGCAAGATTTGTGGCAAGAGGTTTCTCTCAGAAGGAGGGAATAGATTATGAGGAGACATTTGCTCCTGTTGCTCGATACACTTCTATTAGAACAATTATTGCTATTGCATCTGCTAAAGGTTGGAAGTTACATCAAATGGGCATAAAGACTGCATTTCTTAATGGTGTGATTGAAGAAGTGTACATCGAATAGCCAGATGGTTTTGTGATTCATGGGAACAAGTCTCATGTATGCAAATTGAAGAAGGCCTTGTACGGTCTTAAACAAGCACCTCATGCATGGTATGAAAGGATTGATAGATATTTGATGAGCTTGGGATTCTCCAAGAATGATGCAGGTTCCAACCTTTACTTCAAGATAGTTGATGGTGAGGTTTTGATATTGGTTCTTTATGTTGATGATTTATTTCTCATTGGAGCAGAGAAGCTCATTCTCAAATGCAAGAAAGACTTAGCCTCCAAGTTTGAGATGAAGGATCTTGGTCTTATGCATTACTTCCTGGGATTGGAAGTGTTGAAAAGACTTGATGAGATTATTTTAAGTCAAGGAAAATACCTTATAGACATCTTGAGGAGATTTGGGATGATGGAATGCAAGTCCATGTCTACACCTATGGAGACAAATTTGAAGAAGTTAAGTGACTCAGTAGCCGATTTCAGCAATTGATTCAAATTTGGTAGATCCCACCATGTATAGACAATTGATTGGATCATTGATGTATCTAGTCAACACCAGACCAAACATTTGTTATGCAATAAGTGTTCTCAATCAATTCATGTGTGAGCCAAGACAAATATATCTAGTTGCAGCAAAGCATATACTGAGATGCTTGCGTGGTATTGTGGGATATGGTTTGAGATATACTTCTAGTGAAGATCTGAAGTTACAAGGCTATTTTGATTCTGATTGGGTTGGGAGTGTAACTGATAGGAAGAGCACCCTTGGATGTTATTTCAGCTTGGGGTCTGCCATGATTTCTTGGTGTAGCAAGAAGCAGACATCTGTGGCTCTAAGCAACGCAGAGGCTGAATACATTTCAACATGTGTAGCAAAAGCTCCTTGTAGGATTGTGCGGTCAAACGTTGGAGCCGACTGTGATTCATTGTGATAATCAAAGCTGTGTGAAGCTCTTGGTAAATCCTGTATTTCATGATAGGACAAAGCATGTGGAGATCAAGTATCATTACATCAGAGACATGGTGCTGAGGAAAGCAATTCAACTCAAGTACATTTGCACTGATGATCAAATGGCTGATATTCTCACCAAGCCTCTTTCTAGAGTGAAATTTGCATATTTCCAAGACAAGCTTGGGGTAGTGGAAAATGTCACCCTTGCTGAGAGGGAGACTCAACATCATTAAGATTTGTCATAATGTATATTTCTCTAAGATAGAGAAATATGAGGTGAAAGCCCTTGTACATCTTTGAGACTGAGATGTGGTTCTTTCCACACGTGGGAGTAGCCATTGTGGATGCCATGTTGAGAGACTCCATGATGATGTGTTTCTTTCCACAAATGGGAGTAGCCATTGTGGACATCATGTTGAGATACTCCATGATGAATCCTTGTACATTTGTGAGACTGAGATGTGTTTTCCACAAATGGGAGTAGCCATTGTGGACATCATGTTGAGATACTCCATGATGAATCCTTGTACATTTGTGAGACTGAGATGTGTTTTCCACAAATGGGTGTAGCCATTGTGGACATCATGTTGAGAGACTCCATGATGAACTCTTGTACATCTCTGAGACTGAGATGTGGTTTTCCACAAATGGGTGTAGCCATTGTGGGCGCCATGTTGAGAGACTCTATGACAAGGATATCTGGAAAATACCTCCCTAACTAAGAGGGAGTGTTTTCTCCTAAATATATTTTGTTCAAGGCAGGTCGGCCTTTATTTTTAAATAATATTTATATTTTTCTAGAGCCGACCTAGAAAGGAGGTCGCTTAGTTTTGTATTTAAAGAGGATAGAGTCTTCTCATTTGAGCATCAATTCATTCACTCCAATTCACATCTTCTTCAGGAGCAGCCGCAGTTCGCCTCCTAGCAGCAGATCCAATTCTAAAAGAAGTGTCATCATTTGTGTTTCGCTTCAAGGAGAAGTGTCTCCTTTCATTGTATTAGAATCGGCCTTGTCTAGGGCCTGATTTTGTATGTAGTTTCTGCACTTATTCATCTGATATATAAGAGATCATTTTTGCTGGGTTTTTCTCCCTCAAATAGGAGTGTTTTCCCAGGGTAATTTGCTGTGTTCATTGATCTGTGTGTTGTATTTCTGCTTATTTTTCATTTCTGATCTGAAAACTAACATGTGACACCTTTCCTCTCAGTGTTTTTCTTTGCTGTGTTCAAAGATGTTTCTTGTATTCTATAGATATTTTCATTTCAGACTCTCATATTGGAATTTCACCATCATATCATTTTGCTGTGGACTTCTTAGAAAGATTCTTCTCATACAACTTCCATTAATATATTAATATTTCTCGTAATTCTTTACCTTACAAGTATTTTTGAATGTCTTATTCTAATTTCATGCATTTAGCCAATTTTCCACAGCTCATGCATGGAAATTGATTAATGAACTGTGTGAGTAGAAGAAACACTAATTTTCTAGACTATATATTTGTGCTTTTAAAGCTTTTCTGAACTTTCTTAATCAAACAATCCATGATGATAGGTAAGCCTCTAGAGGGATTGAATCAATTCCAATGACTGATAAAGGTCTTCTCTAATTCTATGAATTCTGTAATGCTTTTTTTCTGAAGTATGCTGTGTTTGGAGTTGCATTTGTGAAAATGGTATATGCATCTGGTCTTGTGTTTTACACCCTTTGCCTTTGTTTCTTTCCTTACTATTTTGTTTATCCTCGGAGCACATAAAAAATGGATAGCAATGAAAAAATACTTTCTGTCAGTTTTATGCCAAGTACATTGGAGAAGAAACTGCAGCACTAATTACGTTTACGCAAATAACTGGATATTTTTTATTTGTGTGATCAGGGTCATGGCGTTGTATTGGTAAACACTGATGTTGCTGGTACTCTTTTGGTAACCAACTTCCGTCTACTTTTTGTGGTGAGTACCGCAAGTTGTCTAAAATAATTACTAGGATTGCTTGTATTGAGAGATGTGTGCAAATTCATTGAAAAGTTCCAAAGTGAAAAAATATGTGTTTGTTTATTAAGAATCATGCACATGTGTATACAAATTTTGTATGGATTAAAGATCAATTCTTGCAGATAGAGAGATTAACAATCAATTATGGCTGTATACATTCACTAACGTAGATGGGGATGTTCATGTTTTAAATGTGGGTGCCAAAGTATTGTAAGGTTTCTGTGACAGCCTGCACATAGCCAGAATATAGGCCTAGCGGCTCTTTTCCTCGTACCATGGCAGTGAGAACTTTTCTATGCTATTTAACATACATGCTATTTTTTTCCCTTTTTTTCTTTGTGTTGATTTCTTTTGATTGTCTTCATTGCAAAATTGTCCAAGAACAGTTTGTTTGGCTCCTTTTTCAATTATTGTAACATATCTTTGCAATTTTTTACTCAATTATATCTCTTTCTTGACCACTTTTCCAAATCACCTTGATGTGTGATTCATTACCTCAGAGTTATTAACTCAGCTTTATTGTAATGATTGATTAAGTAGTTTAGGAAGCTTTCTGCATTGGCTCTTCCTTAGTTTTATTCATTCTTAGGCTATGCCTGTTTTCTTATAAAGCTTTTTGACTTTCCCTTTTGTTTAGAGTTTCAACCTTATAAATGGAATGCAATTTGATATTATTAATCTGTTATGAGAATAATATATGTCATGCTTTTATCTCTGGTAATAACGCCAGTTACAGGTGGATTTCATGCTTTGTGAGTTCTCCTGCCTTGTGATTGTTATCATTGTGACGGTTGCTTTATTGCAAGCTGTGGATCTACACATGCTATACCCCTCTGTTGTATTCAGTTCCAATTCAGTAACCCCTCTCTCTTTCTCTTTTGATGTCTTTATCTATGTCTCTCTTACTGTACTGTTTGGCACTTCAAAGGCTTGGAGTAGCATGCTCTTCATTTCTTAGGAAGTAGTTGATTGACTGAAAGTGTTGTATTTTTACAGAATTGGTATGTGAAGTACATAAATCTTTATTTGCTGTCACTCTGGGCACCATAGGTCATTTTCTATTTAATTGGCACACATCTTATTTTGTTTTGATTTAGGATTTAGCAATCTTGGCATATCATCTATCAATTACTTTTCTTGTTGATTGACTGAAAATGTTGTATTTTTACAGAATTGGTATGTGAAGTACATAAATCTTTATTTGCTGTCACTCTGGGCACCATAGGTCATTTTCTATTTAATTGGCACACATCTTATTTTGTTTTGATTTAGGATTTAGCAATCTTGGCATATCATCTATCAATTACTTTTCTTGTTTATTGTCATCAGAGTTACGTTTTTGGGATTTTCAATGGAATAATATTGTGAACATTTCTACTTTGTTTGTAGGGTGAAGGACCCAGGAAGTTGATCCCTCTAGGCACCATTCCATTGGCTACTATTGAAAAGTTCTCCAAGCAGGCCAGTACCAGCAGTAGCACATTTATCTTAATGCTTTTTTTGGAAGTTGATGCTTTAGCTTCTACCATGCATGCTCACACTCCTTTATCACCACTAATGATTGCTATTTTTCTGTTTGTGTGTGTACAGATACACACGTGTCCCATACATACATTATTGTATATTTACAAAGATCTACATGTGTGTCTATAATATTCAAACACGGTATACATAAGTTGCATTATACAATCATGTATCTGTGTATGCAAATGTTTGAGTACTTGAGGGCAGTGTTTGATGTACTTGTCAAATAATGCTAAAATTGTATGGAAATCCTGCTCAAGGTAATTTCTAGCAGTTTGTAGGTTTCTTGGATCGGTCTCAAAAGATAATGGAGAAATAGTTTGCTTGGGATCCTAAAAGAAAAGCAACATAGTTAAATATGTATGAGGGACTGGCAGATGAATCAGAGGTCTATTGCAGTAAAATTTACTTTATTTCAAAAGGAATAATAGAAAACTTTATTGCATGGGGCTGGAATTCCAAAGGAAACAACAGTGTAACTATGAGTTTGGGTCAGGAAGCAGAAGAACACAGCCATTTTCATTGCCATTGTGCAGAAGTTCTGAATTGAGCTAAAAAACTCAACACTCCTTAGTGGAGAAGGAATTTTGCACCAATCTAAGTTTGTCTCTACATGCTTCAAACTTCCCTTTTGCTAAGGGCTTGATCAGAATATTAGCTAATTGCTGATCCATTGCTTCTTGGAGGCTAGAAGACTCAATTAATGTTTCTCATCAATGCTATGTAGTTACGAAACTTCGGCGGAGGCCTGCTCTCCTTGAATGTGCTCCTAGGAGCCTCAACATGCTCCTGAGCATCCCTCAACGTTTGTTCAAACCATTGAGGTCCCTTAACAGAAGAAGAAGGGGCTGAGGGTTCTCCCTCCTCACTTGAAGGTTGCTATCCTAAACTGGAAACAGCTGGAATCTTTGGAGATCCAACCTTCGGAGCTTCTTGCTTCTCATCCTTCTGTTACTGGAATGAATTCTTGAGATTTTCTGGATGCAATGTCTTCCTCAAACTTGACATCCTCATAGACTACTACTTTCTTTAGCTCTTGAATGTAGACTCTATAGGCCTTTGAAGTCTCACTATAACCTACAAATAAACCCTTCCTGATAGAAGGCTCTAATTTTGTCTTCTTCTCTACAGCTATATGGAAATATATTGGACAACCGAAGATGTAGAAATGACTCATCTCTGACTTCCAACCAGTAAATGCCTCATCTGGTGTCCTATCCTCCAACATCCTATGAGAATAGTTGTTTTGGATGTAGACTACTGTAAGACATGCATCTATCCAAAGAAGCATTGGCAAGTCTAGGTCATGATTCATGGCCTTAGCAGCCCCTTATGATTGATCGATTCTTCTGTTTTGCAGCCCCATTTCGCTATGGGTTGTACGTAGTTGTCAACTCCCTCATTATCCCTATTTCATTGTAGAAACCTTCGAACTCCTTGGAGGTATACTCTCCCCCATTGTTTGATCACAAGACCTTGATCTTCTTCTCCACTTGGTTCTCAAGTAGAGCTTTGAACTCTTAAAACTTGCTAAAGGCCTCATCCTTGGTATTTAAGAAATAGATTCATATCTTGTGAGAGAAATCATCAACGAAGGAAACATAATACATGCTTCCAACAATTGATCCTACTAACATTGGTCCACACACATTTGAATGCACTAAGTCTAAAATCCCCTTAGACCTTGCTTATTGCTTGGGAAAGCAGCCTTTGCATGCTTGCCAAGTGTGCATCGTCGAAAAACTTCTTATTGTTCAATACTGAACTTTGGAAGTTTTGTGACAACCTCCCTTAGAATAGGTAATGCTGCATGATGCAGATGGCCCATCCTCTTGTGCCATAATTCACATAGATTATCACTATTATGAACTAAAGCTGTAACTGGTTCATCGTGTAACTTATAAAGGTTACCTTCTCTAACCCCTATAATTTTTGTTGTAACTAGGTTAGATCCGTTTGGCTTGATAAGAACTTGTTGACCCTTGACTTCAATTGCAAAGCCTTTATTTGTAATATTCCCCCTTCATTTTTTTCGGATTTTATCAGCAGTAGTTTCATCATTATGTAACTCATGTATCGTTATTCTAGTATTGGAAGATGTGCTGGAGTTCCTCCCTTCATCAATAGCATCTGAAAGAATTCCCTCATTAAACTCAAAAAATATATTTTCATGAAGCACATTAGCACCAACTTCAAATAAAGGATTAACATAAGCCTGAAAGACATGCTGATGAAAATTTGAATTCCTCATTCTTTCAGGACAACAATTCAAATCAAAAGTATCTTGTATGAGATTAAGCTCTTCAAGGACTTTTTGAATTTCTTCAGCTCTTCTTTTTGTTTTCTTGTTCCTTGAAATAATGAGCAGCAATGATTTGATCTTCAGCTTCTCTTAAGGCCCCTTCAATTTCAAGCAATTTAGCTTTTGTTTGCTTGTTCCATTCCAAAGCCTCATCAACAACTGTTGATAAGGAGATTCATTTTTTGTCTAGACTAGATGACATTCATCGGCATGTGGAAAATCTGATTTATTACGTGCCAAGGAGTCAAGATGTTTGCTACATTCCTCTTATTGATTTGAAGTCTATTAAGAATGTTATGAAAGAAATCAAAACAAGTCTTTTGCACATCATTAGTGATAAGGATAGGGTTGCTAAAGTTGCTGATGAGGCTTTGGAATGGAACAAGCAAACAAAAGCTAAATTGCTTGATGTTGAAGAGGCCTTAAGAGAAGCTGAAGATCAAATCATTGCTGCAACTACATCCTCCTCTTGCTCACTCCAAGTTGAAATGAAGAGGTAATGGATCAAATAATACATTCGATCTTGCATACCCAAATCTATCAGCAATATACTTGTTGCTGAGCTCTGATACTACTATAGTATCCCCCTTAGTTATGATTTTGAAATATCAACACAATTTCACCTCTGTTAGCGTTAGCTCGAAATATAAACTAGCAAGAATAGTGACCCTTCACCTTTTGATCACCAAGATCCCAATGGAGAAACCTTGCCAAATATTTTGGATTATTTGTGCTCGATTCCCAATGCAGCCACAGTGAAATTCCCAATCTCCAAAGAGGGGTGACCAGCTTTAGAAATTCATAAACACCTTCAAAAAATATAAAACTTTGTGCAAAGGGGCACCCTAGCAAGGGAAAACCATAGAGCCAATACCCAAAACCAAGAGAAATTCACCCAATGAGCTATGAATGAAAACGTGCTATAGCCAAGCACGAACCAACAATAGTAGAACGGATTATACAACAACAATCTGTTTAAATAAATCAGAAATTGAAGCTCAATCTGCACTCCTAAGTGAATCACAGTCTTCTGTAAGTCAAGCTAGGTACTATCTTTCAAGCACGAAGATTTGAAAAAGAAGGTAAGAGGTATGCATTCCCCGAAGCAAAGCTCTGAAAATATTTGAGTAGCATAACATTGTCATAATTTCCAAAAGATACAAATGCAGGAGCAAGGCCTTAATAAAAAGACTTCAATTGGAAAATGAATCAATTGTAACTTCCAAGAAGTCGAACCATTCAACTTCCACAAGGAACGCCACCTTTTTTTTTCAATTTGCAAAAGAAATATTAAATTACCTCTTTTCAATTTTCTACTTAGGTGTCCAGGGTAAAAGGCATTTAATTTAACTTTTAAAAATATTTGACTTCTCCACTTAGGCGTCCAAGACAAGTCCCCTCTTTTAAAACAACTTAAGTCATTCACCTAGGCACAGGGTCCAAAAAGCAACGCTGAGAAAAGACTAAGTTATTAAAACTTAGCTTCAAGAAGGATGAAGAAGCCAACACCCAAATGAAATGCCTAATTGCCAAAAATAGAATGACGGACTGAAAATGATAGTGCTGTTGCTAGGATGACACTGCCAAAAGTAGACTTACCAAAAATAGCAAATTGCTATAAATAGTAAGTTTCCATAACTTCCTCTGAACATCAACTGAGCATAAATCATGACTTACTATAAATAGTAAGTGTTTGGAAAGGTTGACTAATTCAGATGCATGCCATACCACCATGAAGATCTCTAAAATCCCAGAAAAACCCAGAAACCTTTCCTGCAAGCAAGGCATCAGAGAGATTTGCATGTTATTTTTTTCAACATGCATGTTACCTTACCTTGAAGTTCTCCAAAAATCCAGAAAGCTCCAAAGAATAGACTGCCAAAAAGATTGCATGTGAGCCTCCAAAAGCCAAGCTGAAACCTCCTACAAAATAGGAAATCCTAATTTCCGTTTCCGATTAGCCTACAGGTTTTCGGAAATAGGTTAATTCCAATTGAAGAGTGTAGAGCTAAAATGAGGACATTACATTATCCTCCATAACTGAAAATGAAAGCAATTTTTTCTTGAGACTAGGAATAAGCAAAACATCGTCAAACTCCAAAGAGTTACTTGATTGTAAGCGAAAAGGAATTGTACCAACTCTTGCTACTTGATACTTGGCATCATTACAAGCTCAACTTGAACTCTAGAATTGTGTTTTCCTACATTGATAGAACATTGTTGGGTTGATGTCATATGTCTAGAGGCATCATCATCCACAAACCAAGCATCCTTTGAAATTGTGTTGGTAGAAAGACAAGAGACCATTGAGAAATCTTTCTGACACTTGGCTGCAAGCTTGTTCATCTGAGTTTCTACAGAGGTTGCTACTTCATGCTATTGTTGCTTACCTTGGTTCTTCTTCTTGTCTGGACACTTTGAAGCATAATAGCCTAACTTATGACAACTATAGCACTTGATTTTACTCAAGTCCTTTTCCCTTGACTGTGAGGATGAATCCTCATCCTTTCCTTTTTCCTTGCTATTCCTTAAGCCCTTTTCCTTTATTTCCCTTTTGCTGTCCAATGAGAGTTAAATTCCTGTCATCACTTTTCTTGTTGGCTTTTGACTCCATTTGAATTTCCTCTTAAATAGAATCATCCCACAGTCTCAAAAGAAGGAAGTTTTTCCCTAGCACAAATGCCCCGAACAAAAGCGTGCCATGAAGGTGTAAAACCATTCAATGCCAAATTCACTAGCATTGCTTCTTCAACCTTTTCCTTGATTGCTGCAAGCTAGTCATGAAGTTGAGTGACTATAAGGTAACTAGTAACAATATCCATACTAGACATCTCTATGGATTTGAGTCTATTTCTCAATGTCATTTTTCTGTTAATATTTTCACTTTGGAAAAGACTAATCAGAGTGTCAAACATCTCCTTGGCTGTTTTCTTCTTTGACAAGTGAGGAATTCAATTATCCTTCATAGCATCTAGGTATTAAAATATTAAATGTATATTAATGGTCATCTTATCTTTAGTTAGTTGTTAGTTAACTTGTTAACGTTTAGTAGCTTTTGTTTACACTTTCGTTTGTTTTAGCAACTTTCTGATTTTTGGTTTAGTTAACGATGGTTTCTTTTTAGAAACATCGTCTAGTAATTTTCTTTATAAGGAGTTTTCATCTCCTTTTGTAATCAAGCAATTATGAATATCAATTATCTTTTCATGGTATCACAGCTCAAGCTCAAACCTGATTAGTTTTAGAAATTATTTTAGATGATTTTCGCTGATTTTGGAGAAATTTTTTTGAAGGAGAAAATTGTAAAGTTTTTGAAAAAAACGAAGTCGTGGAGTTATTTTTTTTCCTGTCAGTTTTTTGTGGTGAAAATCATGGCAGATTTCATGAGGGTTTTTGGATGGTTTTTCAAAAGATTTCGTGGTTTCTTTTGCAAAGATTCTTCAACTTTTTATATGATTTTGTTTGGGCAGTTCATGGTTTGTGGGTGTGATTTTCTTGCCTTTTGTGGGTTTTGACAGTTGCAACTAGGGTTTTCAGAATTTTTTTGACTAGGGTTTTTGAAAATCCTCTGTTTTTGAGGCTGATTTTTTTCTTTTCTGATTTTAGATTATTTCTGGGTTTTTCGAGAACTTTTTTGTGTAGTCGTCAAATTTTTCTGGGTGTCTCGAAATTTGTGCCTTGAAATTTGTCTTTATTTTTGTGGCAGAAATTGCCTTGGTTTTCAATTTTTTGGAATTCGTGTCTTGGATTCTGTGAAATCAGTTTTATCGCCTTCTTAGTTTGTCTTTTTTTTTGTGTGCCTCGTAAAGCGTGCAAGATGGCGAGTTTGACCAACATCATGTTGGACAACAGTCAGAAGTTACAACTACAACACATGGAAGTAGTGTATGATGATGATATTTGAGTATTGATGTCTTGACCAGATTGTTTTGGGCACCAAGACACGACCTCTCACAGTTGATAAGGATCAGGAGAAGTTTGATGAGTGGTGGAGCCAAAAACCTTCAAGTGACTAATGTTTGGCTTACGTCAAGGCCAGGCTTCTTCAGGAGTCATCTTCTTTATAGCATGAGTAGGAGATTTGTTTAGAAGATAAATAGCAGTATACACTATTTCAGCCCAGAACTTCTTAGGAACATATCTATGCTCCAACATAGAATGTGCCATTTCAGTAATGGTGCTATTGCGACGCTTGACTACACCATCCTGCTAAGGGGTGTAAGGTGTGGTGAATTGGCATTTTATGCCATGTGCAACATAGAATGTGGAGAAATCTTTGGAACAAAATTCCCCCCAATTATCAGACCTAAGAGTAATAATAGAAGAACCAAACTCTTTTCCACCAAGGCCTTAAATTTCTGAAATATGCTAAACACCTTTGATTTAAGCTTCAAAAAATACACCCACATCTTTCTGCCGAAATCATCAATAAAAAGCAAAAAATACCTGGATCCAGTAACGGAAGGCGTGTGCATTGGACCACATACATTAGCGTGGACCAACTGTAAAACCCTGGAAGCTTGCCATGAGTCGCCATTGGAGAAAGCAATCCGATGTTGCTTTCCAGCCTAACAAGCCTCACAAACTCCATGAGTTTGAGTTTGAATCGCAGGTAGACCACCAACGAGATCATCTCGTCATAACTAAGAGAGATAGTGCATGTTCAAGTGCCCATAATGTTGATGCCAGAGACTGCTGATAGAAGTGCTCTTGGCTGCCATAGTGTGCTCTTGAGAATCACCAGAATCAACAAGTCTATAAAGACCATGATCCTCAAGTCCTTGAATGACTGTAGTCCGTGTCTCTCTGTCAACAATACTGCATGCATATTGAAGACGATGTCCAATTGAGTAGAGTGTCATAATCTGACTTATAGAAACTAAGTTCAACTCCATGCCAGGTACAAAGTATACATTGAGAAATATCAAATTTCTCCCACCAAACTGAATCTGAACGTTGCCTTTGCCGACAACAGTATACTCTTCGGCTCCTCGAAAGATAATTGAATCTCTAAAAGGTGTGTATTGAATGAACCAATCTAGATGATGCATGAAATGGCGTGAAGCACTAGAGTCAATGTACCAAGCAAAAGTGTTTACAGGATCTGTAGGACTCTTTGCCATGAATGCAAAGAAGGCAGACTCCTACTCAGTGTGCTCCGCCACATGTGCTTTCAGTCTAGACTCTCCTTGCTTGCCTTGTTCAGAGGCCAAGCGTTTCCGACAATCCTTCTTCATGTGGCCAAACTTGTGACACTAATTGCACTGAATATTCTTTGACTTCGAAGAATCTGAAGATTGCCCCTGATTGTGTTGCTGAAAGGACAAAGGATTGCCCTTATTCTACTGAAATGTCTTTGTAGGGAATGCCTGCATTGAAGAGGATGACGTGGTACTAGTACCAAACTGTTGTTTCCAACGATCCTGCTGTAGAAGTTTGTTGCAGGATTTGGAAACTTCAAGTCAGCATTAGTCGTTGTAATGTTGAGTGTCTCAATAAAGTGCTCATACGGATGTGGTAAACTCTTCAGAGTGATCACCACCATATCTTCTTCCTCCATCTTATGACCAATAGCCTCGAGCTGATCTCGAATGTCCTTGATTTTGGTCAAGTGTGCCTACAGAGGTGTATTCTCATCCATGACGATGGAAAACAACATGTTCTTTAGAAGGAACGCACGAATCTTGTCGGAAGTCTCATGAAGATCTTTTAGAAGATCCCAAATCTCCATTGATTTACCTAAAGGAACCTAAGGTAACTGGTTATCAGTGACTGATAACTTTATGAGCATAACGGCTTCCTGATTTTGCTCATCAAACTTCTCTTGATCCTTATCAACTATGAGAGGTCGTGTCTTGGTGCCCAGGACAATTTGGTCAAGACATCAATACTCAAATATCGTCATCATACGTTGCTTCCATGTGTTGTAGTTGCAATTGTTGAACTTCTGATTGTTGTCCAACATGATGTTGGTCAAACTCGCCATCTTGCACGCTTTTCGAGGCACAAAAAAAAAGACAAACTGAGGAGGCGATAAAATTGATTGCATGGAATCCAAGACACGAATTCCAAAAAACTGAAAACTGAGGCAGTTTCTGCCATAAAAATCAAGACAAACCCGTTGGCACAAATTTCAAGGCACAAATTTTAAGACACCCAGAAAAATTTGACGACTACGCAAAAAAGTTCAAACTCAGAAATAATCTATAAAATCAGTAAAAAAAATTCAGCCTCAAAAACAGAGGATTTTCAAAAACCCTAGTCAATTTTTTTTTTGAAAACTTTAGAGAACAAATCCGCGGCTAGACGATGATGAAAACCAGGGAGGTCGCTGCCAAATCGCGGCCAAAAGACAACTAGGAATTGTGGCCAAAGAAAAATGAAGTCGCACCCAAATTTTTTTCAGAATTGCGGCCAAAAAAATATGGCTTAAAATATCAGAAACCTGCTTTTGGAAATCCACGAGCTAGGGCACAGACACAAGCACGAGCAGAAAAACGCTTCTTAGAGAAGCCAAAAATGCGTATGACAAAAATCCGCACAAAAACCCCTCTGAAAATTGCGGCCCTAGAGAGCACAAAATCGCGGCTCCAAATCAGAAAAATCGTGGCCCTAAACGCATCCAGGTTTGCAAAGAAAATCCGCGCCAACAAGTTTGAAGAAAAACGCGCATCAGAAACACGCGATTATCATGTAAAAAGACAAAATTTTTAGATGAAAATTGCAGGTTAAAAAGAAACCTGCGATTTTAAAATCACGTCTCTTCCTTCCTTCAAGACTTCCACGATTTTTTTAATCTCAAACCCTTTAATTTCTCCAGTAAACAAGACCCACGAATTTAGAAAAAAAATTTGGCGCCTAGAATAAATCCGTGCTGATACCATGTAAATTTGGTAAATAATCAGATACGTATATTGACAGAAGAGCCTTGCTCTTATAGAATTTACAAACCCTACAAATTAGGGAGTATCAATAGTTAACTAACACTACAAACAGTTAACTATACACTACAAATAGTTACAAACAGATAACTAAGACACTACGAATAGTTACAAATAGATAACTAAGAGTTACAAATAGATATAGAGGATAGTGACCATTAATAGGTAATATATTATTTTAATAGATTTCAACTTGTTTCGAGAGATATTGCAAATAATGATTATAGAATCAACTTTCCAACTTTAAATATTGCTAACAATTCAATTTATACCAATTTTTTTGCAAAATGTAATTGAAACAAAAATATTTTTATTTAACCTGAATACTGCTGTTACAAGCTGATATTTTCAGAAATTACAAACAATAAAATATCTTCATTCAAAACTCAATATTTAATTTCCATAGTGCTCGCCTGGACTTTGGAGAATTGAACACTCCAATCAGCAATCTCTTTGCACCCCCTTACAACTTGTACAGTTAGCTTTTACGTAGTATGGCACCCATATATAAAGTACGGTAGCATATAATAGTGTTGCGATTGTTTTTGGGAGGCAGCAATAAGTGTAGAAGAGCCTTTTTAAGGCTGTGTTGACCAACTACCAAGCTTAAGGTCTTCGAAGATGCAACACTCATTTTCATGTGACAAGTACGACTCTTTTTTTTGTTTGGAGTCTTTAATATGTACAGCCTCTTTGGGGAACTCCACAGTGGTATGGCTGGGAATCAACTCAGCATTAAAATAATATTATATAATTACCCCTTTCACTGTACACACATTCATTGATAATTTCTACACTCTTCCACCATTCACATGCACCACATTAACAAATTAATTATTTGCGTGCAAATTTCAATTAATTTGTATCTGGTATTTTGATGCCGGCAATTATGAATAAAACTCTCCGCTCAAGCACAATTGTGAAATTTGTGTGATTTGACCTGCAAACCGGCTAGGGTAGATGTCTCACCACCGAAACCAATTCATTGAGGGTTTTCGTCCTAGGGATTGCTCTCATAGAAAGTTTCGAGTCTCCATAAAGAAAATAGAATTAAGCATATGCAAATGAGCTTTCAAATCACCTTTGATAATGTCCCATAGAATTTTTATGAATTTACTTTTAATTTCCTGCTCAAAATATATCATTTAAAGCACTTTTATAAAGTGACTTTATAATATTTCCCTTTTAAAACATTTAAGTCACTTTATTAAATTAATTAAAATAAAATCATTGAGAAATTTACTTTATTGGATGACTTTATTTAATTAATTAATTTATTCTCTATCAAAGCCCAAAATTAGCCTATGGGAATTAAATAGGCTAAAAGGGATGCTTTCGGCTACCCAACAGAAGGGGACATTACATATAATATATTCATTGTCTAATAAAAACAATCAGTAATGAGCATCACATGGGTCTTCATCAAGACTAGGCAACCTCACTTCCACTCTAAGTAAAAGTATGTTGGTTATATGACTTCTCAAAAAGTGAATATTGTGTGGTAATAGAAACATCGAAGTCAGCTTGTTGAAAGTCTATATCCCACAACTTTATTGCCCTGTCCTTGTATTCACCATGTTTGTGCGTAAAAAGGCACAAGTTCGATTGCACGTAAACTAGCTCCTCTTTGTTACTTTTTGCCAATCAGTTGCATTTCATTGAGTAGATTGAGTATGTACTCCAATTCTGCTGAAGTGGAACTAGGAACCTATTAAGGCAATTCAAGAGAGTTTTTAAATTGCAAATCAAACTTCAAATTTTAAAACAATAATTTCAAAACTGGAAAAAATCAAATTTATAGTGTTTGTGATAAAAATTAAGAAATTTACTAGTGATAAAATTTTGATTATGAAAGTCTAGAGGTGTGGTAATTTATGGTCATTGAGTTACCACCAAGAGTCTACATCCTTCCTAGTCATGAAGATTGGACACAATTTGACTAGTTAAGGCTACAAAATTAGCAAACTCATTTTTAACTACATCCTCTATATCAGGATTGAGAAAGATTTTACTAAGTGCTTGTTTGTTCCCTTTGTTGACTTCTACATCATTGTATGGTGGCACCCTTATTGGTAAAGAAAGGATCTCATTGTTATAGTATTGAGGAGTCATTGCAAAGGAAGAAAGATCCATTGGAATGGTCATTTTGTTCCATTGCTCAACACAAATTGTCTATACATCTTTGAAGAATGTTTCATTAGGATCTTGCTTCTATTGACTTATGATAAGTTTTATCTTCTCAATGATTGAGTTGTTGCCATTGTATACCTCTCCTAAATATGGCTTATCCATGTTAGTAAAGTGGATCATGCTCATTTTGGTGAAACTAAGAAGATATTCTCTATGATCCCACAAGTGTCATCTAGGATCATTTGCTTTACATTTGTTACCCTCTAACTATTGGATTGCCTCCATACAAACCAAAGTTGGCTGATGACTATGCTAGAAAGAAATTGTTGCACCTTCACAAGTTATCTCAAGAAGATTGTGTTAGATGTAAAATCATTGTCAACAACCTATTTGAAAATAAAAAATAAAATATTAAAATATTAAAAACAAAGAATAAAACATATTAAAGTTTAAAAAAGTATATTACTAAAATGAAACATAAAATTTTAAAATTATATTGTTTCAATTACTTTTAACAACTCTAATTGTGAGAGTGATCTAAAAATGGCCTACAACATTTGGTGGTTATGATAAAAATGGCTTCAACATAGACTTGTTTGATCCAATCTATTTTTTGGTCCAATTTTGGTAGCATTAGGTTGAGCGAATAGACAATACAAGGTGTTCAAAATATATGTGAAAATTGTGCTTCAAGCAATACTAGCTGCTTTGCGATTCTTCACATTGCCCATTATGACTTGTACAACATTTTGGGTACCCACTTTTAAAATGTAGTGTTTAAGGATGTTAGAAATAAATTACGTGTCCTTCACTTGACCATCATAATTCACAACTTTCTAGAATCCAAACAAATGAAAACTAAAAGTTAAAATTGTAAATCATTTATAAATTAACTATAATAGTTTGTAAGCTATGTATATGCATTTTTTATTTTGAATTCTACTTTAGAAATATAGGCTTATTAACAAGTTTGAGAAACACAGAAGCTGGAAGAGGGAAATATACATGGCAACTGCAAGTAGGAAGATGAAATATACTTTGATGGTATTCTAAACCAATCCTTTCCTCCTCAGCTGTATTAAAATAGGTTAAGGTTCCAATCTATTGTCTCAAGGGGATGAGCTGCAAGCACAATGAAATAATACTTGAGTGGTCAGCAAGGCTGGAACTCTTGCTTTGTGACTTGAGATAGAGATATGGGCGATGTTATTTTGAGGCTTCCAGAAGAAATTGGTTGTGAATGTTTGCTAAAAGTGGTATCTGCAGAAAATCTTCACAACCTATGCTTGGCTACTAAGTTACCGGTTCGGTTTTGGGTTTGTGTTCGAGAATCCAGTTCGCTGGTTCGGGCAAATTTTTTTTTGGGGGTGGGTTCGTTTTGGATTCGGTAATACAAAAACATATAAAAATCAGAAATATATACATATTTGCAGCAGTAATTAAGTTCAGAATACACCACCATATTAATAGTCAAATAACATAGCAAAAATTAATTGTATATATATAAGTAATAAGAAGTATAAAGATACATTAATATGAGATATCCTTCTCCAGACTCTATTGCATAAGTATATTTCTATATTGTATTTTATATAAATTTATTTAAAATATATATGCTAGTATGAATACAATATAATTATATAGATACTAATATTTGCAATCAATATTTTAATATAAATATTAAATTTTAATATTAATAATAAATTATATTTATATACCATTATTATAATAATTTTGTCAACATTATAATTAGGTTCTTCATTATTACTATGTCAATGTAATATATATACATTATAATTATATTTAAATTAATTTTAACATTAATAATATAAGTATTAATATTAATATATTAATTATTTTGAAGTTATTCTATTTATTGAAAATTTATTTTATTTAGTGAGTGAAAGGAAGGAGATCCGAAGCATCACAATGGTGGAGCGATACTACAGCTTCTCTGCGGTGTATGGGTAGGGTCATCTGCATTGATTCAAGTTCTAGAGCAGCCTTAGACATAAAATACCGTGATTGAAGCCCCTAAAGGAGAATTTGGTGTGTTTCCACTGCATTGATTTGAGTTCTCGAGCAGTGTGCTCTACTTTGTATATCAGTCACGTGGAGAATTGAATGGATGTCGTGCCCTTGTCTGAAACCATTAGAGCAATCTTTGAACACCCCTGTAAACACCTCGTTCAGAACCAAGCACAGATTAAAACTAGCGAACCTAAGAAAAATGTACAAAATTTGTTGCAAATTCTTTCGGGTCCGTTGAAATTGAACCCACAGTCAGCATTTCATACCCTTACTGAACCCACAGTGCAAAATTCGTACCCTGTCTGAACCAATCACAGACCAAACCAAAATATCGAACCTGGTCCGTTTCAAACCCGAACTAGGGGCCTAAAACCAGCGAACTAGTAACTTAGCTTGGCTATGACTCCTATTGAAGAATGCAGAAATTGTTCACAACCTATGCAAAAAATGTTATTGTTTGCTATTTTCTTATTTGTTAGACTAATGAAGTGAAAATCATCATCATTTAGGGTTTAGGACACATTTTTTATGGTCAAAAGTTAGACAAAATGTATGGGAATGTCGCTCGCCATTGGAATCACCCTAGAATTGCCTTGACAATCTAGAGTCACCTTGGTATGCTTATGAATGATTCTGATAGGATTTGTCAGCAAAAAAATGTGTCATGGATTATTCAACAAGCAATTCGAACCTTAATCTGATTTCAAAATAAATTGTATCTGGGTATGTTTGGTTTTTTTGCCGAATAGGTAACGTAGGTGATAACTAGATAATTTCTGAGATAGCGTGAGATCAAATGAGCGTCTAACTGTTGCTGACTATATAGAAGTTTCCATTTGGTAGATTTTGTAATGGATCTCATTTCAAGTAGGCATCCCAAAAAAACAAGTAGAAGTCACCTTGAACGAAACAAATGAGTGAGACAAAATTTTATGTTGTGTCTGTCAAAATCATTTCAATGTAGGTAGGATACAAAGATTTCGGTCATTGAATTTGATGCTCTATTTTTCTCTTTGGTGCTATCAAAAAAGTGCAACCCTCTTATTTGGCCTTTCCAATATGATAATCCGTACTTACTAAAGATCCAATTGATTGATTATGCCCGAATTGATCATAGCTATTTCCATATGAACTTGCTTGAATATCTCATGAACTTCTGTTGGTCTCGTAGCTAAAAACTCCTTCAACTTGCTAGGCTAACAAGGTCCAATCTCAATCTCTTCAATGATATCAAGTGCAAGTTCGCTTGGCACCAATCTCTTCAATCTCTTCATGATCAAATTGTTTTGTTCCTCTTTAGGAATACCCATTCGATTTCACAATTCCTCAAGTTAGCTCTTGGATCTCTAGAACCACCTTTTCCTCTCAATTTCTTGAGATTCCATGGTATTAGTTAATTTGGCAAGGCTTATCATCGCTTATGCTCATTGACTCAATGCATGTACAATTATCTGAGTTGAGATGAACTTTAGTAATGATCTTGGAGAATTCTATTCTCACAATAGTCGAAGGATCATGAATAATGTCACATAGTCAAGAAATTTTTGGAGCTTGTCATTCTTTTATCAGCCAATTTTGCAAATGGGGATAGCTCCTCCAATTGAATCCTCTCAAACCAACTAGAGGCCTTTTAACTTTAGGGTCCACATTTTTTAACTTGGATGTGCACCAATATGTGAATACTTGACTTTGCAGCTTGTTAGTTCCCCAAATGGAATGCCTTTTCATTCTACATTGTGGTCAATGTTGCCACTTGTGGGACCCTGTTTTAAAGAAAGGCATGTGAATCGTCTCAAACCAATCAAATTCAACTTGGATGTGCACCAACACATGAATACTTGATTTCACAATCTATGCGTTCCCCAAATAGAATGCCTCTGCATTCTTCATTGTGGTCAAAGTTGTCACCTGTGGGACCTCCTTCTAAAGAAGGGCAAGTGATGCACATGATTGATTATGGTTTGTGCAATCAATTTGGCAATATTGGAACCTTGATTTGATACAATTATTGTCAACTTTCTATCCCATTGGATAAGGCACATTGGCTTGATAATCTGGCTCATCAGCTACAATAGTGAATGACTTTGGTAATTATTAAGTTGTCTAGTGATCTTAACATGTTAAGTTGATTAAAGGTGTGTCTACGGTGTTGAGTTTTATTATATATTTTGTCACATAGGCCCCCTTTTTAAGTTATTATTAATTTTTGCACATAGTTGGGTTTGTTAGCATTTTAATTTGTCTTTGAAAAACATGAAATAGAATAGTGCGTGAGGATAAACTTCTCTTCAAATTGCAAGGGAAAGCTCCTTGTGATCTAAACCTATACATTAAGCTAAACTAGCCCTATACACAAAAATCTAGACAAGATAAACATATATCAACACTTTATAATATCTTCTTGGGTTTTTGCATTGATAAAATTACTGCTTGCCTATGTTTTTGCCTTGGATACAAGCACCAAACCAATAACAATCATGCCTTGCAAGTGAGATTTTATGAATGAAAGTAACATGTCTGAAAGCACAAACAACACCTTGCTGGCTAAAATAGAGACCAGCATTTAAATGCATGCTATAATTGGTAATAGCAAGACATAGATGACACTTGATTTCAAGAATTAAACAGTTAATTTGTATACAAAGTCACAACCGACATAGACAGATATCCTCGATACAAAGCTTGATGCTAAAATCTACTTTCAATTCAATTAATTGAATTACAAACACAAGTTCAACAAAACTTAAGCAATATAAGTGTAACATCCATTCTCATTCTTAATGTCTTGTGCCGAAAACACATATTTGTAGGTTACAAAGAGTATAGATTTTAGGCGTTTAAAATAATAATTGATTATCCCCAAAAATAGATGTTTTAAAGCACAAACACTTAAAGTTGCAAAAACAGAAAAAAAAAGGGAATGCTAAAGCAAAACTTTTTAAAGAACTATAATTATAAAATAAAATGGCCTAAAATAGGCCCTCAGCTCTTTGACTGCAAATAGAACACAACCGGAGTATCAATTGCTATATACAACTATTGCTAAAAATTGCAATTGATGCATAAATACCCTTTGTGATTCTAATGCATTTCTTCATTTTGAAACTTGTTGTTTCTTTGCTTTGAAGCTTGGCAAATCTTGTGAAGAACTTGAAATCCTAACTTCCTGTTCAGTCAACAAACTAAAAAATCCATCACGTAGGGTTTGAAAAGGTGAAAACAATTGAAACCCTTGTATGAAGATCTGACAAAATCTTGAATCTGCAAAATGACAAAAATTCTCAACAAAGATGTGAAGCTGCCATAAAAGTTTGCAATGTAGAAGATTGCAACATCTCTTATTTTTCTTTTAAGAATGACTGAAACTTGGTCTTAATCATGGGCGTATATCACAAGTCAGCAACACGCACATAAAACCCCAAGTGTTTATTTCAGTCTTGAACAACAATTTTACACCAACTAAACCCTTACTAGCAATGCTTTGCAAAAATCAGGAGATTTTGACTAAAAGGATCCCTCATCCTTGCTGTTCCAGTGATATATGCTTGGTAAAAAGGACATGTTGAAGGGTGTCGAACAATTATAATGTATCACTCAAAGATCTGCTGTTATATATATCTAAAACATTGCCTTTTGTTCCTGTGGGAAGTCGAAACCCCTGCCAATTCTGCCTTTGTCAGCCAGACTGCTGAATGAGTGAGATTTCCACTTAAATGCCACCCTAGTCACTCCTGCTCACATGACTAAAGTCTTAGGCTGAATTTAATTTTTTAACCTTCCCTTAATCTGCTATATTATCCGAGTTTATACCAAATCAAACTAGATGGCAAAGTGTTTCCTTTTAAGTGCTCCTTTAGAAACTTAAGAGGTTAGAAAGCTAAAAAGAAGATAAGAAAACAAATACTTTAGTATTTAACCTCCACCTCTGCCCACCTGGTCACATGATGGCTGACATGACTTGTATAAGTCTTGTTATATATTTTAACTGAATATTAAATCACCAAAGGACTGTTTATAGTCCAAACACTATGCATCCTATGATTTTCATCTTTGACTAAGCTACTGACATTTCCAAATCATGTAATGTTAACCTGCTATAGTCTTAAAAACTGTATCACCACCTTAGGACTTAGCCTTTTCTCCATTTGTTCACGTGTGCAGTTGTAGCTTTCTACAATTTTTCCTTAATTACAATTGGCCAACTGTCCAATGAGAGTGGAGTAGCAAACTAAAATGAAGGCTTCAAAAGCTATAGCTTCGTTCAACCTTAACCATTCCTACTTCTGTCTAACAACACTACCTCCACAAATACCTAAGCTCAGGTAAACTGCCCCACAATCGATCCCACCTCCATTTTCCGACCCTAAAATTGAGATGGGAGATTGGCAAATAAGATCTTTATTCTATTCTATTAATGAGTTATGCTCAATTATAATTATAACTGATGACACAAACAATAATGACTCAAGATTATCCCAAGGACTATTTATGATAATTTTCACTGAGAGGTGCATTCTACATCTCACATCAACTTGGACTTTTGGTAAGGGTGGGTGGATAGATGGATGCATGGGGAACATTTATGGATTATGTTTTTTTATGGATATGTAACTCTTAATATTAATCACAAATTACAAAAATTAAATATATAACACATGCAGTGAACATCATAAGCCAAACATTTCCAAACAGACAGCAAATTGAAAAGTTAGATATATAACATTGACTGCATATTTGCATGTATTATAATAATATATAATGCATGATCTACATATAAATATAAATTAGTACAAATCCATTTTAACACAGATCTAATATGTGTCAGTATGTATACAAAGATTTGAGGTGCCAATTCCACTACAAGCTAAGTTTAGCAACATATAGATTGGCACTTTGATTGTTGGATGCCTCTTGACACATATCTGATCCATAGGAAGATGAATTTGTACTAGGCTCTATTTCAACTCAATGCATGTCAATGTTGAGAATCTCTATGCTAATATATTGCAAGAAATGCCATGGATAAGTAACTTTTCTAATATCTTTGTAATTATAATCTAAGTTGCCGGTTCCGGTACTGGTTTGGGTTTGGGTTTGGGTTCTAGTTGGTTGCTAAACTTTTTGGGGGTTTTTGTTAGTACAAAAACATGTAAAATAATATATATATATTTTTGGGGTGGGGAGGGGAAAGGGGGTTTCGTTTGTTAAGTACAAATACATGTAAAAAATAATATATATATATATATATATATATAGCCTAGAAGCATGAATTAGATTAGAATATCACATAACATCATATAAACAACAAAACCACCATAAACTTGAATGTCATTTAAAACATGCATGATAAATATTCATCATTGAAACTTGAATTGTGGTAGCTTGATATACGAGTCTATTGATGCCGTGGTTCAATTTGTATGATTTTTGAAAAAGAAGACAACTGAGTAGAGGTATCAGCATTCTTTAGAAATCATAAGAATTTGTTAAGTACACTAGCCATTTTGATGTCTTCTTGCAGTCTCAAACATTATTTTGTATCATTGTTACATTGGTCTTGAGAGTGGTAGCTTAATATAGCTCCACAATACAAAATCAGGTTTACCTGTGCAGTGTAACAGTGGCATAGGCAGATTTTTGTTTGAAAGAACCATAGGGTGACTGCACAATTGAAGTGTATAAACACATATCTTTTTGTAATATCAAGGATACTTTTTGAATCTTCCATGCATTGCTAATCTAAAAGGAAAGGTCTTTTGCCTAATCTGTATGCAGCCATGCTTTTGACATTGTCAAAAAGAGCAAAACTTCCTTAATGATGCAAAGGCATGGCCAAGCAGTTCTAACTCTCTACATGAGAGAAGAGAGATGTTGGAGAGCACATCAAGTCAGTGAGAACAAAAGTGTAATGTGTTTTAGTTTGTAGTATTCCTCTGTTTCTCTACAAATGTGTGATAATTTCTCAGTTCAATGATGCAAGAACAATTTTTGAAAAAAAGAAAGTTGTGTCACAGTTTGCTTTCAATCCAACAAGCAAAAATGAAAGCTCAGCCTCTACGAATGAAAATGCTTGTTTGCAAAACAAATGAATAAGAATGAGGAAGTTAAGGTGTTTAGAGTGATTTAGAGGTCACTTTTAGGGTTCCCTTCGGCGTGGGTCAAAGTCAAACTCCATAAAACATTAAAAAATGCTCAAAAAAACACTTTTTGGATGCCTAGGCACGTGGGGTCTGTCTTGGTTCGCTTGGGTTCTGTCTTGGTTCTGCCTGGGCGGACCGGACCCAAAAATGAAGGACCCTGGTCGAACCCACAGGCGAACCGAACTAGGAGTGAACCAGGACCAGAACCAAGGGTAAAATAGAAGAACCTGGTAACATAGATTATAATTATATCATAATTGATAATTATTATGGAATATCTCCTCATCTATAATCTATGGAGTTTCAGTTTCCAAGGCAGAAAATTTGGACTAATATTTGCTTATACAAAATCCTTGCTGATGTGATGGTTCAAAATATGCAACTATAGGATATGCATTACAAGGTAAATATAGTGCAACACAATGGTAATGTAATCTTATTTGATGCCTTATATTTTCCTGCAAAACTTTTAAATGTGTTCATTTTCTTTTTCATTTGAAACTTTTGGTGAAACAATTTCCTTTTTGTTTTCAAATTATTTTGGTTCCTATTGGCTTTAACCAGGCGGCCAGAAATAACACATTTAAATGCTCTTTTATGAAATCTATCATGAAACTTGTTTATCGAATTAATTTCCACATTAGAGCATGCAGACATAGTTTCATGCAATGGTAGGAAAATAAGTCCTTATTACTATTTTGTCTATTGATATCATGATTGTATTTGTTGCATGTTATCTTTTCTTCTAGTTCAATGTTTTGGTGGATTGAATTTAAGTTTTTTGAGATTCAGGCACAACACATCCAAGAATATTATGGCATAACCTTTGATCGACTGAAATATTTCCTTGTTTGGATCCTTAACAACAAATGTTCTTTTTTATTTCATTATTAAAATTATCTAGTTCCTAAGAACCTGTTAAATCGTTATTTACTAGATGGAAGTTAGCAATTGTATGCAATCAATTTTGTTAGTTTTGTGGAATTGAAAGTCGGTTCATATGGTTTTGCATTTTTTGTGCTAATGGTACAGGTGGCACGAGTAACTCCTGTTTCTCGTCAAGGAGATAAGATTTACTCCCATCAAGGAGAGAAAATTCCTTCACGACGTCTTCTTCAAGTTATAGGTATATTTATATGGACACGTTTCCAAATAGGGGGGTTTTTGAGAGAGATGTCTTCCATACAAGTTTGATTTTGATTGGATATCTGATGTAATATATTTGTTTTTTATAGTAAAATCTTAAGAAAACATGCAAAGACAACATATATATATGGTTACAAAATGGAACAAGTCAGCCCATTTCCCTCTAAAAAGGTGGACATCATAATTCTCTTAAGTAAAACGAACTAGGAAAGAAATAGTCATTCTCCGTCAAGAGGTCAGCAGATCTCTTATAACAAATCCATGTTGTTAGATCATCACTGTCCACTACAATGACACAATATGTAGGTGAGTTTATTTATTACAATGAAGACAGCTTTTGCAACTCTCCTGAAACAGAAAGAGGGAAAGAAATAAAATTTTATTTATCCACAGATGACAAAAGCAGGTCAATGCAACTGAAAAGCTACCAGTTAGATTCAAGAAATACTAAGGTTGAAATGACCCTAGGCCAAGATGGTCAATTCAATCATTGAAATGGATAAGTGTGCAGGGCACCACAAACATAAACACATGCTGAAATAACCAAGAAGGATAATGGTAAGGCTAAAATTAAATTATTCTCAATATTGCTAAATATGTAATAGAAACTTCTCAGTGAACCTTGGAAGCAGTTATAGAGATTCATAAGTGTATGTGAAAACAAGATTGCAATCTCACAACCTTCATATTTTTACTCTAGAAGAAAATATAATATATTTACTTTCAATCCTTTGTTGTTAAGGGTCGTTGATATTTAATCCTCACAGTACGTGTCGAATTCTTTGCATACCTCAATAAAGAATTCTTCCAAATGAGAAACTGTATCAGAGATTCACAAGTACATTTGAAATGAAGATCACAATCTGACAACCTTCGTACTTTTCCTCTGGAAGGAAATAAAATATATTTGCTCTCAACCTTTTGTTGTTACGGGGCATTGATATTTAATCCTCACAGCATGCATCCAATACCCTGGCTACCTTAATAAATTATTTTTATAAAAGAAAACCACTAACCTTACCTATAACTCTGATAAAGGAGAAAGGTAAACAGGAGGTGAAGAAGATAATCAGACATAATCTACTATCTTGACACAGTTAGGTACCTCCAAAGTCCAAAAAACAACATAATACCAAACACATGCCTTGTGAGTAGGAACCAGCAATCTTATAAATTGAACTTTCATGTGTCAATTGTGCACTAAGCTCGAAATGGTTCAAACCATGAAAATATGTAATTGAAATATATGAAATCATTTAAAAATGATGACGCGTTTAAATGATACTTATTATTAAACCGTAGAGACCCCACACATTTCACTCCTAGACAGAAAATTGACTTTTGATAAAAATCTTCGATCTACTGGGAGCACCACTGAGGTGGTTTTCTGAACAAAATGGTGATTTTAGGTTGAAACAATGTTTTTTAAATCCACCGCCATAGATCAGCCACCTACAAGACTCTGATTTTGGTGTTTGGACTGATGATCTTAGGGTTTTGATGCCTTCTAGGCACAATGATGATATCTATTTTGCTCCAGGATGCATTGTTTGAATGCTCAAGGCCGAATTTTGCAGAAAATGAACAGGCAATTGTAGATCTAGAGCTTTGATACCATGTTCGAGTTGATTGAACTTTCACAACACCTCAAGGATCACTTGCAATTAAAACACCCTATCACACAGGAGAAAATAAATTGATTTGATATGAAGCTTGAGATTTCATTAGATGCAAACTGATAATGATTACAATATACAATGAAACCCTTGTTATAAAGAGAAGGATAAAACTCTAGATGAAGCTCTAGGATTGGATTAAATTAGATCATGACATTTGTCTTAATCCTATGACTTGAGACACAAAAAATCACATGACCTACGTAAGCTTAAGCATGCTAGTGTGAATCGGTCCTAATAAGAACTAATTAGGTAATTTACCTTTTTCACACCAAAGAATAAATCTTTTATTCTTGAATAAAGGAAACTTTCTATTATAATTGGAAGAGAGCTTCTACCTCATGTTGTCGGTCTTTAGCTTTATCCCAAAAAACAAATAAAAGTATGAACAAGTAGAAAACACATTTTCGCATAAAATTACTTTAGTATCAACAAATATATTGACCTTGGTTCTATAGTCACCCTATAGTTTCCCATTTCCAATATGAATTGTTTCTCAGGTGGTGTCTCTACTAGTTCTATTAATAGGTAAAAATTTCAATAATCTAGTAAATATCTATTGGGTATCCTATTGGAATGACATTTATGAAATTGAAGAATTTGAGGGGTATACATTTGCATAGACTGTAATAATTAATTTTTGTATCAATATATTGAAGGATATTATTTCTATATCATGCTTTGAATATTATTTGGATATCTGCAAAATTCAAAGTGATCGTATGCTTCTGGTCATTTCTGCTCTGATCTTTGGATATGTCATTTATGTTACATTTGATGTGATTTTTCATTAAAGTAGATTTTTTGATTTACCCATCATTTCCCAGGTAAGGACATGCGGATTATCCTCTTTGGATTTCGTCCAAGAACGAAGCAGGTTAGATATTGTACAACAGTTGAATCATTTACAGTTCTTGCAAATTATTTTAATGGTTAATATAAAACTCAAATTCCTTGAATTTTAGTTATATTTCAGTTCATTTAACCATTAATATGTTTTCTTAATAAAATTAATGCTTCTCCCGAACATAAAAAAATGTCTTTTTTTCTTTAGCTTCTTAAATATCTAGTAAATGGATATGGACAATTTCTGCAGAGGAGAGCGATTTTTGATGGACTGACAAGGCATATGAGGCCATCTCGACTTTGGGATTTGTATGCATTCACCTGTGGTCCTCATGTGTTCACAAACTTTGATCCAAAGGTGCGGTTACATCGCGAGTATCTTAGGCTTCTTGGCAAGAACAATTTGTTGAGAAGTGTAACAAGCTTTCATAAAGAGAGAATGTATTTGGTCTCAAATAAGAGTTGGAGAATAACTGATGTAAATTCCAATTACAAACTATGCCCAACATACCCTCATCTTTTCTTAGCACCTTCAAATATCAGGTATTGCATGGAATGGTTTATATAGTGTTGAAGTAGCATTTTTACATTTTCAGCATTCTGTTTCTGGTTTTCAAACCCAATACAACAAGTAGTGCTGGCTTAAGATTACTTAGCTCATTTCATTTGTCATTCTGTAAGCGATGAGGAGCTGTCACAAGCTGCAACTTTTCGTGCACGGGGAAGATTACCAGTTGTTACATGGTGCCATCCTGGTATGCACATGTTTTCCTTTCAAGAGAAGGTGGTCAAATTCTGTTCACATCAAACTGAATACTATCTTATTAAGTAGTGCAGTCTTACAACTCTTTATGATGAAAATTAGAGCTGAGCATACTAGTTGAATTATCTGGTTTATAAATTAAACTAAATTCTACTCATCATTTGCAATATTACAGAAAATGGAGCTGTTCTGGCACGTTCCTCACAGCCCTTGGTTGGTCTTATGATGAATTCTAGGAGGTAAGGCATGCAATTTCTTCAATCTCATTCCCTAGTTTCAATGTCCATCTTTTTACTGATTTGGTGGATGCCTTGAAGAGCTTGTTGTGGTTGTTAAAGAAAAGTAGCAATTGGGAAAAAAAACCCATAAAATTAGCTTTGTTGTGTATGTAGGTGTTAAGTTTCAAAATTCTAATTTAGATGTTCAAGTATTTGAAGTTTCATATGCTATGCAATGCCTTTTTCTTAGTTTTGTAATTTTTGCTATGTATTATAAGTTGTCTTTACATGTGTCATTCTCTTGTGAAACCTCATTGCAGCAATGCTGATGAAAAGCTTGTTGCTGCACTCTGTGCTCAAACATCTGGCAGCAAATATGAAAGCAGGTATGGTTATTTCAAAATATACGTTCATTATGTGTAGCTTTTGAGCCAGGGTTCTTATTTCATGGAAATATCATGAGTCTTATATTGGGAATGTGAGTGTACACTTTATTTTTCTTCATTATATTATACATGTTTGTATTTACAATCATATTAGATATTGATCTTATTTCAGAATCACTGGCCTGTAAACATAGTATTAGTAGCTACTAGTTTTCTTGAGTTGTTTTTTCTGAGTTTTGAAAGTATTCAAGCTTTTTAGCAATTGTGACATGCTATTGTTGGTTTTTTGTGATATAAAATATTATATCTATAGAAATAAATTTCTTAGAATTTACCAAGCATTGGTGTAACGGCTGTTGTAAAAGACTTAAACTGTGATCACTAACAAAAACCTAGTCTTCCCTCATTGCTATTAGAAGCATACATGTGGAACTGAGAGAAAACTGTTTGGTATTAGATGCCATTTATTCCTTACATCAAGATAGCACAACAGAAGACTATGATATGAACACATCTGTGAAATTGCCATCCAAAATTGATATGAACTAAGCATTCATTACATGAAATCCCATCCAAACTAAGCATTAGCCTCTCTTTTGTGGCTATTGCAATTTGAAACTCAAATTTCATATTCTGGTTTGTCCATGGATGCAGTGGCATTCTGCTAGGGGTTCCAATGAGTGCTAGTGATCCTAGGAAAATGACTATAGAGATAAAGATTAAATTCTTCCCCACATATGGAGGCTTCAACAGAGCTTTCTGGCTGGACATCATGGAATATGTTGCTTGAATGCTCTACATCTTGCTGGATCACTTAAGCTGGTCTCCTTTTTGCCCTTTCATTTGTGAAGAGCTGCTCTATGGTTTTCCTCCTACTCTGAAGATCTGATAGATATGGCTGAGGTAGTTCTCACTCTTTCTGTTGTTGTAGGCATTCTGTAGAGCTTGAAGACATTCTTTTTGTTGTTGAATACAGTCAACAATTAGTGCCATGTATTTTTCAAAAAGGAAATGCCAACACCTGTTCCTACATCTTTTCCTACACAGCTAGTACTATTTTGATGAGAGAAGTGACTGAATTATTTGTTCTGGAACTTTCGTTGTTGTCTTTATGCACAATGTTAATTCCTTCAAATTTGGTTTTTTGGGGTCTCTAGGAAAAGGAAGAGCGTCCAAGAGATGGAGCAGCACATCGAGTGCTTGTAATGGTAACAAGTAATTTCTGGCAACCCCATGGTATGTTGGAATGCTGCAATCCAGTCTGAAATATTGAAGTTTGTAATGGCTTAAAAGTGGTAGAGTTACTTAATATGGGATGCCTTACTTGGGAATTTCTACAACTTAGAGGGATGGAGGACTTAGTGGGTTGAGGGATTCTTAAGAGGCAAATTTGAGAGTTCTGTCCTAGGAATAGAAAATGCAGATTGAGGACGAGGAATACTTGATTGTTAAGCCACAATCCTACCTAGATGAGCTCCTCGCTACTCAAGGTGGAGTTTTGCATGGTTCTGTTAATCTTTAGAGGATTAGTTTCAATTGCAGTGGAGGTATCCCTTCTTGCTACTTGCTGAATGTTAAATTTCTACGTACTTAAATGCCTATATCTCATTCTCTTTCATTGTTTTGATACATGTTAAGAGGCTTGTAGGCAGTCTGCAAACACTTGTATTTACAATTGCTAATGGTCCCTTTAATACGATTTTCTGTCAACCTTTCACTCTTTCAATTGTGGAAGGATATGACAGTTGCAGTGACTGAACTAAGAAAATCAGGTTGATAGGACCATTATAAATGACTACAGTGTTCGCAGAGATTGTGTAATTTTGAGCAAAGCCATAGTGCCAAAAAATTATCTAATTGAATATCATTTTATCTTGATGATGTGAGATTGGAAGAGCTTTCGTCTTATGTTCCTTGGGGACACATCCCCTGCAAAATTTGACCCCATTACCTATAGGGGATGTTTCAGGGATGCAGGGACGGGTAAGAATTGTCCCCACTCCATACACCTTTTAAAAAAAAAATTGGAAATGTTTTCGGGATGACAGTTTTTGGACAGGAAATACTAGGCGATGGCAGGGACAGCTAGCTGGGGATGATTAGGGGACATTTGGGCCATCCTGGGGATTGTTGCAGCCTAATCAACATAAAATGCAATTTAAAAAAAAAAACACAAACTGGAAAAAAAGGGTAGGGGGCCCACAAGTACCCCCACACCTCTTTACACGAACCCTAAACCTAAAAATGTCAGACTAACAACTAAAAACAAAAAACAAACTAATTTTTACAATTTTCCATATTGTGAACAAGAAGACAAAGGAGAACAATTATGAGAAGAGAAGAGAATGGTAGTGAGAAGAAGGCCAAGTGAGCATCGAAACTACATATTAACTTAAAAGCAATACAATTATGAAAAATAGCATACCTCTTGATGGTTTGTGGTTGCAAAGGTTTTAATTTGGGCTTGGTGATAGGGGCTGACCCTAGACCCTGTAAGGGGTATGCCCTTCAACCTCCCATACAAATTTATATAGTCAATTGAGAGGAATAGGCTAATGTCTTGATAATTGGAGAAGTTGGTGGTTGTGCATAGTGCCTTATGACTTCAAGATCGACAAAGTCTTAGTATTGTCAAGCTCCAACCACATGTTAAGATGTCGACCTTGAAGATGCCACAAAAGTTGATGAGGAGTAGACACAAGAGGGATTGGTTGGGGTTCCATTGGATGGGGCAGTCCCTTATAGTGGCAGTGACTTATAGACTTAGATTTTGATTTTAATGCAATGTTAGCAGATGCTGAATAGGGGCAGGAGAATATTTTCTATGTTTTTGTCATTTTCTAATTGAAATTTGCAGCCTTTGGGCTTTTTGTTGTAATTTTTATACAATATATATACACATTGACAATGAAAGCAATTGAACTTGTAAATTCATTTGTCAACTCTCATGTTAAATCTCAATTCAACTCTCATGTTATGTATTAAGGTTCTATAATGCATATGTTGATTGCCATTCAAAGTTTTCATATGGATATTTGAAATTTCATATATTTTAAAATTTTCCCTTTTTTTTTTAATAGCCGTCCCCTAAAAGTAGCCTCCCAAAAATTTTGTCTTGGAAATGTGTCCCCACTATTATGGAATGCTATAAACATTTGGTAGCTTCATAAAGAATAAAACATATGACTCTAATAGCATGGTATGAAATAAAAAATTTATAAAAATGGGTTCTTGATTGGTGGTCAGTACTTAATTGGAAAAGCTGTTTTTTTCATGATTTAATAAAAATGACCTTTTATAGAGGTATATATTCCATGTGTGACTTGAGTCCGTGACTACTTGTCCAAATCTCAGTTGATTGTTTTGAAAGTCAAAGCAACCTTGTGTTCAATGTGTATTGTAGGGGATGACAGGTTTATGCCTCTGGATGTTCACAATGTTTATTTGCTTGAGGACCAATTAGAATTTTTCTTTTTAGTTTAGCCTATATTTCACCAATATTTCTTGGATCAATGATTGCTGCTTGTACCAAGTTGAGGCAACCAAAAGGCCAGAAGTTATTCAAAGTAGGGCGCTGTGTGTATTGTAGATCAAATTTAACTGAATTGTTTTGTGGCATTCACATAATTTATTTGTTTTAGTTATCAAGTCATATCTTATTTCTTGCCTCAGAGAAACTTTTGTTCTTTTTGCAAAAAATGAAACATTGGCTGGGTAAACCAAGGGTCTTCAGAAGTAATGTTTTATGAAAGTAGACTTTACACTTTGTATTTAAATTAGAATACAGTTGAATAATGTGGCAATTTATTCTTATCACATTGAATGCATTCTTATATTGTGATTGAAGGTATCTCATCGGAATGTTCTTTGCAGAAAGCTATATATTGCTGATGCAAGGCCTAGAAAAAATGCCATTGCCAATGGAGCCAAGGGAGGTGGATCGGAATCCAAATCAAACTACTCACAGTCAGAGGTTTGTTCAGGTCTTAGAACAAATGATGATGAGTCTGGTAGCTTACAAGAATTCAAGCACAACTTTCCTTTAGTAGTGGCTCAGTAGAGGGTTACATGTTTTATAGCCTCATCTCAATTATTGTTGTGTAGGTTGTATTTCTTGGGATTGATAATATCCATGCCATGAGAGAGAGTTTCAATCGACTGAGAGACTACTTGGACACACACGGAGCCACTTCTTCAGATGGATTATCATCATTCTTGGTTAGCTGTGCTATGCGTCTGTTTTACATTCATGGTGCATTTTATTTTAGGTTATGACTGAACTTTTTATTTTTTACAAATTAGACATTAGTTTTCTGTGATTATTTTTAGCACTATATAATAAACATATGTTATAATATCATTTTACAATTTCCTTGTATGCTCCACCAAGTCCCCATTTGGTAGGGGTGGGCAAAGGCGGGAATGCAAAAGGGGGATTCCTAGAGGAATGTAGAATCAATTTTTGAATAGGAAAGTAGCATGGAGATGGAGGAAGAGAAGGAGGTGGCTAAGGCGCATGTGGGTATGCAGTATATGGGAAATGGGAATGTGGGTTGAAGGGCTGAGGGGTGGTGAGAGGGAGCAGGAATGGGGTTTTGTTCATGTGGATACACAATGTCAAGTGATTTTGACCATTTAGATTTTCTGCAATAGGTGTAATTGATATTTTTTAATATGTTAGACTCATCAATTTTACCAAGTTGAAAGGCCTCAGGGATTGTAGGATTATGGTTTCTATTATTCCACATTTCTATTCATTTGTACTTTTACTCTTTATAGCACAATTGCAAGGAACATTAACATTGTCACCCAATGAATGAAATAATTTGAGTTCTTATGTATAGACATATGAACTTGAGCTATTTATTACATTAATTCTTTTATCAGAATTATGATTACAATTTAGTTGAAAACACACTAGCTGAAATGATAATTGATATTCAATATTTGTTATTCTCAAAGGAGAGGAAAATTCCTTATATAGAGAATTACTAGACGATGTTTCTAAAAAGAAACAATCGTTAACTAAAGCAAATAACGGAAAGTTACTAAAAGCTAACTGAAGCAAACTAAGTTAACTAAAAGTAAACTACTAACTAACTAAAAGCTAAGATGACCATTAAATATTACAATAATACTTTAATAACCTCCCTTAATGGTCATCCTACTAACTACACCAAGCTTATCCCAAAATTTTACAAATTTATCCGTATTGAGAGACTTAGTGAGAATGTTTGCAGTCTGATCCTCAATTGGAACATACTGCAACATCATAGATCCATCTTCAACAAGTTGGTGGATGAAATGACAATGAAGCTCAACATGCTTGGTTCGCTCATGGAAGACTAGATTCTTGGCAAGCTTTAGCACCCCTTGATTGTCACAAAACAAGGGTGGAGGCCTTGCTTGAGACATTTGCATGCCAGCAAGCATCCTTTGAAGCCATATTGCCTCACATGCGGCCTTAACTGTTCCCCAATACTTTGCTTCTGTCGAGGAAAGAGCAACTGCTTGCTGCTTCTTGCTTGTCCATGTGATTGCACCTGCACCAAGATTGAAAACATACCTAGAAGTGGACTTCCTATCATCAACTGAACTTGCCCAATCTGAATCTGTAAAACCAACCAGCCTAGGATCTTTGCATCTGCTATATAGAATGCCAAAGTTAGGTGTCCCTTTCACATATCTCAACAATCGCTTCTCTGCAACCCAATGCGCTGACTTAGGGGTAGTCATGAAACGGGAAATGTAGCTCACAACAAAATTGAGATAAGGCTTAGTGGCAGTAAGATAGATGAGGTTGCCCACTAGTTGCTTGAATGCAAACTCATTCACCACTGGTGAGTCTAATCTGGCTGAAAGTTTCAAACCCCTCTCCATAGGAGTGGATGAAATTTTGCAATCTTCCATCCTAAACTTCTCCAACAAACTCTTGGCATAGTTCGACTGAGAAATGAAGATACTGCCACCTGTCTGCCAAACTTCTACACCCAGACAATAGTGTAGGACCCAAGTCCGTCATCTCAAATGCCTAACACAAATTCTACTTGATTTGTTCAACCAAACGTAACCTATTACCAGTAATGATGATATCATCCACATAGATGACAAGAAGGATGATATCATTGCCAGTGCTCTTGATGTACAAATTTGCATACGGGGAACTCCTCTGAAACCCTTGTGCAACCAAATACTTGTCAAACTTCAGGTACCACGCCCTCTGTGCCTACTTTAGGCCATAAAGAGCCTTCAACAATCTAGATACCTAATGCTCTTTTTTTTGCAACCTTAAAACCAAGAGGTTGTGTCATGTATACCTCTTCCTGCAAATCTCCATTGAGGAAGGCACTCTTCATGTCCATCTAATGGACCTTCCAGCCAAACTGTGCTGCCATGGCTAGGACAAGTCGAATGGTGCTCATCTTTGCTGTATGAGCAAAGGTTTCCTCATAGTCAATACCTTCTCTTTGTGAGAACCCCTTAGCAGTCAATCGAGCCTTGTATTTATCCAATGTTCCATCAGCCTTGTATTCCACCTTGTATACCCATTTGCAGCCAATGGGTTTCTTCCTTGGTGGAAGATTTGACGAAATCCACGTGTTGTTCTTCAAAAGAATATGATGCTCAGAATCCATAGCCTTTTCCCATTCTGGTTTACCTTTGGCCTCTGAATACTGTTGGAGCTCATAAACACTTTGAATGTTGGCCATAAGAGCAAAGTTTATTGTGTTCCTTTTGCTCTTGCCTCTAGATGATCTTCCCTCAACAAGCTCATCATCATGAACATCACCAATGAGCTTCGCCCACCACTTAGGGAAAGGAGGAGATGCATCTTCTTCCAAATTAGGATGAGCATCATCATGACTTGGGCTGCTTGGACTAATACCATCCGGATGGTGATCCAGGTTATCCTGAGGAAAATCTGCTGGTACAAAATTTTGCCTAGGAGATTCCACAATGTCAAAATCATCAGAGTCCCTTCCTGCTGGTAGAGGATCTTGCCTAGGAGATTCCATAGTGTCAAAATCATCATAATCCTTCCTTACAGGTGGAGCTACTGAAAGATTAGTTCCTAAATGCTTGGTCTTTAGAAGCTGATTATTAGGACTCTTGATAGGAGAAGAGAGCAAAAAGGGCTGACCTTCCTCATCAAACACAACATCCGTACTGAATGTCAAACAATTAGTGGCCACATCAATCAACCAATAGGCCTTATGATTGTCACTGTATCATGTTAACATTGATTTCTAGCTCTTGGATTCCAGTTTGATCCTCTTGGCATCAAAAATCCAAACATACACAGTTAAACCAAACACTCTGAGATGAGCGATTCTTGGTTTCCTCCTAGACCAAACTTCTGCTGGGGTCATCTTTTTGATGGCCTATGTTGGAGACCGGTTAAGAAGTTATACTACAGTATACACTGCCTCAACCCAAAACTTTTTGGGAAAAATTCTTGTTCTCCAACATACAATAGGCCATTTCTATGATGGTACGATTTCTCTGCTCGATGACACCATTTTGCTGAGGGGTGTAAGGTGTAGTAAGCTGATGCTTAATATTGTGTTTAGCACAGAAGTCGGTAAATTGGTTGGAACAAAACTCACCCCCATTATTTGACCTAAGAGTTATGATGTGACATCCAAACTCTTTTTCAACTAATGCCTTAAACTTTTGAAATTCATTAAACACTTGTGACTTTTCCTTGAGAAAATACACCCACATTTTCCTATTAAAATCATCAACAAACAAGAGAAAATACTTGGCACTAGTGACTGATGCAGTATTCATTGGTCTGAAGAGCACAAAGATTTACTGAGAGGGCGCGGTTGGGGGGGGTGGTGAATCAGTAAATCAACTAACTTTTACCCCTTTTGACTTTAATCAACTTTTAACTTTTAGCCCAATATCAACTATGCAGTATGAATGATATAAACAAGTTGACACCAACAATTGTATTTTATGTTTATATGAAATTAAAAAGATTGTAGGCACCAACCTACTTGAATAATCAATTTTATGGTTTAGTACGCACCAACCTACAAGGAGCACCAGCCCCTTAGACTGATTTAGTAGGCACCAACCTACGAGGAGCACCAACCCCTAATGTGCAAGGCACCGACCTTGACTTGACTGAAAATAATGGAAGTAAAGTAATTGTCTTCAAACTGCACTTCTTCTATCCTCAATTCTTCTTTGTGATGTTTGCTATCACTTCAAAGCCCACACAAGAGAATAGATTCTCTGATCTGACTTACACACACTACTCACTCAACCTTTTAGACTGATTTTGAATTCATATATATATGTTGATCAATCCTTGCAACTTTCAATGAAAGGTTGCACCATTTAGAATCTGCACTTGCACTCTTTAAAGACTTGCACCTTTTCAAAACTCAGATTGCATTTCTTTTATGATTAATGTTTTGTTTCATAAATCTGAATCTGTGTTAAGATAAATCGCAACCCTTGCAAAAAATATAAACTTTGTTTTAATCAAATCATACTCTTAAATAGAGTTGCACCGTTTCACATTTGATTTGTTTTGAAGAAACAAATCGTATTCTTTGTCTTTAATCAAATCATACCTTTAAACAGAGTCGCACCATTGACTTGGACAACCGTAGCCATTCAAGAATAGTCATGTCTTTGATTTGTATTGAAAAAACAAATCGCACCATTTAGTCGTGTCTTTTAGTTAGCGACTATTTAATGTGTCTTTAAGTTTTGATGTTTTTAAACACAAATTGCTTAGTTAATATTTGATTTTCTGTAGCAATCAATACTTCTTACTATTCTTTTCTTTCATTTTTTGACGTCTCCTTAGTAGAAATCTGATTTCATGTTTTTTTGTAGCAATCGACACTTCATATCATTCTTCTTTTCCATATATTTGACGTCTCCTTAGTCTCCAAATGTAGCAATCATCTGTTTTCATGTTTTGAGTCTTTTATAGATTGACGTCTCCTTAGTCTCCAAATGTAGCAATCATCTGTTTTCATGTTTCGAGTCTTTCATATATTGACGTCCCTTTAACATGTTTTTCAGAATTGAGCCCTTCACATTTGAATCGAGTCCTTCACATTTGATGCTTTGTTCCATGAAATATGCTAACCAATTTTTTTCGATGAATTAACACACATAACCAACACTTAATCAACTCGGTTAGCGTTAGCTCCAAATAGAAATCTGAACTTGAAATGAAAACTACTCAACGTCAAGAATGTGCACTCAAGATCCCACTGAGGGCGAGGTGCTAACATATGACGGAGTGTTGAATTTTGAATTTAAAAACTGATAGGCGGATAACCAGCCATGAAGAACATTAACTGATAGGCGGATAACCAGCCATGAAGAACATTTCCACACTACCACCAAACAGTGGGGGGAAGAGATTACAATTAAAGCAATTCGTCCGCTGCAGCGGGCATCCACAGAGCTGTGGGGATTCACCACTATGAAAGTGGGTATATGAGAGTTACAAAATAGATTGTCCACACTGGCGGTAAACCATCCAGGGGTAATTTAATGATAGAACAGAAAGTAATTGCAGAACTGACAGATTGGTTGGATTAGTAATGCTTAATCTCAACCTTACAAATTAAAACTCTGCAAATTACAATTACATTGATAAGGAATGAACCTTAGATATTAAGCATGAACTTTTACAATGATATAACTCTCAAATACTGAAGTATATGATCAAAAACTGGAAATTGCAACAATCTGATATAAAAATCAGAATTCTGGAAATTCATATCAGCAAACTGGAAATTAATAAAATATTCATAACTCACTCATTTCACCTCCAAATTGACTGAAACTGAATGCAATGGACTTCTGGAAGGTAGGCGACCAAACCAGGAGGAAGAAACAGCAGCAAATCACGTCATTTATTTTATGACACAATTCCCAATGCAAACTAAAATGTACGGCCTTGAGAAGGGGCGATTTTAGCTTTAAAAATTGAAGGCTTCAAATTAAAATCCGAAACTTTGCAAGAGGGGGCGCCTTGGCATAACAATCACTTAGAAAAAATACCCATAACCAAAATAATTTTATTCCAAGAGCTGCTAACAGAATTCACTTTCAGCTGTATAAACATCAGCAACTTCAAAATCTGGAAATTCATCAAAACTTCAACTATAAGCACAAATCTGCTAGTCTGGATGAGAAGCAGCAAAAACCAACTAGGTGTTGTATTTCAAACACGAAATTGGAGAGTGGCTAGGAGGTAGCATCCTCGAAGCATTAGTTCAAATGTCATTCTGACAGCATAACAGTATGATAACATGAATGGATGAAATGCTGGAGCAAAAGCCTTCAATAAATAAGAGCTCAACAAAACTCTTCAATTGCCTGAGAAGCAGCTCAAAAGACACAAGAGACCTTTCCAATTCCCAAGACCAGTCAACTTCTCAAGTGGCGTCCCAAAAGCCTCCAAATATTTCACTTTATTCAAATAATATAAAAGTGGCGTCCACTTTTGCTCAAGGAATAAAGTTTTTAATAAAATTAATAAAGCTCTTTATGAAGGCGTACCCTTCATGGCCCCACTTTAAAAACAACTTAAGTTATCTCCTTAGGCCAAGGGGGTGCCAACAGAGAATTAAAACATAATGCCTTTAATTAAATATTTTTCACCAAATAAAGCTCTCTGAAGACCAAGCCATAATAACAACTGCTCCAACTGAAAATGACTTAATGAAGGCTGACAACTGAACCACTGCCAAAATTAGTATTTACTAAAAATAGTAAATACCTAGAAATGCCACAAATCTCCAAGCAAGGAAACCCTAATTTCACTTCGATCAACCTACGGATTTCCGAAATAGGCTATCAGTCAAAGAAGAGTATGGCCAAAATGGGACATTACATTCCATTATACTCAACAATCTTCTCTCAGCCTTGATGATTCTTATCTTTCTTTCCATGTGTAAATATCTAGAGCATCACCAATTAAGCTACTCTTTTTCTTAACCTTGACATCAATGACAATATTTCCAATATGGTCCACAAACATTTGCATGAACCAGTTGTAGAACCTTGGATGCTCTCCAAGACTTTCCATTTGAAAACGGAGTACGATGCTTCTTTCCTACTTGGCAAGCTCCACGAACACCATGTGTCTGCTTCTAAATCTCAAGTAAGCCTTCTACCAAATTCTCCCGAGCCAGCTGAGAAAGGTAGGCAATGTTGAGATGCCTATATCACTGATGCCAAAGAGTGCTAATAAATGAACTCCTTGCAACCAACGCATGCTCCAAAGGATCTCCAGTATCAAGCAGCCGATACAAACAATGATCCTCGAGCCCAATTGCCACATTTTTCTTGGACTCCTTATCAACAATTCGACACTTGTGTGAACTGAAAATGATGTCCAACTTCAGATTGTGTCGCATAATCTAACTCATTGAGAGCAGATTAAGCTCGATGCCCGACACATAGTATACATTGAGGAATATTAATTTTCTCCCACCAGATGTGATCTGGACATTGCCCTTGTGGACCACTGTATACTCTTCGCCACCACCAAAGATGACGGAATCAGAGCAAGCCATATACTTTGGAACCAATCTCTCCTGTTTGTAAAATACTAAGAGGATCCAGAATCGATGTACCATGCAGATGATTTGACATGATCTATTGGTCGTTTAGCCATCAATGCATAAGAGGTAGATGCCTGGTTAGACTGCAGAAATGCCATCCCTCCTGTTTTCCAAAAGCTCGAAATACGAGATAAAGTCTGTGATCAGTTGGCACTAAACCTTGGACAATTAGTTGGCACAACTCCCACGATTTAAAAAATTGTCTAAAATGAGGCTAAAAAAAGCAAGAGTTTTTCAGAAAAAAACCTTAAAAAAAAAAATCAGAAAAAGCAAGATGTTTTGTAGAAAAAGCCTTCAAAAAACTTTGAAAAGCAAGATATTTTTTTTCAAAAAAAAATCTTCAAAAGCCTCTGAAAAAGAACGATTTTTTCAGAAAAGGTCTTCAAAAAACTCTTCAGAACACCTCAGAAATTCGTCAGAAATACGGAAAATTGGGCCATAAATCTTTGAACAGCAAAACTCTAGGTTGCCCACAAAAAACTTGCAAAAATCCGTCGAAACCCAGAAAAAGATAGGTTGCTGCCTTCAAATAGAGATACATCCGTCGCTAGAAATCTGCAAAATATCTGCAAAAAACTGAAAAAAATCTGCAAAACTCTACAAGAATCTTCCAAAAATCTGCTCAAAAAAATCTGCTTCAAAAAATCTGCCCAGAAAAATCTGCTTCAAAAATCTTTCGAAACTTTCCCTTTACAAACCCTCGATTTTTATTTAGAAAAAAATCGGAAAAAAACTTCTGAAAACTTTTAAAAAATCTTCAGGTAATCAGCCATGAATTTTTATCGCTCAAAATTTTTGCCAAAAATGAGCCTATGCTCTGATACCATGAAATGATAATTGATATTCAATAGTTGTTATTCTCAAAGGAGAGGAAAACTCCTTATATAAAGAATTACAAGATGATGTTTATAAAGAGAAACAATCTTTAACCAAAGCAAACTAAAATAAATAACGGAAAGTTACTAAAAGCTAACTGAAGCAAACTAAGTTAATTATAAGTAAACTACCAACTGACTGAAAGCTTAGATGACCATTAAATATTACAATAATACTTAATACTAGCTGTGGGACTTAATGTGTGGTAAAACATAAATTCAACATATTGAAATGAAAATTGACAAGATTTGGAATTTTTTAACCAGAAGATTTTCTTGAAAGAAAGAGAGTAATCTTTGTGGCATAGGTTTGTTATGTCCCTGAACCTCAAAAATTTGTAGGGTTTTGTAAAATACTAAAGAGGGACATTACAATGGTATTGAAGTCTTGATCTTGCCAGCTTGTGAATCTTGATGGGATATTAGAGAGAAAAACCTATAGAACATTTTACTGTTTGATAAAGCAAAATGCAAGATGTAAGTAAATAGTTTTAGAAAAATCTAGAGGGAGTAATGTAGATATAGAAGGATAGTAGAAGAGAAAGAAGAAAAGAGTTGATAATGAAAGAAAAAATGGAATCGCTAAAAAAGAAATCATTGCATAGAAGCCAAAGCAAATGTTCCTGAAGAGAGGAAGGTCAGAAACAAAGCTACAAGACATTGAGAGGGAATGAACCATGCAAGTTGAAGGTAAGGATCCCTTAACAAAAAGGTATTTTAATGACTTCTAATAAGCAAGATATTTGTCTTCATGAAGTCAATGGGAAATAGGCATTACTAGTTGAATGTTAAGTTTCCATGATTGTAAAAGATGGTGTCCATGAGTCAACTCTCAAGCTTAGCAAAACTCCTATACGTTTCTAAGAAAAAAGGCTTGTACTATTTGACAGAAACTCGGAGTCATAACAGCTAATGAGTCACAAAGGGGTGAAAGATCTCATTTTCATGTCATGAATCAGTAGCTACAACAACGAAGCATTCATCATCAACAAGATATGATTCAACATCATGCATGCAAACCATAGAAAGGCATGTCGAAACAATCAGTTTTTGTTTTGCTAGTTTGTTTGATTCATCCTTTTATACATCCTTACCCCAAAGGACCAAATAAAATTGTGCTAGGACTTGACCATAAATTAAATTTTTAATTGGTCCATAAATACATGTGTGAGCCTTGTGGAGGAATGAAAGGAAGTATCATGGAGTGCATGGATTACAGGATATGCTTCGAATAACTATTATAGACCCTAAAATGCATGGGTCAAATGCAAGGTCCAAAGGCATGTCACCTCACATCCGATAGTGCTCTCAAGGCAAGTGACAATGGAGCAGCTCAAAAACAAGCTAAGTAGATACATACATATACTATCTTGGTTGTGTTTAAATTTGATGCATATGTCTTGATATTAGTTATATGGTTTGTGTTATGTTGGCAAATGACCATCTTACATAAAAAATCAATGGCGTGCTTAGTGGGAGAGGAACAATTTTCATTTCTCATGTTGATTATGATTTAGTTGATAGTGTTGCTGATTTACCATTCAATTTTAGTATAACATTTTCCAATGGACTCTATTTATGTGTAAGTAATGGCACAATAAGGAAGATTTTGTCTAACTACATTAACGAAGAAGAAGGTACTGGTAACTTGATCTATTTGCATCTTTACGATCCACCACTTGTGTTAACATTTAAGAAGGTTATGATGATGCCTTCCCTACTATTCATTTGAAGGTTGATGAGCACAAGCTTATACTGAGAGGGGAGTAGGGTAAATCAGTATACGACTATCTTTTGCCCTTTTTCAAATTAACAACCACAATAACTTCTAATACACAATATCAGCAAATAATAACAGAAGAGGAACATAAGATTTACATAGAAACCCTTTCGGGATAAAACCACAACAAAATATTGCTTATTTAAAAATCTCTTACAAGTTTTGTAGGCACCAACCTACAGGAGACACCAATCCTGAACACTTGAGCACCTACTCAATATGAGACACCGATCTTTTTCAATAAGAGGCACCAACCTCTCCAATATGAGGCACCTACCTCTTGATAGATAAAGTATTTGTTCTCTTTGATAATCCTTGTTTAAAAATCTGCTGTTGAATGGTTTTCAATTATCCTCTCTTCACAAATCTGCTGGTGTATATATGATTTATCAGCTTATTCTCCACATACACTTCTCCACAATCCTCAAACTTTATTTATATCTTCACAAAAGGAGGTGTCTTCATGGATGGATCCAATTCTTCACAAATGAGATGACTTTCCATTATTTTTTACCTCTTCAAAGTGTCTTTTAATCTCCAAATTTGGGTGCACCATTTGGGGGTTGACCCATACAATTTTTTTTAATTTTTAAACATCACTAACATGGGTGCCACACTAAGTGGGGTCGGCCCTATGTTTTAAAAATTAATTCAATTTAATTTTGAATCCTACTAAGGGTGCCACTATGAGGCAGTCGGCCAGCTTTGGGATATGAATTTTAATTTTAATTTTTGCTGCCATGTAAGAATAAGATCTGCTCTTTGAAATGATTCAATTTAGTGGCCTTTGGCCATTGCAAAGTCTTCTCCTTTGATGAACAAATTTCATCGTGAAGAACTTGCCATCAATCTTTGTTAAATTTAATGATCAGATTTATATGCACAGAAATTAATTCAAAAAATTCAACACAGGACACAACAAATACCCTGGGAAAACCCTCCTCTTGAGGGAGAAAAACCCAGCCAATAATATCACTTATATTATTGAATCTCAATGGAAACATCTTTACAATGAAGGCCGATAAAGAGGCCAATAATATGCACCACAGACTGATGCAAGCACAGCAATGCAAAGATGTAATTCACAATGATAATACCCAACCTTCTCACAATAACACGATCTGCACTTGACTTGATTCAATCTGAAGATGAGTATGGAATGAATGCAAAACGCATAGATGAATGAATGATCAAATGAACAAGCAGCATCAATGATATATACGGTGAAGAGAGAGAAGACACAACTCTTCAACCATCAAGTCAGCCTCAGCAAAAGAATGTGACTCTTCAAAAATTGCGCCAAGGAGAAGTCGGCTAAACCAATAATAATTCACAAGAGCTTCTTACTCACTCACACTTGACTTGATTCAATCTGAAGATGAGTATTGAATGAATGCAAAACGCATAGATGAATGAATGATCAAATGAACAAGCAGCATCAATGATATATACGGTGAAGAGAGAGAAGACACAACTCTTCAACCATCAAGTCAGCCTCAGCAAAAGAATGTGACTCTTCAAAAATTGCGCCAAGGAGAAGTCGGCTAAACCAATAATAATTACATATTATTTAATGAAGCGCGTCTTCATTAATTATCGATATCATATAAATTAAATAGCCGTTGGCTATTATTTAATTTGATCTCAAAGATGTGGCTGGAAGAATCGTATGATGCCTTTGAACATCAACACTCCCTCTCATCCAGGGAGATTACTTCCAGCTACATACGACATATCACCTTGTTGTGATGTCTACCACTATGGCTACACCCATGTGTGGAAAAGAAAGATATCACCTCATCGTGATATCAGCTATCACCTCAACATGATATCAACCATAAAGGCTACAACCATGTATGGTATGTACAAGTGTTCATCACTTGCGTGATGTTGTCACCTCAACATGACTTTCACCATGGCTCTCCTAGAGGATTAAAACATAAGTACAAGAAAATCATCACAGACTCTCTCACGTGATGTTGTCATGGAGTCACACACATGACATCCACCATGGCTCTCCCAGAGGGTGGAATCAAGGGATTTCACCTCGAACTTCTCTAGAGAAGAACTCATTAATCAAGGAATGTGTTTTGTGCTTATAGTCGCGCCATGGTTTTGAACATGAAACAACAATGTGCACGTCCTTAATTAATTTTGACCACTACACTTGTGCTTTATTTTGAACTAATATGAACTGATATGAACTCATCAGATTTTGATCAAGGCTGAGTGTTGAATGATAATCTGATCTGCAACCATCGAACTAAATGATCTTCAACATGCTCGACCAAACTTTCTGATTGTAAGTTACATGACAATGATCCTGACATTAATCAATCTGGTCTGATTCTCCATCTGATCTTTAGATTTGAAAACATAATGAACTTGATGACTGAGTGCGGGATATGATCTTCTGAGTGCTGTAAATGATTTGTAACTTGATCTTCACTGAGTTTGATTATGTGTGAAGGTCTGGGGAGTATTTAAATCTGAATAGACTATCCCAGAATAAAACAACAACCTTGAGTCTGATTAAGTCACCAATAATTTGATCATTTTCAATCAACCATTTAATTAAGCAAATCTGATTAATCTATTCTTTGTCTTGACATCAATAACAATACTTCAGTCATTCTCATCAACGACACCATCCTTTTCACTTTGACATCAATGACAACATTTCCAACATCTTCCATCCTCTAGATGCAGCAATGGCAATGATGGTTCTGAGAGAAGTATAGTGAGCAACAAGAGCAAATGTTTCTTCATTATCAACTCCCTCTTTCTATGAAAACCCTTGCACGACGAATCTTGCCTTGTACTTCTCAATGCTCCCATCAGCTGCATGCTTGATCTTGAAGAGCCATTTCGAAGATACCACAGATTTGCCTTCGGATCTAGGAACAATGTCCCAAACATCATTCTTGAGAATTGATTGGTACTCCTCTGACATAGCATCTTTCCAACCCTGTTGACTGGAAGCTTCCTCTGCACTAGAAGGCTCAGACTCAATAATCTGGCTCATCAAGGCAATATAACTAGACAACTTATGCGGCCTTTTACTTTCTCTGAATGTACCTCTAGGAGCTGCAAACCTTTCTGCTTCCTGCATTGTTTGCCTAGCCCAAAGAGGTCTTTTTCTTCTAATCACAATATTAGTAGGCCCATCAGTAGGTTCCAAGGGCTCAACTGGATCAAGATCTTCCTTCGGTTTTGAAGTCTCACTCTGAATCTCAGGAGTATGGTCAACTTCCATATCCTGAGGAGACTCATCATTGTCAATCTCCACATGAGTTCCCTTGGATCTTCTAAATGCAACATCTTCCTCGAATGTGACATCTCTACTGATCTCAATCAATTTCTGACTTGGAATGTATATCATGTAGGCTTTTGATGTCTCACTGTAGCCCACAAATATTCCCTTCTTGCCAGAAGGCTCCAACTTTGTTCTCTTTTCCTTTGGAACATGAACATAGAGAAGACGTCCAAAGATCCTTAAATGACTAACCTCAGGCTTCTTCCCTATAAAGGCTTCTTCGGGAGTCATATTCTCCAAGACCTTGTGAGGACTTCTATTCTAAACATATACTTCAGTCCTAGAAGCTTCTGCCCATAAGAAGGTTTGCAGATTCTGGTCATGAATCATGGCTTTTGCTGCTTCCACGATCGTCCTGTTCTTTCTCTTTGCAACACCATTCTGTTGAGGATTATAGGGGACACAAAACTCCCTATTAATCCCAGCATCGACACAAAAATTTTGAAAGCTGCCAAAGCTGTATTTTCCTCCATTATCAGATCTGAGGACCTTGATTCTTTTATCGGAAAGATTCTTTTCCAGAGCTTTGAACTCCTTGAACCTTTCTAAGACTTCCTCAGACTCTTTAGATATCAAAAAAATAAATCCAAGTCTTTCTAGAGTGGTCATCAATAAAAAGAACATAATACAAGAAACCATAATACAAGAAACCACTCGAAGAAGGAACAAACATAGGTCCACATAAATCAGAATGAATAAGGTCTAAAATACACTTAGATCTACTTTCTCTACTATGGAATGGAGCTTTTGAATTCTTACCCATAGCACATCCTTTGCAAGTTCCTTCATGCTCTTGATTGAACTTAGGTAGTCCCATGACCATCTTCTCCATGATAGGTAAGGCTCGGAAGTGCAGGTGAGCCAATCTTCGATGCCAAAGATTGCATAAGCTTGAAGAATCATGAACTAATGCCTGTAGTGGACGCGTACATAGCCTATAGAGGCTTTCATGTCTAACACCAATTACTTGAGCATTCTTGAAACTAGAATTCTCCATCCACACAAGAACTTTGTCTTTGGAGAAGGCAACTTGATATCCTTTATCTTCTAGAGCTGAAATGGAGATAAGATTGCGCTTGATTCTTGGAACATAAAGAACATCGCTCAATTGAAGTGTGATGCCGGAATCCAAATGAAGAGTAGAGGTCCCAATCCCTTTCACGGAGTAGCTAGCATCATCTCCGATAATGACTTGTTTAGAGGAAACTCTCTCCACCAAGCTTGATAAGTGCTTCTTAAAACCAGTGATGTGTCGAGAAGCACCACTGTCGATCAGCCAGGTGTTGGTGTCTGTAGGTACATTGCTTGACAATGCCGAATAGAACAAATATTCACATGAATCCTTCTGTGGAGAAGCATCATCAACATTTGCAATGGTGGCCTGTTGCTTAGGTCTAGATGGACAATGCTTAGCAAAGTGGCCAAACTTATCGCACCTAAAGCATTGGATCTTGGACATGTCTCTCTTCTTCTAGAAAGCGGGATCACCATCATTTCCCTTATCTCGATTCCTCTTGAAGAATCCTTTCTTTCCATCTTTTCCTTTCTTCTTTGAAGCTTGGGAGGCGAGAACATGAATATCTTCATTGTTTGAACTTTGACCAACGCCTCTAGCCACCAACCTTGATTCTTCTCGAATCCAGTCTGCCCTTTGGCGATCAAACTTAGGCATTTTTGATCTTGCACTGATTCCTTGAATGTAGGATTCCGAAGACAAAGGAAGACCATTGAGAGCAAGCATGGTCAAGTCTTTGTTGTCAACCATATGGCCAATTATCGAGAGCTGATCTCTCAAATCCGAAATCCTTGTGAAGTAGGCAATCATCGACTCTCCTTTTGTCATCTTCACATGGTGTAGTTGTTGCTTCAGTGCAAGTGCCTGGTTGGTATTGTTGATTTCATACATTTCTTCCAATGTTTTAAACATGTCTCTTGTCGTCTTCAACTTAGAGACAATAGGAACGATATGATCCTTAACGGAATCAACCAACATTTTCATTGCCTTGATATCTTTCTTCTTCCACTGCAACTTCTCTTCTTCCTCCTCAGGTTCAGGAACATTGGACTCCACAAACTCAGCCAAGTCATTCTCTTGTAAGGTAAGCATGATCTTGAATCTCCATGATGTGAAGTTGGATGCTCCTTCGAGTCTATCCTTAATCTTAAGCCCATTCACCATCTTGACTAAAGTAGAGATAGACAAAGAAATATAAATAAGAGAATAGAGTATCACTGTAAGGACAAATCTGATCACGATCTCCTCAAACCTGCTCTGATACCATGTTAAATTTAATGATCAGATTTATATGCACAGAAATTAATTCAAAAAATTCAACATAGAACATAGCAGATACCCTGGGAAAACCCTTCTCTTGAGGGAGAAAAACCCAGCCAATAATATCACTGATATTATTGAATCTCAATGGAAACTTCTTTACAATGAAGGCCGATAAAGAGGCCAATAATATGCACCACAGACTGATGCAAGCACAGCAATACAAAGATGTAATTCACAATGATAGTACCCAGCCTTCTCACAATAAGATGATCTGCACTTGAAGAGCTTCTTAGTCACTCGCACTTGACTTGATTCGATCTGAAGATGAGTATGGAATGAATGCAAAACGAATAGATGAATGAATGATCAAATAAACAGGCAGCATCAATGATATATACGGTGAAGAGAGAGAAGACACAACTCTTCAACCATCGAGTTGGCCTCAACAAAAGAATGTGACTCTTCAAAAATCGCGCCAAGGAGAAGTCGGCTAAACCAATAATAATTACATATTATTTAATGAAGTGCCTCTTCATTAATTATCGATATCATATAAATTAAATAGCCATTGGCTATTATTTAATTTGATCTCAAAGATGTCGCTAGAAGAATTGTACAACGCTGCCTTTGAACATCAACAATCTTCACCATGAAACTCCCATACACCTTTGACATCAATGCCAATAATTCTAACAGGTTTCAAGTAAAATGTTTTCATTTGTAGTACAAACAAAGAAGTATGAAAATTTGCAGCTTGCTTTAGGCATTGAATAAAACATGATTGTGGCTATAATTCATAACATGCTAAAAGATGAAGCTAAAATTACTCGTCCCATGTCTCTTCATTCAATATTAAGGCCACAACCTTCAGGTAATTTTGAGTTTATGAGAGAACAAGTTTAGCAAAAATTTTCATAGTTGTAGAAGTATCATTTGGTGCAGATTTTTCAGCTCCCAATTATATTAGATGGGTGCACCAAAAACATGGTGGTTAGTTCAGTTTTTACATAAGGTAGCCTCAAGGAGAGTTATAAGTTGCAAGAACAATTTACACAACCAAGTTGGGCATGTCTAAGGACTCTATAAGATCTTTGCAAGGGACTACAAATCAACAAGCAAATCAATTTAAAAATGAGAAAGGTGAAATTTATGCAAAAACATAGTGGAATGGAGAAGGCTTCATATGAACTACATGAATAGACCTCAGTAAAAGTTATATAGTTTTAGGTTATTGCATCACACAATGAATTAAGGACATGGATTTACCAACTCTGAAGGATGATTTGGGACCTTGGTATTATAGAGATTGCCATTTCGGAAGAGTTAGAGCTGTTGAACTTGGATTGCTTGAGGATAAGCAATTTTGAGAAGGGTAGACTATCATTTCTCATTTTTTAATTAAATTAATTGAGGACCCATTTCTTTATCTCCTATGGACTAAGGGGATAAAGTTAGAGAATTAATTTAATAATAATATTTATAAGTTGGTCCGAATAACTTTATTTTAGAACATTGTAAAAGGAAAACTTAAATATTATTATTTTAATAGGGCCATCTAAATGAGACACTATAAGGCTTTATGTAGTATTTTATTAAAAAATGTTTTGAAACACTTTTGGAGGGAAAAATAAATTCAAATCTTCAAGTTTTGGACACACATTGCAAAGAAACAAATGATATGGCTTAGTTTTTTGTTCATGGGTAACAATATAAGGCTTATCATCTCTTATATTCAAATTAAGAATTTTAGAGAGAGAGAGAGAGAGAGAGAGAGAGAGAGAGAGCACAACCTTGTATTACTGAAATAGACTAAGAATGGACAAATAGTTACAAACAACCTTACATTACTAAAATAGACTAAGAATAGACAATAGTTACAAAATATTGTAGTTACAACATCGTAGTTAAATAAAGGTAGTTACATAATCATAACTAAAGATATTGCTTATTATAGCAATAATTAATATTATTCAAATATCCCCCTTAGTGACTGCATTGGAAACATCACCAAGCTTGTCCTAAAATATAACATATTAAACAAGACCAATAGGTTTAGCGATTAAGTCAACAAGTTGCTTCTAAGACGTGGAGAAGTGAAGAGAATTCTTCATAATCAACTAGTTGCCAAATATAATTAGCAAATGTTTACATGAATATTTTGAAAAATGTGCTTTGCAAGGTTTTGAGTAGGAAAATGTTGCTGCTGGCAATGACACCCATTGAGGTGGGTCACCTCCATGTGGGTCCTCCCATGCCTCATGTGGGGTTTTGTCCTAAAAAGGTTGATCCTTGTTGAAAGCGAGGATGTAATTCCTTGGACAACTTTATTCAAGTCCTCTAACCTGAAATAGGGGAGGGGCAGTTTCCTTTAGTGTGTTTGAGGAAGGAATCTCCTTGAAGATTGAGGATAGAACCATTGATAGGCTTGTCTCTAGAATAGATAATACATTGGTTGGAATTTTTTTTTGGGATATGTCCAAATATCAAGCTAGTTTATAGATGGACATGCTCAAAATGGTGTGTCAAAGGGTGTGTTGAGGTTAGTGCCCTTCCCAGAAGAGTTTTGCTTTTTTCGTTTTCTTTGAAGATAGATTGCACTTGGGTTCTTGTGAGTGGCTCTTCTTTTTTTGGGAAGTCTAGCCTCTCACTCACCAAATGGAAACTTGGTTTTGATTTGAATGTTGACCTTCCTACCATGGCTCCAACTTGGATCTGCCTCCTTGGACTTCCTCTAGTATTGAGATGAGGAGATCATTGCAAGTATTGCCAACTTCTTGACTATTGACAATGTCACCAAAAGAAAAAGAAAATTGGTTTTTGTGCAATGTTGTGTGAATATAGAAGTCAACAAAGTCCTTCCTAACTCTATCGTGTTGGAATCTAAACTAGGACACTGGTGACAAAATATTCTTTGAGTACTCAACCCAGTTTTGCTAGAATTGCTCCAAAACATAACATTTGATTAATGCTTGTCCTAGTATAAGAAAGAGGGACAACAAGGAAACAACAATGCACAACAATGGTAAAAAGACTGAACAAAGTTCCCATGTTGGGGATGCGTCTATCCCTATTAAAGAGATTGTTTCTAGTGGCATGGAGAACAACCTGGAAGAGGGAGAATTTGCACCCTTTAATGCAAATGCTGGCCCTGTTGGGTAAGTAATGGCAGATCAAGTTGTGCGAAATCCATATACTAAAAGGAGCCTATCAAATGCTGATGTGGATCCTACAACCCATTGAGGGAAGGTTAAGACTTACATCTTTAGAAAGAAAAACAATGTTGAGGAATCCCTTCCTCTCCCCTCTTTCAAATGAGGAAATAACAGAGAATGCTGATTTTTCCTTTGTGGCTTCACCTTCAACTCCACAAATGGGTAAATGGGAAAGAGCACAAAATATTAGAGAACCCAAAAAAAAAGCAATGATGTTGGAGTGGACTTTGAACCTGGAAAGAGGAATCTAAGGGAAACAAGAGCAGAAAATACAAGAGAAGTAGCTAACGGTAAAAAAAAAAAACCTTGAAGATGTCATGCTCCATCCAAGAAGGGAAAAATCAAATATTCTAAAGAATTGTTTGAGGGATGTCAAATTGGATATTTCGCTTCTACAAGAAACAAAAATGACTTTGAATTCTTTCTTTCTATAATTAAGAAAGTCTAGACGTGTGTTGAATTTTGTGTTGTTGATGTGAAAGGTGTCAAAGGGGGAATTATCACTCTATGGAATGTTTCGATGGTGGAAGGTACTTTGATTTCTAAGCACACAAATTTTCTTAGTGTTATTTTTAAGCATGAAATCTCTAGAGATATATGAATATTGTTTAATGTATATACCCCAGCACTAGAAATCTTAGAAAGAATTTGGGAGGAATTAATCTTCTTCAAAAAACATAACAAAAACCATAAATGGATGGTGGCGGGGGATTTTAATTCTCCTCTCTATCCATTTGAAAACATTGGGGAAAGTCATGGACTGTTCCAATAGTATGGCAGACCTGACTAACGTACTCCTTGAAGGAGGCTTGATTGACATTGAGTTGGGCGGTTCTTTGTTCACATGGTCCAACAAAAGAGTTGGAAATAACCTTATTTAGTTCAAGTTAGATTTCTAATCACTTTGACATGGTCTATTGTAGATAAATGTAGACTTGCGGCTCTCGTAAGAATTGGTTCAGTCCATATGCCTCTATTAATGGATTGAGATATGAATGTTGGGAAAGAGAACCATCCTTTTAGATTTTAAATGATGTGGACCCTCCACCCCCAACTTTAAAAATCTCAGTAAAGATTGGTGGAACCATGAGGTTATAGGGACATCTTTGTTTAATCTTATCAAGAAATTTGAGGAACATAGAACACTAGAATAAGCACTTGTTTGGTAACATTTTTGAGCAAAAGCAAGCTGCCAAATAGAAATTGTAGGAAATTTAGTAGGACATGGCTGCTAATGCAGCTTCGGAAGATTTGTGTCAAAAAGAGAAAGAAATCCTTTGCAACCTCAACAAAATTATTGAAGAGGAGGAAACCTTTTGGAAGCAGAAACTTGGAATACAATGGCTTAAAATTGGTGTTAGGAACACAACATTCTTCCATAAGTTGGTCCTGAAGCATAGGAAAAACAATAGAATTTCAAAGCTAATTAAGGATGATGGGACTACAATTATAAAAGAGAAAGAAATACAACAAGAGGGGGTTAGACTCTTTCAATTTTTGCTCAACTCTACACCTAACACTAACTAGTCCAAGGAAGAGGATCTCTTGAAGGCCATCCCATGCTCTCTTGTTGCTAGTGATATTAAGGAAATGGGTAGGGATATTCTGGAGAGGGAGGTTAGAGCAATTGTTTTCTTTTTCAATCCCTTCAAAGTCTCGGGTGTTGATGGTTTCTCCCCTTTCTTCCAAATATTTTGGGATATTGTTGGACCGAATGTCACTAAAGCTGCCCATGAAATCTCTGTTTTTGGGAGTATTATGAAGGAGATCAATAATACCTTTTTGATGTTCATACCCAAGATAATGGGGGCTAATACTATGAAGGATTTCCGTCCTATAAGCTTATGCAACACAGTTTACAAAATCCCATCTAAGTTGCTTATTCTAAGAATCCAATTGTTCTTGGAATGAATTTTCCACACAAGGCAAAGTGGATTTCTCATGGGAAGACAAATCCTAGATGTTTTTATCTCTTAATAAACATTTTACATTTAAAAAAAGCTTATGATAGGGAGATCATTTACCTTCTTATTTGTTCATCATATTGGCAAAAGTTTTAGGCAAAAATGCTCTCCAAAATATTAGTAAAGGCAGTGTAAAAGGTTTCAAAACAACTTCAACTGTAAATCCTAGTTCTCATCAACAATTTGTTGATGACACCATCCTTCTTAGGACAACCACGATAGCTAAAGCCATAGGCTAGAAAAAGATTCTTTCACATTATGTTGCAGTTTTGAGACGACAAATTAACTTTGACAAAAGCGGGATAATTTTCGATAATATCAATTGAGCTCTTCAGAATCAAATTGCTGATATGTAATGTTGTAGAATAAATCAACTCCCTACAACCTACTCAGGAATGCCTCTAAGTTCTAGAAAAGATCACAATAGCATTTGGAGTAGCTTAATTGAAAGAATCTAGAGGAAGCTTGTGGCTTGAAAAGGTGGTCTTTTGAGTTAAGCTGGCAAACTGCAACTAATCAAAACCTCTCTTCAAAAACATCCTAGTTTACATGTTTTCTTTTGTTCAAAATCCCCCACTTCTTGGTTGAAAAAGTGGAACAAATCTAGAGAAGATTCTATGGTTAGGGATGGAGGAAAAGCAAAGTCTTTCGTTGGTAACTTCGAATAGAGTTTGCCTCTTGAAGGATCTTGGAGGTTTGGGGCTTTACAAAATGAAGGATATTAATAAATCTCTAATAGCTAAAATTGGTTGGAAACTTATGAAATCCAAAAAATGAGTGGAGCAGAATTATGTAGGCTAAATACTTATGCAATCATGAAGGCATATCCTTCTATCTAGGCCTTGTCTCTTGGTTGGTTTAGCCATTTGGAACAACTTGATTAAATCTAAATGATTGCTAAGAAAAAGAATAAAATGGAGCGGGAGATGGGGAGAACATTCAATTTTGGGAAGATCTTTGGATTGCCCATGTGCCTCTTGAGTCCTCACTCCTATTTGCTAGGATCAAGGAGGAGTTGAGTGAAAGATTTAGAAGGCATATTAAGGACTATTTGAACAATAACACATAGGATATCTCTCAAAAGATCTCTATCAATATGCCAGGCTATTTGTATAATAGTTGCAATTTGTCTTGCTTGTGTTGGTAGACTCTCGCAAAGTGCTCCCATTCATTACATTGTCGGCATTGTACGATTGGATATTCTTTAGGATCATATTGTCTTTGATTTTGATAATCTCCTAGAGATGCATTCTATGGCTTCAATGGAGTGGAATGCTCTCCTTATGTAAAGAGTATTTGGAGATTACTAACCTTTGAATTATATGGTCAATTTTTCATGGGATGGCACACAACTTGGCAAATCTTAGAAAACATTTTTCTAGGATAGTTACCTTTGGTGTAACCTTGATTTTTACACTCAGTACACCATAGTTCATTAGATTCTTTGCTGGTTTCTTTCTGCACCTTCAATTCTTTCATTATTTTGAGCATGTCCCTTTGTTGTGCTTATATTGTTCTTGATTCATTGTTACTGTTATCATCTAAACTTCTATCTTCTATTTTTATTTTAACATTGGAGGACATTTTGTTTTCGCTTTCTATGCCCATTGCTTATTGTAGGCTTCTGCATAGGAAGAGTGTGGTACTACCTTCATTTTTTTTTTAATGGCGAAAGTAGACCTTCAATGAACCATCTTTTCTTGAGACCATCGATTGGTTCTTTTTCTAACTTTACAAGCAGGTCTTTAAGTCTACGATTATAAGTTTGTATGTTTTTGTGCTTACCTTGTTTATATTGTAAATTTCTACTACTATTTCATTATCATCATGAAGCAACTTAAACTCTTCTTCAAAGGAATTCTTTAATCTCTCCCATGTGTTTTGAGAGGCTTGGCCAATTTCTGTATACTAGTCAATTGGTACACCTCACAAGGTGGATAGAAAAGGCCATAGGAAAATTGTCTTATCATATTGCGCATTTGCTGTCCAAATTGTTTCACAAGCCTTAGAGTGCCTCACAAGAACCTTTGATCCGTTGTTTGTAAACTTGGGTAACTTTTGGGTACATTAGGGCTTATACCATTGTTTTGTTTTGATGCAACCCTAGTGCATGGAACCTGCTCGCTAGGGAGTTTTGATTTAGACGTTCTAGTGCTTCTCTTGCACCATTGGCCACATAGGAATCCTCTACTCTTCCCTCAACTTCAACATTTTGTGCACTTGTTTTGCCTTTAGATTTTCATTTATAAAACCTTGGCTCAATTCTTCTCATTTTATTGAAAACCTTTCGATGGCTTGAAAAACTTCTATGAAGGAATTTTACTCCGTCTCCCAACTTTCCTCGGCGAGAGAAGTTTGTCTTGATTTTTCCTTTTGGTTAGAAAGATCGATCCATGCTTCGTTGGGTACTGGTAAGTGCTTGGCTATCTCCTCCCACTCTCCCTATGTGCATTGTCTTGTAGTGGAAATGTTTTTGTTTCTCCGACTTTGACTCACACTTTGACTTCAACTTATTTTTTGGGATGGGCTTTGACTTTGAACTTGTATTGTTGGGGTTTCTTTGTTTATTTCTCGTAGTCTTCTTCTTTGTTCTCTTTGCTCTACGATCCTTAAAGATCGCTGATCTCTTGGTCTTGACCACCTTGTGGTCTCTTCTTGCCTTTATTGGGGTCTAAGGGCATGAATCTCTTAAATTTGACCTGATTTATTTTAAGGCAACAACACTAATGTTTACTCTCTTATCCGATGAAATGAATACTTGAAATAATGAATAGAATTAATAATGCATATTGGATAGAGGAGTAAAAGTATATCTTTATTTGCACATGAAGTTATTACAGAAGTAGGCCAGAGATGGTCAGCCAAGGATCAGAGTTGATCTGATTAGATCATATTACTTTCCTTGATGATACAAAATCTATTTAAAGGACCTAACAGTTGCCAAGAGGAACACAACCGACAACTAACTAACTTTTATAACCATTTGAAGCCGACAAACAATTAATACATAGTTGGATACCGATAAACCATATTATGGAAACATAATAATAGGCATTGTACACTAATTACAACATTTGCCCATCTGGTGACATTGTTTCATGTTGTATATAGTGCTTGTGTACATGAATGTAATTCATAGAAATTTGTTTTTTGGTTTTTTCTTAACTCTACGTCCTAGCACATGTATGGTACTTAAGGATGGTGGCAGAAATTTCTAATAATAAATCTTCTCTCTTCAGTATTTGTTGTAGCTTCGATGAGCTGTGTGTATTATTCATATGCAATGGACAACATTGAAAATTAACTTTGAGCCACACAACAATTTCTCCACTTCAGCATTCATTGTTTTTTGACATATTTGGATCCTTAATTTCCTATTCATATTATATTACTCTTTTTAATTATTTTTTGAAATATATTAGGCATGTTCTGCATAATTTGTGATTTTCATATTGAGATTACAAGCAGACATAAATTCTGGAACATTGAAAATATTTTTTATGGTGTTGATCAATTTATATCTTGCAACATATGTTGATTTATCAACCATGACAAATAGCATAATTTCTTGAATATTGGAAATGAATTTGCAGAGAAATAATGTAGGGACTTGGGCTGGAGGTAATCAAAGTAGCATGTCTGCATCTGTTTCAGCACTTGGTGACAGTGGTTGGTTAATGCATATTCATAGTGTTTTAGTTGGTTCTGCTTGGATTGCCGCACTCGTTGCTGTTGAAGGTGCTTCTGTGCTTGTTCATTGCAGGTTTATATTTTTGCTTCCAAATTAGAGTGCTATTTATTCTTAATGTTAATTCCTTACTGGAAGGGATTTAAAGTCAATATACATTTTCTTTTAATAGATTAGTAGTGGTGGACATATTTTGTCAGATGTTCCTGTTAACTGTTTAAAACTCTCAAACTATGAGTAGGTTGATTTTTTTTCTTTTCTTTTCGTATCAGTTGTCCTCTACAATTCTTGAAAGAACTTTGATAATTTTGCATGTTGTAAATAGGCTTAGTATATCTTTTCCCTCTTGTTTTGTCCTCCACATCCTTTCCCTCATGTTGTATGTCTTAAGATTTTTTTTAACATGCTTGCAATGGAAAATACAGTCACAATCTTATTTGACACAATGAAGTTATAAAGTGAGCTTTTGTTATTTTATGATAAATATTTATGGCATAATAAAATGTAAACTTTTACCCTGATCCTTTGTACTGTTTCCAATCATGGCAGTCCCATCTCAGATCTGTGTATGTGGAAGTTAGCAAACTTCATCTGATGTACCTGCACGTCTACCAGAAGTGCCCTCAAACATTGGGAAACTTCCCATGGAAGTTATATAACTGTGTCATAAATTACATTGATGTTTGCGCTTGTGCTAAAAAATGGTTAAAGAGAAACAAAAGAACAAATAAAAATACTAACAGACATGCATTTGATTGATTTTAGAATGAAACTTGCAATTTTTGAAACATAAAATATTCTCATCAAATACCAAACTGTTTTGATTAAAGGGGAAAAACAGGTTTTGAAGGGACCCGAAACCCTTTACAACAAAATGCTGCTGAAACTAAAGATAACACAGACTAGCAGCAGCCAACCAACTGCAAAACAACAACAAAACAATAGACAAGCAAAACAACAGCTGAGCACAAACAGAGAGGGCCTATTTCATGTTCTGGAGGGTGTTTGCCACCTCCATTTTCTGATTATAGTGAAGGTTGACCATGGATAGCAGTTCATTCTTCTCTTCCTTGAAGGTCTTTCTCTTACTGCCCCGGGTCCTAGCACTTGGACCCTTTTCTTCTGTCACAGCCTTTTTGCCTTTTTCTTTAGCTGGTGGCTCCTTCAGGTTGCTACCACCTTGACGCATTCCTCCCTTAGGTCTTTAAGTTTCTCCATGAGAACTTTGAGGGTGTCCACACTGTTCTTAATCAAACAGTGGCTAATTTTTAACAGGCCCTGAATATTAGAGTCTAATTCTTAAACCTTCTTCTCCACACCTTCAAGGCGTTCCTCAAAGACCCTCTTGAAATCCAAGACAAAATTTTCCAATTCAACTAACCTTTCTTTTAACTCATTCAACTCAGAATAAGAATGCCCCTTAATATCATTTGCAGACTTCTCCTTCAGGTGTCTGATTTTAACATTAATTTTATTGAGTTCAAGCATGAACCATTTAGTAAGCCTGAAATTGCAGGTAACCCCTTCCCTTGCCAATTCCTAAGACATCAAGCATATCTATACTTTCTTCATGAAGATAGGAGAAATCTTCAGAAAGGGGATGGATGTTGCCTGTTCCATAAGTGACCTTACCCGACTTATTCCCCACGTACTTTGCAGCCACATGTGACACCTTCTCTTTGCCTTTACTTGAACCAGTCTTGATACCTTTCGCTTGCTGAATGGACTTTCTTTGCACATTATGGTCTTCCACTTCATTCCTCTCTTTGCCTTTGTTCAAACTAGGCCTGGTACCTTTCGCCTACTGAATGGACTTTCTTTGCACATTAAGGTCCTCTTCTTCGTCCTCTATTTGTGAGTCGTTGGATTAGGAGCAAGCTTTTTTGGTTTTCTTTTTGCGTGGGGACTTCTTAGCACTCCCCTTCCTCTTCTTCTGCTGACCTGACTACGAGGGAGAGGAAGAGAGAACCTCCTCGACTCTTCCCCAGATTTAGAGTCCATCTTCTAATCATCATCTTCTTCATCATTAGAATTATCCAAACACTACAAACAATCCACCACTTTAGGGTTTTCTTATTAGCAGAGTCTTTACCTTTGAGAGACTTTGTTGGAGAATTTGTCTTGACGTGCTCCATGATAAGTAAGATTAGGCTCTCATGTAAGACAGGAGACATAGAATTTTTCATATGAGCTTTCATTGAGGACTCCAAAGAAGCTAGCAAATAGAAGGGAAAAGAAACTAGGAGCTTATGCCCTAAGTGATTGAGAAAATTAAAGTGCACACCTAGAATAGCAGTAAATCACCCATCCATGGTGATATAACGCATTATCACTTAAGCAATTTCGACACAAATGGGTTTGATAGATAATCTATCATAACCCCACAAAGAGAGCTTTACCAGCTTCTCCCTTTCATCACCTTCAAAAAACTGATTTAGGTCATCCTCATTCCCTTTCCTGTCCTTGAAAAAATTTGACCTTGAAGTTGCGGCCTAGAAATTTGGGCAAGAAAATTCTGCACCATTCATCGTGAGAGTCTTGGTTCTCCGTCCTCTCACAAAAAGCTTTGAAGCTTCATGGTCAAAACCATGAAGCCACTCCATAAAGAGGGTGAGGCCCGATTCCTCCAAAATTCTCCACAACTTGCTCTTATTTATCATGCCATCACAAGAGAGCGACTCTACTCTATTGCGATCACCTCCCATTTTCTCAATGTGTTTGTTCCACTGTAAGTTCCAAAGCCTTTTCTCTATCACCTTAGAGTAAATAGAAATGGGCTCAAAAGTGCCGACAAAGCGTGCAATGTAATTGATACTCAATAAACACATGTCCCATTTCTCCTTATAATCCATGTTTGTTATCATTAATCAATAAGGCCAGGGCTTCAGTGGGTATTGGGTTGTACCCATCCCATACCTAGGTATTCATTAATTTGACCCCCTTGGCGAAAAAATCTGCTAACGAGTTCCCCTCCCTAAATATATGAGAAATTTTAACATCTTCAAACATGTAGATCATAGCAATAGCATCATGGATGGTCATTTCAATGGTCCAGCTAGGTTTGCTAAGATTCTGCAGGCACTTAATGATGTTAAGAGAGTCGCCCTAGATCTAGACCTTTCTGAAGCCTTTATCCAATGCTAATTTAATCGCATTAAATGTTGCTTCGACCTCAACTTGGTGATTAGTTTGGGTTCCCAATGGGAGTGCCACCGTTGATAAAAGCCTACCCTCTTCATCCCTCAACACCCCCCCCCACATTCAATAGGTCTAGGATTCCCCTTAGCCACCCCATCAAAATTAATTTTAATCCACCCTTAAGGTGGTCTTCTCCACTCAACATTTTCTCTAGGCTTCTTAAGGGACTTGAGAGGAATGGAAATTTCAGAAACAATGTGTGAACTGGCCGACACCATTGAATCATACCCTTGCAAGATTGTCTTTTGGCCATCTGTAGATGTATCCAAAAACCTTGCTTTAAAATTCTCTTTGATTGACCTTCGAATTTTAAAGAAGACAACTTCTTCCTTTAGTTTCACATCTCTTAAAATCCTATCATTCCTCTCTTTCCAGAGACCCCAGGCTATATGTGGAGCCATCAAAGACCAAAGCAAGAGAATCAAATTTGAAATTATTACTAGTAAGAACATAAAACATTCAGGTTTAAGATGTTAATGTGTAACAATGCTTTATCAATTAATTGGAAGGGGATAGAAGGGTTACTCCTTGCCAGTAGTTTGTTTTAATAAAAATATATTATTGCCTGATTTGCATTTGCAATTTTCTTGTAATTGATGAAAATACGCCAAGAAGGAATCCTATATAATCATTAGCTTCTACAAAAAGAGCTTCAATATTATGAAACCATTGTTAACAATATGAGTGAAAAAGGACTATAACACACAATGAGTAATGGGAGTGATAATTGTTTTGGACATTTCCGAGTATGTGATTTTGAAAACTATGAAATAGGATTATTGCTTGTGGTTATATATTGAGGACAAGGTTTTGTAACTCAATCATTTTTGAGAGCTCTTGAATCATATGTTTCCTAATTTCTTTTGGCTTTCCATGTATTATAAAAGTTTGAGTTTTCATTTTTAGCATCATATAATATTTTATTTTTGATATAATATCTATGTTACACCAAGTTTCCAATATGGGGATGTCAGGGGACACATTTTTTGTGAGGCCATTTTTTAAGGGGACAGCAGGGGACTGCCATAAAGAAATTAAGGAAAATTTAAAAAATATAGAAAATTTCAAATATTCATATGATAACATTGATAAGGCATCCATCATATACATTATAGAACCTTAATATATAGCACGAGAGTTGAATTGAGATTTCACGCGAGAGTCCACAAACAAATTAACATTTTCATTGTCAATGTGCATATATATTATAGAAAAATTACAACAAAATTCCCAAAGGTTGCAAGTTTCAACTACAAAATGATAAAAACATAGAAAATATGCAGCTGTCCCTAATTATCATTGAGAAACACTACATCAAAAATGGAGTTTGAGTCTAAGTCACTGCCACTATGAGGGGCTGCCTCGTTCAATGGAGCACAACCATTTCCTCTTGTGCTTCCTCCTTGTCAATTTGTGTAATATCTTTAGGATCAACATCCCAATTTGTGGCTAGAGTTTAACGATCCCTAGGAGTATGTGTTGAAGTCGAAAAGCACTATGTGTTAGTGTTTTGTAGCTTCGGGAGATATTTTCCCTTAAACATATTCAAATCAAGGCAGGTCGGCCTTTGTCTTATAAATAAAATTTGTACTCTTCTAGGTCGGCCCTAGAAAGAAAGATCAACTAGCTTGTATATATAGGAGAAGGTGTCTCCTCATTTTATCATCATTCAATCCATTCCAATTAAAATATCTTCAGCAGCAGGTTCGCCCTTCAAGAGCAGCAGATTCGACTTCAAGAGACGAGTTAAATATTTTGTGCATCTAAAGAAATTGCACTATATACAAGTGCAGATTCATTGTATAAGATTCGCCCTTTTCTAGGGCCTGATTGTTGAGTGCTATTTCTGCACTTATTTTTTCTGATCATAAGAGAATATTTGCTGGTTTTTTCTCCCTCAAGTAGGAGGGTTTTCCCAGGGTAAAATACTGTGTTCATTTTTCTATGTATTGTGTTTTCTGCTTATTGCACTTCTGATTCTATAACTAACAATATGCATGGTCACCAACTTCTTTGATCATCAAGAGGTAAATCTATTTCTCTTGATTGACATGATGAAGCTATATGTAGACCAATTCGCTCAACAATAGAGGAACTGACAACTTGTGGAAGAAGAGGAGTGGCAAGTATCCTCAACTTTGGTACATCCTTGCCATGCCATGTTCACCATTCAATGGGGTCGGTTTGAGCTAATGTAGTTCTATCTATCCTTGCCTTTGGTCTATTGAGTTTTGGACTGCAGAGGTTGACAAAAGCTAGCCACTATGTTTGAAGGTAGACTCCTCATCACTATACATTTTTTGAAGAGATTTGATGAACCCTTCTTTCACCTCTTCATCACAAATGGATGCACTTTTCAAGGCCTTATTGCATACTAGGATATAGAGTGTAAACTACTACATGAAACAGGGTGTTAATAGTGTTACATCGCTGCATCACAATGGGCCTAATATACTCCTCAAAAAATGCCAAATCAGGCTCCCTATTATGAATCGCTTGTTGCATCTACCCAAGCATGCTGCTAGATGTCTCATAAATCTCTCCAAGGCTAGGAGAGTCTATATTAACATATCATATGACCCACACAAGAGGTGAGATGAAGGAGCAAACATATCAATAAAGAATGAAAATAATTTTCAAGTTAGAAACAATAAAATAAAACATTTAACAATAAAATGAGCAATTTATTAAAATTAGCAGTTTCTTATCTCACTAAGGACAACCAACTATCGTTGAGAATTTTTTGTCACACTTTTTCCTTCATCCGTGTTTGTCTTTGGCCATCTATCCCTCTTTGAATTAACCATTATAACCTATAGAGGCTCTCGTACCTCAAGCATCCTCTCCGACAAAATAAAGTAGTTGGCATATTTAGTATTCATGGGCTTGAGGAATTTCTAAATTTTAAAATTCTTGAACAAAGCGAGTAAGTTGTGATGGTTGCATATAAACATCTATATGTCTCTAGCTTTTGCCACCACTTCTTTCACCCAATCTATCTTCCCAATGTTTTTCAATGCATTGTTCAATGCATGAACACAACATGGGTACTAGAAAATGTGCTTGTAAGCACTCTCCACCATGAAGCCAGCTAACTTACATACATTGGTTGAATTGGTCACTACTTAAACAACATTAAAGGACCCAACCTCTTTTATGTCATCCTTCAAAATTTGAAATTGGAAGTTCGTATCCTTCTTCTTCCCCAAATAATCAATAGCTCTAAGAAAATAAGAGTCAATTGAGCATGCAACGATGACATTGATGAGTGGTTGATGTGTAGTATTGGTCCACCCATCCATAATGATAGAGTAGCCATCCCTTATCGAAATTTGTCTCATCTCCTCCATCACTATATTCGCCTTGGAATATGTAGCTTATGTTCTTCATGGAGGGTGAATGAAGGACCAACAACAATTGCATCTTTGAACATTTGTTTAAAATATGGAGATCATGCCACATGAAATTTTATGGTATTGGCATAAAAACTTTTGGCAATAGAATACTTATCCACTTATCATGATTGCATGTTAGAGATGCTTGTAACACTAGTGGCCCTATTCTTTCCCTTGATAGAACCCTCTCCTCTTTGACTCTCAACACTTATGGATTGGGTAGGTTGCATGGAATCTATTGACATTCTCTTCTTTCTTGCCTCACCCTCCATGTGCAACCTAGTCACCTTAGCCTTTTCATCTAGGGTTATTTGTTCACATCTTTTTATGCCTAGTGCACCTATTCACAAAAGATGAGAGCAAACTCTTGTGTAGTTGCTTGCATAATCCTTGTTGCACAAATGACATAGCCATGGTCTACTCTCCCTTGATTTTATTTTTGTTTTTGTTTATGCATATTGCAGAAAATAAAAAAAGTTTTTTTTGGATTAAGTGGGCCTTTTGCGTAGGTTTTGAGAAGTTCAAAAGGGCATTCAAATGGATTATTTGAAATTTTGAACAAATTGTCCCTGAAATATTCCACTCCTAGATGGGCTCTTTGTTGAATTTGAATTTTTTCACTCTCGCTACCCTCACTAGCTCATCGTTTTTCTTTTGGTTAAATTCAAGTGACAACTGCAAGCGCAAGTATAAAACAAAAAGCAACTAAAAACCATCCCTAAGTGTTTGAAACTTTGACAAAAATAGAAAAAGAAATGCAAAAGAATTTGTGAAAATGAACAATAGATGGTGAACTTACCTCAAGTGATATAGATTTGATGCTCTGTTGCCCTCTTCTCATTGTTGTTCCCTCCTTTCCTCACAACTGTTCTCCTTCTTTGTTTTCCTCATCACAAATTAAAAAATGGTAGAATGAGTTTTCCTTTTTTATTTTAGTTGTTCATTTCCAATTGTAGGTTTAGGTTTTGTATAAAGGGATGTGGGGATCTTTGTGTGCCTTTTTTTGTTTTAACTTTTGTTTATTTTATTGTATTCTAATTTGAGTTCTTTTTTGGTTGGGCCATATGGGATGGCTGGCTATGTTTGGGATGTTGATAACATGCGAAGCGTCAGAAGTAAGGTTGATCTTCTTATTATGAATAAATTAAATGATAGCTCTAAGCTATTTAATTTATTATAAGTCAAGGAAAAGCACGATTTCTGAGACACTTCGATTTGTTAAGCAATAAATATTAAATGAAGAGACACGTCTTTCATTTGTGACAAGGCCGACCTCCTTCCTCTTGGCGCTATTATCTATGAGGACGACTTACCTTTGATTGGATGCATCTCTTTGAAAGAGAGATATTATTATTGTTAGCCGACTTGCATTAAATAAGGTGGTGTCCCTTCAAAATGTATATATATGAGTTCGCCTTCTCATTCTAATCATCAAGTTTCAAGTCAAGTTCGATTATATTCATTATAGTCTAAGTGCGAGTCCTTCTCAAGGCAGTTCTATATTTTTAGAAGTCTGAGTTCTTCTTCAGCGAATTGTCTTCTCTAATTGCTGTGTTGCATCATCTATTGGTGCTTGTATTTGGGCCTGAATCTTGGCCTCTTGTAAGAAGATCATTCTTGTGACAATTCAATATATAAGTGATATATTGTTGCTGGGTTTTTTCTCCCTCAAGGTTTTCCTAGACATCTGCTGTGTTTATTTTATACTGATTTGAATTAATTTCTCTGACTGCATACAATCTGATCATTAAAATTTACATGGTATCGGAAGCGGGTTTGAGAGGATCGTGATCAGATTTTTCCCTAATCAGCAATACCCTATTTGTTCATTTGTCTAAATCAGTCAAGATGGTGAACGGTTTAAAGATTGAGGATAGACTCGAGGGAGCATCTAACTTCACATCATGGAGATTTAGGATCATGCTTACATTGCGTGAAAATGACTTGGGTGAGTTCGTGGAGTCTAGCGTTCCTGAACCTAAGGAGGAAGAAGAAAAGTTGTAGTGGGTAAAGAAAGATATTAAAGCAATGAAGATATTGGTTGATTCCATCAAGCATCACATTGTTCCTATAGTCTCTAAGTTGAAGATAGCGAGACATGTTCTTAACACATTGGAAATAATAATGCGAAATCAACAATACCAGCCGAGCGCACATTGAAGCAACAACTACATCATGTGTGAAAATGGCGAAAGGTGAGTGATTGCATGCTATGAGGTGCAGATTTGAGATCAGCTCTCGACAATAGGGCATATGGTTGATGACAAAGACTTGACTATGCTCGCCCTCAATGGTCTACCTTTGTCTTGGGAATCTTACATTCGGGGAATTAGTGCAAGATCAAAATTGCCTAAGTTTGATCGCCTAAGATCAGATTGCATTCAAGAGGAATCTAGGTTGTTGGCAAGAGGCGTTGGTCAAAGTTCAAAGAACGAAGACATTCATGTTCTTGCCTCCCTTGCTTCAAAGAAGAAAGGAAAAGATGGAAGGAAAGGATTCTTCAAGAGGAATCGGGACAAGGGAAATGATGATGCTCCTCCATTCAAGAAGAAGAGGGACATGTCCAAGATTCAATGCTTTAGGTGTGATAAGTTTGGGCACTTTGCTAAGTATTGTCCAACTAGACCTAAGCAACAAGTTACCGTTGCGGATGTTGATGATGCTTCTCCGCAAAAGGATTCAAGTGAATATTTGTTCTACTCGGCATTGGCAAGCAGTGTACCTTCCGACACCAACACTTGGCTGATCGACAGTGGTGCTTCACGACACATCACTGGTTTTAAGGAGCACTTATCAAGTTTGGTGGAGAAGGAGTCTTCTGAACAAGTCATCATCGGAGATGATGCTAGCTACTCTGTGAAAGGAATTGGGACCTCTACACTTCATTTGGATTCTGGCATCACACTTCAGTTGAGTAATGTTCTTTAT
>VDFB02000363.1:171013291-171037522 GCA_007258455.2 Sequoia sempervirens
TCAAGATGAACTAGTTTAAAGATGATAGCTAACCTACCTAAATAGATGGAAAGGATTAATTTCTCATACAAAGTAGATAAGTTAGGAGTTATTTTGATAGATATTTAAGTAAAAAAGTGTTGGTGTATTCAAAAAAATTGCAAAGTTTGATGAAGTGAAGGGTGAATCTTGATGAAGGGGTGGATGAAGTGTTTGATCCAATGTTGACCTAAGGTGATCCTTTGTTTGATAAGACCAAGGTAGTGAAAAACATGTTAAACCTCTAAAGTTTTGAAATATTAAAGAACCAATGTTTTAGATAGGTTGATTATCATGAAAAAGACTTGTATTTTGACCGATAAAGAACATATACATGTCTGGATGTTTCCTTAATGTGCGTTCATAAAAGTTTATTAACAACTTGTTTCTGTTTTGCTAGAGTGCCAAAATGTGGTTTTTGATTGCTTTTGAACTATGATGCCTATGTTTGAAGTGATGACCTGTAGACCTTCTTTTGGGGATTATGAGTTTGTGTGAGATCATTTAGAGAATTCTATTTCTACAGAAGAAAAGAGGATATTTATTTCCATGCGGGTGGTGGTAATATGGACCTTCTAGCCTCAATATCGTTTTGTTCCTCTTCTTCGTCTAAGATGTTTGTGGAATTTATCCAATGATCAAGGGTTTCTTTTGTTTCAAAGGTGAAGCTTCTCCAACTACTAATGATATCGGTTTGTTCTATGTTAATGAGTTCAAAGTTTGGTTGAATGATAGCACCTTCAAGATCAGGTTGTTCAATGGGAGCAATTGGTCTCCAAATAGTCATGTGTGGTTCAAATTGTCAATTTATCTTAAGTGAATTTATTTTACCACAAACACTTGTCTTGATTATGTTTTCAAACTAAATGTCTATTTCATAAACATCATAAATTTCAGAATGTCCATTTTGTGAAAATCATGAGGTTGAAGAAATAATTGCTTATGTTAACTTTGTAAAATATGGATTGAGATATAAGTCAATATATTTAGAAATATCTAAGGATAGAAACCCTTAGGAAAAGCATTAATATCAATTCTTTTCAAACGGTATAAATATTTAGACCAAAGGGTTTGAAATTTTGAGGAAGATAGTGAATGTTTGTTTGTAATGTTTTGGAACCTGTAAGAGAGGGGGAACACCACGTGCAAGGCCCTAGGTCACAGAGGGACAAGATACGGAAGGCTTCCCTAACTTACCTTAGTTTAGCGGGATGTTTAGGGTATGAGGATGAGAATGATGAGGACAATAGAGTCCTGTGACCACTCTGCAATCTCGAGATTTGAAATGGGGCTAGGTGAGCTAGTTTTCAAGCTCAACATTGTATCTCAGATAGCTCTCTGTCAGAGGATGAGAGCGTAGTTCCAGGATGACAACGTGACGTGCTAGCATCCGTACGACTAGAGGACTAAAAGAAAAATGTGAAATTATCAAAAAACAATCTAGCAACCTAGCTAGCAACTTCTAAGAGAGCAAAATAACACTATGAAATACGAGAAATATAAATGAATGTGATAAAGTAAATATACTAAAGATAGGGTGACGAAGATGATTTCGTAGAAGAGCCTATTTGCTAGCTAGCTCTGCAAAGCATGTACACCTACACATAGAAAGAGAGGAAAATGTTAGGTGGTTGTATAGAGGCTTGCCTCAGTTAGACCCTCATTTAGGTTTTTCCACCTCCATAGGAAACCAAGGAAGTGAGATAAAGAAATAATGTAGTAAAGAGCACAAAAGCACTATGAATAGTAAAGTGCTGACTCAACCAAGTGATAGAAGGAAAGAAAGGGAAGCTTACTACCTCCAACAAGAGAACTCAAGGCTGCTTGGGGGAGAAAATGAGAGTACTCGAGCCTCTGCTACAATGGTGTTTCATTCCCAACTTACTCTATCAAAGTGATGGAGTGTTGTGTTTTCTGCAATGATGTGCTAGTATGTTTCTTGAGAGCTTGAAAGTGAGTGCAAGAGAGTGAAAATGGATGCTTGAAGTGTGTAGAGGATCAGAAGAAGTTAGAATGCATGTTGAAGGAGTGAATTTGAAGAAGGGTATGAAAGAAACAACCATATTTGGGTTGGTTGGTCGAAGGGGGCGTTACAACTTGACTCCCAATGAGAAGTGTACCACCTCTATAGGTTCAATAGCAAGAATCTGCTAGGGACGTAAGCGCGCCGCGTAGAAGTCTACACATTGCAAAGGCGTCCCCAACAGAAATGCCTCCATTGACATTCAAAACAGGCACCAAGTGGGATGCAAGCAATGAGATTAGGTGGAATTAAGCCTCTAAACTTGGTCTTTTAAAGTGGAAGGAGGCAAAAGGAGAATTTACACATGGGGTGCAAATTCACTCCTATACATTTTTCCCCCACTTTAGCGAGTATGAGTACTAATGAGTGCTCGGTAAAGTAGATCAAGGAGAGAGTAAGGTTAGAAATGTATACCTGAACTGTCAAGGAAGCAGACCATGATTTAGCATACCTGAAGGTGAAAGGAAAGCGAAGGACTTCATAGCTACTCAGAACTATGAAGTTGAAGAAAGAAAGCACCTTACAAGTTCTTGCTCCTGTAAGGAAGGTGTCCCCCAAAAACTCTAGCATGGAGGATACCTCGTGAAGAAAGTGCCTTATAGGCTCTCAGTCTTGCAAGGAAGGTGTCCCCTAAAACTCTAGCATGGAGGAGACCAAAAGGAAATGCCCTACAGGCTCTCAGTCCTATAGGCAAGGTATTCTCCATGAACTCAAGCATGAAGAACACCCAAGGAAGTGTTCCATAGATTTGTAGCTCTGTAGGGAAGGTAACCCCTAAGATCTCTCACATGGAGGAAACCCGAGACAATGCCCTACAGGATCTCAATCTTGTAGGGGAGCCACCCCCAAGATCTCTCACATGGAGGAAGCTCAAAGGAAGTGCCCTACAGGCTCTCAATACTATAGGGAGGTATCCCCCAAGATCTCCCACATGGAGGAAACCTAGGAAAGCGGACTCTGTAGAGTCACAAAGTAGCCACATAGGAAAGTAAGTGAATAGTCACACAGACTATCGATAGTTTTGAAAAAATTTGAAGGGCTCCCTTGGGAACTTGTTGTGAAGAGGGGGTCAAATTAGGGGATGCACAGTTCAACAATAGATGTTCTCTTTCTTAGATTGATCCATCATCAAGGAATCCTTTTGAAAGATGTTCACTTCATCAAGGAATTCGAAAGGAAAAATAATCCCCCTCGTGAGAGGAAGGTAAAAGTTGTTCCCGCTTCGGAGGAAGGTTTTTCAAGTCCTTTCTTTGTGAACGCCCGATGAAGGAAACACATTCTATTTAGGGTTCTGAGTTGAGAATACGATTCTAAAGAAAGACTCACAAGGATTTTTGAGAAAAGATTCGTTGGCCACGAATGCATTTTTTGAAAATTAAAATGTTGAAGAAAGAACGTTGTCACACATAGGAGGGACAACTAAAGCAAAGAAGAGAAAAAGATAAAAAGAAAGCAACATAGAAAATTACAAACAAAGGGCATAGGGGGATCTGGTTTAGTGGGGTTAGATCTGTCCAAGCTCATATAATAATAGGTAATCGTGGTGCAAGGTGAAAGATCATCAATCCCCAACTAGATCAGGAAGAATGCACGAAAAATAAAGTAGAAATAAAAAAATGGGTCAACATTGAAGGGAAGCCTAAATTCCCCCAACGCTTTGCATCATCCCCAATTTATCAAAAATCAAGCACAAACATGGAAGAATGATGATACAAATAGAAGAAGGTTTACGACACAAAAACCATGCCTGTATCCAAGCACTAACAAGGGTGAAGAGGATCATCCAAGCACACATAGCATGATCATGGGGGAACACATCACAAAACAAACACATGCACACACACGATCAAGAAGAGGCCTCCTCTTAATATTGATCAGCCAAGAGGTCATCCGTTTCCCACTCTAGATCATCATAGGGGGAAGGAGGATGAGCCTGTAGTGGTGGGATGTTAAGAGGAGGGGTTTCTAGCCCTCCCACAACAAGGGCCAAGGAAGAGGGCCCCTCAAGGTCCTCTCCATTGAGCTCTTGTGGAGTCAAGGTCAGAAATTTCATGAAGATCACTAACAAGGCAAGAACTTCATCCATCAAGTTAAACATGCACCACATAGGAGCGCCATGTCTAACTTTAGTGGATGGGGCACGCTATGCCTGAGATTCACCGCTAGGCTCGCTGAGTGACTTGGGAGCAATGAAAAAATCAGGGGAAGCCAAGATTGGTTCCATCACCAGGATAGAACAAGTCAGCATAGGACCACCTTGCGGAGAAGGTGGGCTCCCTTTACATCCTTCATTTCTAGAAGGACCACTCTCTACCTTTTTCTTCGTCGGAGGATATGAACTCCCCATAGATGAGCCTAGAGGTGCGGAGGAAGAGGAGGAAATAACTATAGCAGATACAACTAACATATTAATCATATCCATGGGATTTAAAAAAGGTTGGATATCCAGAATGAACATCAGCAAGGGAAGCTCCATTGAAGGAGTGATGAAAACCTATACCCCCTTGGGGTTAGGTGCATTTGCACTCGCAGTGGAAGCCAGAAGTAGCACAAAACCATACTAGAGAGAAGCAAAAGGAAGGGAAGAGGGTGACACTGGAGGATGCCCTGAAGTAGGGGAAGTCGCCTCTTGCTCCTTCCTTTATGAGGTGGCTTGCTTAGCTAAGAGGGACTTTCACTAACGCTAGCACTCATGTGCAAGGCAGTTTCTACAACTTTTGGTGCTGGAGGCTGGAGGCTGTGAAGGAGTAGAAGGCTCCTACTCAACCATAGGAATTTCCACTATAGTTGTTTCTGGCAGAGGAATGAATTCCTGAATGGGAACAGGAGGGATAGGTTGAGGAGCAGCGGGAGGAGTTAGCTCAAGAGCCTCGGTAGTGGGCCTCTTCCCACTCACTACCTTAGGAGTAGGAGTGGTAGGAGGCCGCAGATTGAATTTCCTTTGGGAACCTTTCTTTCTACTGTATAAATAGTACCACGGTCTAGGATATTCATTAGGAAGATCCACGATCTGAAGCTTGGGCCTACGCCAAGGAGGAATCATCGGACTTAGCAGATAGCCACCGAATCTACTCATCTAGTACTCTTCCTAGGAAAGGGGAGAGGATGAGGCAGTCTGGGGAAAAGTCACCTTCTCTTTTACTTTATAGGAAGGAGAGGGAGTCGGTGTGGAATTCTCCTCTTTCTTCTGAGAAGGGGGAGTGGTCGACACAACCTTCTCCTTCTCCTCTCAGGAGGAGGAGGCGATCGACTATCACATCACAGGAAGGGTCAGTTTTGTTTGTCCCTTGCCCCTAGTCTTATACTTTACATAACTCTTGTAAAGTAGGTCCATTCTTGGAGGAAGTAGACCAACTGGGGAGGGCCAAAGTGATCCAGCTGATATCCACCATGGGACACCAGAGGCTAATATCTAGTGTCATGCACTACATGCATGACACCTTCATGGGAAAAATTTAAACACTTATGAATAATGGAGGCCATCCCATTCATGGAAGCTAGCCAAGAGATACTAGCTTCACCCTAAATAGATCTGACTGTGAGATAACATTGAAAACTATGTCAATAGCCCTGGGTCCAACCAGGATGGACAAATTTATCGAGCCATAAGGTTTAAGACTCACACCATCATGCATACGGATGGTAGATTTTTTTTCTTCATATTCTTCATTTTTTAATGAATTTAACACTAATGCTTCTTATATGATAACATTCACGTGGCTCGCAGGATCTACCAAGACTCCTGTCATGATGTTACCATTTACGTGGGTGGGAATGTAGAGAGGTGATGGTTTATTGTTCAAGGGCAGATCTTGTGATGTGAATGTAATGTCCAGTGAACCAGGTGCAGGTAGAGTAGTAGAAGTCATCATGACCATGTTAACATAGGCATCGAGTTGAGTAACAGAATCAGTGGGATCTACAATCATGTTAGTAGAGTGCGATGGAAATGGGTCCATGTATATCTGTAATTCATTATCATCTTCACCACTGATTTTTTAGCATTTTGTTTACTCCCATCGAGACAAATGGTACTGTCCTTGATGCGGTCATGTATCTCATGACGCAGGCACATGCAACATTCGATATCATGTCCATTAACCCGATGGCACTAATAGTAAGTGCTTCCATCATACCACTTAGGGTAAGGCTCTTTAACAGGCTTAGGACTCGACAAAGTTATGATCTTATCCTTTAACAACTTCTGCAAAATAGAAGAATAAGATTATGATAACTTTGTGAATTTTTGGTTATTATTGAGGCCGTTGTTATTAGCAGCAGAAACTACATTTGTAACTATCTTACCTTTCCCAAAGATTGATAAGATGGATTTTCCCTTAGAAAGGGAGCACAAGGAGGATCCCTCGAACTGAACGACCGTCTATTGGTATTTTCGTAAAGTTGCACACAAGTGCGCGAAAGAAGGGTATTTCATAAGTGCAAAATTTTCTTGCCATGGCCTTTGTAAGTTCCCAATGAATACCTTCTACATGTCAGAATCAGGCAGCTGATATAAGATTTGTGAGAGGAGCGCTTGGTAGCACGCTATGAAATCAATAATTTTTTTTGTTATCTCCTTTTTTTGCATCAGACGAGATTTGAAAAGGTCATCTTCGGCCCGATGTTTGCTTGAAATTGTCTAAGGAATTTATTAACAAGTTGGTCAAATGAGAAAATGGAATTGTCAAGCAAGGAACAATACCACTCAAGTGTTGTGTCCTTGAGAGATCGGGGAAACAATTTGGCCATCAGGGCATCATGATGGAAAAATTTTGTGCACAGGGCATTAAAGGCAGACATATGTGTCTGTGGGTTTCCTTTATCGCCATATTTTTCAAAATTAGGTATCTCCATTCTTGGGGGGAAGGGAGTGTTCAATATTGCAACAGACAATGGACTATTTCAGAAGAAGAGTTGGAAGATAGGCTGGGTAGAGGCTTGGGAAAGAATTGCTAACTAGCACTGCATCTTACCCATATTCTAAAGAAGAGTGTTCAGAATAGGGTCATTAGAAGATAGAGGGCCAGAGGAACCTCCCCTAGAATCATCACCAAGGCCACCTCCAAAAATGCCACCAATGTGACTTCTGCCAAAACCACTACTAGAGCCACCTCCGCCAATAGGGCCTTCGTCGAAACCACCAACACTGCCTCCATTGTTGAATCCACCACCACTACCAAATCCCCCACCACTAAGCCCACCAAATCCTCCACCACTAGATGTGATAGGAGGGGTGAAGCTAAAGCCCAAGGGGACCTTATTCACTTTGATAGTTTTGGGTTGTTCAGAGACAGAAGGGATACTGATAGAAGGGACCACATCATCCATGTAAATGGAAGTGGGAGGCATCAATACTCCTAACTGTCCTTCATGGTCTTCAAAATTGACTCCTTCTGAAAAACTAGGGTTGCTCGAAGGAGCGCACACTTCAGCAAGACCGAGGAGGCTATTTAGAAGCTCTATGCCTGTTTGATCTTTACTCATCATATGTTTTAACAACAACCGAAAGCAACTCTAGCCATCTTTAGATTTCTTTCCAAGTGGTTTTCTAAGTCACCCAATCCTCTAGCAAGGGTGGACACATATTCTGCAGGGATCATAACGGACTCATGCTCATCCACCGATGATTGTGTCAGAGACGTAGGGGGAGTGGGAACATGATTAGTCTCATCAATGAATCCCATCTCATTCCTCGATAATTGCTCCTGCATGACTACACTAAGGGTGGGACCAGAGAAAAGGCCTATAGATAACCCAATAGAGACCTTTGTCCTTTCCATTGGGAGGTATCATACACTTCTCGTAACAATATACCCAAAATTTGTGGATTGGGTTGTGATGCTCATAAACCTTCACAACACTTAGGAACACAATGGTCATGAAGTACATGAGCAAAGCCTCGACACCAATGGATGAACAAATGTTGGTTCATGTCGGGTTCACCAAAATGTAAGAGAGGGGGACCACCATGTGCAAGGCCCCAGGTCACAGAGGGCCAAGATGCGGAAGGATACCCTAACTTACCTTAGTTTAGTGGAATTTTTAGGGTATGAGAATGAGAATGATGAGGATGATAGAGTCACGTGACCACTCTACAATCCTGAGATTGAAAATGGGACTAGGTGAGCTAGTTTTTGAGGTCAACACTGTATCTCAAATATTCTTTGTTAGAGGACAAGAGTACAGTTCTGCGATGACAGCATGGTACACTAGCGTCTCTCAGGTGTGTTAGCATCAGTACAACTAGAGGACCGAAAGCACAATGTGAACTTATCAGAAAACAAGTAGCAACCTAGCTAGCAAGTTCTAAGAGAGCAAAATAACACTATGAAATATGAGAAATATAAACAAATGTGATAAAGTAAATATACTAAAGCTAGGGTGACAAAGATGATTTCATAGAAGAGCCTATTCACCAGCTAGCTCCTCAAAGCACGTACACCTACACACAAAGAGAGGAAAATTTTGGGTGGCTATATAGGGGCCTACCTCAGTTAGACCCCTGTTTAGGTTTTTCCACCTCCATGGACAGCCAAGGAAGCGAGATAAAGAAATAATGTAGTAAAGAGCACAAAAGCACTACAAAACAATAAAGTGCTAACTCAACCAAGTGATAGAAGGAAAGAAAGGGAAGCTTACCACCTCCACCAAGAGCACTCAAGGCTGCTTGGGGGAGAAAATGCGAGTACTCAAGCCTCTGTTGCAATGGTGTTTCATTCCCAACTTGCTCTACCAAAGTGATGAAGTGTTGTGTTTGCTGCAATGAGGTGTTAGTATGTTGCTTGAGAGCTTGAAAGTGAGTGCAAGAGAGTGAAAATGGATGCTTGAAGTGTGTAGAGGATCATAAGAAGTTAGAATGCATGTTGAAGGAGTGAATTTGAAGAAGGGTATGAAAGAAACAACCATATTTGGGTCGATCGGCCGAAGGGGGCATCACAACTTGACTCCCAATGAGAAGCGTAATGCCTTTGCAAGTTTAGCTACAAGAATCTTCCAGGGAAGTAAGCACACCGTGTGGACGTCTGCATGCCGTGCAGGCATCCCCAATAGAAATGCCTCCACTAACACTCAAAGCATGCACCAAGTGGGATGTAAGCAGCGGGCTTAGGTTGAATTAAGCCTCCAAACTTGGTCTTCTAAAGTGGAAGGAGGAAAAAGGGAAATATACACATGGGGTGCAAATTCACTCCTATATAGAACCAAGAAAATTATTAAACTAACTCACAAGCATTTACAATCCTAGGTTGAAATGGCCATACTTGTTGAGTCTCTACTCGGATTTCTCCAAATACTAAGACATTGTGAATAGTTAGAGATTTGGAGACACTGGCTCCCCTCCACAACACACACTTCTTGGGACAACCAAATCTCAAAATCCTAAAGATCCTAAATATTTTTTTGTTTCAACAATGAATAGTACAAATGTGGGGCAGCTTCAGAATGACTGTTCTTACACCAACAAGCATTAATGATTTTTGGTAACTAAACAATTTGGTTCTTAGTAACAAACCAAGAACACACAGCTATATGCACACCCTCTTTTCCACTTAAGGCTCTTACTATCATTCCCATTCCACTTAAGGCATGGTACTAGGTGTAGTATGTTATACAGTCCAGGATAGAAGGTACTTTCTAATGATTTCCCAACCTTTAATATAGTCTGCTGGTAAACGTGCTTGCAAGAACTTTCCTACAAGTTTCCCATTGTGGGGTGTGTCTCATAGTAAGTCCTCTTTTAAGTGTGACACAAAGCATAAAGGTGTACTTAATTATTTCTCTTCACCCAAGATCGTACGAAGCGCAAGGGGATTGGATACATACTATAAGTGCATACAAATAGTGAAGTACACTTGGAGTGTTTCTCTTCACCCAAGATTGCATGAATCACAAGGGGATTGGATATGCACTACAAGTGTGTCACAACAAAGAAATCACTCATTCATTTTACCCTCTAAAGCTAGGATGAATTTATTTTATGCAACAAATGAAATGTTATGTTGTTTTGTTCAATTTTAAAACCCAAATGACAATGATGAAATGAGAGTTCAATTTAGTCCCATTTGAGCATTCGTTTTAAACCCAAATAAAAATTAGTGAGTTCTTAGAGCATAAAATGAAAAGCATAAGAAATTGGGTTATAATTGCCCCAAAGGATCAAACGTTGGTTACAATCATAAGTTCTTAAGATGAGAATGCTTCTTCATTTTAACTTTGTGTCATCCAACCTACAAAACCCTATTAGTCTAAAAATCAGAACAATGTTAGAAGCATGCTAGTAATCTAATGAAATGAAAAAATTAAAACACATGCTAAAAAATGATCATTAAATTTCTTACTAGAGTTCGGCATCATTATTTACAATCACTTTGGTGAACTAGGGCGTCTCTTTGCAGAGAAAACAATGAGCATGATAGTGTCACTATTTTGTTGAGCATCATCGTTTACAAATCTTCGATACCTCTAGAAAGTATTAGTGTTTCCATTTGTTTAATCAACATCAATGTATTTAATAGGTGTCATTGTTTTAGATTATGATAGTGTCACTATATGGTGATGCCCAGAAAAGTGCGTTGCTAAAATTCTTTTGGGCATTGTTGTTTCTTGTAAAATTCAAAAAGAACAGAATTCGAGATAGAAATTGATTAAATTTGATCAGTTTTTCCCTCCTAGTGCCAAAATGTGACCAAGGATATTAGTATGGACTGATTACACTTGATCCATGAAGAATCGAAGCATAATGAATCCACTAATACTCAATCTAAATAGGATCAATCGAATTGAAGTTAAACTAAACATTTATCAAAGAAAAGTATTCTAAATTATGAAAACATTTAAAATGTCTACTCTAACCCATTCAAAACTTATCCTGTTTTGGGAGTGGTGTTGCGTTGATGTGGAATGATGACCCTTTCCCAATCCTATGACTAATGAGCTTATTTCAATCAATTTTATTGAAGAGAATCAATGAAATGGTTGTGAGATGTGTATGTAAACATGATTTTAATCTAAATGAGCATGATGTAAAAGTTAATCTAACATGATTTTATGCTAAAATATGTAGATATGAAATTGATAAGCTAATATAAATGATATTTAAACTAAAAAGATTCAAACCCTAATTATCTAATTAGCTAAATGGATGCATTATGGAAGCTAAGCTATTATGCAACTAATTTAAACTAAAATATGCTAAATGTGTGCAAAGTATGAGTGTGAGTGTGAGTGATTTCAACAGAATAAGTTTTCTCTAAAAGATGGATCCCTATTCAATAGAGGAAAGGTCTATTTATAGAATAGGTAAAAAGAGATCAATGGATGAGATCAAAAAGATCAATCAATAGTCAATGATGAAAGAAAGAAGAGGCATGGATCATGGATTCTCATCAACAAGTGAGAATGCAAGATGAGATTTAATTAAGGGTTCACATTCCCTCAAACAAACACACTTTCAATTTTCCCAAGAGGTCATATGTTAACTTGCACAAGAGGTCATAAACTAACTTGCATATGAAGCTAAGTAAGTTTGTTGAGAAAAAAGGAATAGTCCCCTTTTTCAAATGAGTGAGGAAAGAGAATATTCTTTGGAATATTCCCATGGGTGAGGAAAAAGATATTTTTCAAATTAAAACAAAGTTTAATTGTGCAAAAGGGGTGAATATTCTATGGGCATATTCCCCTTTTTAGAGGAATGTGCAAAGGTGGAATATTCCTTTGCAAGTGGGATGAAAGTTGTATTAGTTAATAATTGATAATTAAACAATGTTAATCATACAATTAGGGGATTAGAAGAATAAGATGATATTCATTAATTTAAATGATTTAATGAATGGGGAAAGGTGAAATTACATTTAATTAAATAACTTAGGGTTATTTAATTAAATAAGAAGACTTAGGGAATTAAATTAAATAGTTTGATTTATTTAATTTCAAGAGATGAAATGTCAGTGTGAAAAGGGGTGAATTACCTTGATTAAATTAATTAGGTTAATAGATGCAAATGATGCAATTAATTAAATAGCTAGGTTAATTTAATCAATTAAGCAAAAATAGGATGGGTTTGAGAGGAAATGATGTTAGTATATCTGATTCGAGTGGATGATATCATTCAAGACTTTTTTTAGTGTCTACAATAATGAATGCTTATTCCTGGCTATAAAAGAAGAATCTAGCTCTGCTAACTTTGAAAGATGTGTGAAGGAAAGTATTCTAGAGAAGAAGGAAAAGGATGAAGGTACTCTAGTTTTTTCTTTTCATAATAAAGAAGATAAGAACTACTGGGTTGTTGATAGTGGTTGCTCTAATCACATGACCATAGATAAAAGTAAGTTTGTTAAACTTGAAAAGTATGAGGTGGATTAGTCAAATTTAGAGATGATTCAAGAGCTAAGATTTGTGGAATAGGTTCAATTAGTTTTGATGGAAAGCATAAGAATAATACTGATAATGTTTACTATATTAAGGGTTTAAGGAATAATCTTTTGAGTTTTGGAAAAATGTGTGGCAAAGGATATAATCTTGTGTTGAAGGATAAAACATGTGAGATCAGAAAAAGGGTCTGAAAATGTGATTATTTCTGGTAAGAGGATAAATGAAAGCATTTATCAGCTTAAGGGTGTTGATGGTCATTTCTTTATGTATTAGATTAATGACATTTGGTTATGGAAGTGGAGGATATGTCACATGAATTTTGATAATTTAGTGAGAATCAATTCAGTTCATGCAGTGAGAAATTTACCAAGAATCACAAAGCCTATCAATGTTGTTTGTAGGGATTGTCAGTTTGGAAAACAAGGAGTAGCTTCAAAGGAAAGGAAAAATCTACTATTGGACTACTAGAATTAATTCATACATATCTATGTGGTCCTACAAGGGTGAGAAGTCTTCAGGGTGATAGATATTTCATGCTTTTGATTGATGTTTACTCTAGAATGACATGGATTACTTTTCTTAGAGAGAAATATGATGCATTAAATAAATTCAAGGCACTTAAATCTATGGTTGAGAATGAAATGAATGTGAAAATAAAAATTTTAAGGTCTGAAAGAGGTGGAGAATTCACCTCCAATGAGTTTAACATGGTTTTTGAAGTTCATGGAATAAAGAGGCACTTGTCTACCCCTAGAACTCCTCAACATAATGGAGTGGCTGAGAGGAAAAACCAGATGATTCAAGAAGTATCTAGGACTATGATGAGACAAGAAAATCTATCGGAAGTCTACTGGAAGAAGAAATTCATACTATTTTTTACATACTTAACAAAGTTCAAGCAAAAACTAATAGCACAAAGACTCCCTATGAGTTATGGCATGGAAGGATTCCTATTGTGAAGTACTTTAGAGTATGTGGAAGTAAATTTTATATTAAGAGAGATGGTGAAAACTTAGGAAATTTTGATGCAAGGTTTGATGAAGGTATCTTCCTTTGATATTCGACTAAAAGAAAAACTTATAGATGCTAGAACAAGAGGATGAGATATATTGTTGAAAGTGCAAATGTTAAGGTTGATGAAAATTTGCAAAATTCAATTGTAGTAGATGGATATGTGTTAGATGAACCTAATTGCAGAGAAGAAGAAGAAGAAGAAGAATAAAAATATGATGAACAAGAAGTGCAGAATGAAGAGGAAGAAGCTCTGAAGAAGACCCCTAAGACCCCTAATTATGTGCAAAAGAATCATTCTGAAGATAGAAAAGGAGTATTGACAAGAAGCAAAGCTACTAAAGTTGAGGTAAATCTGTGTTTACTTTTTAAAGTTGAACCTAAAACAATGAGTGAGCTATGCAAAGATGAACATTAGATGAAGGAAATGGAAGAAGAAATTATGCGGATTGAGAAAAATCAGACTTGGGAATTGGTTCCTAGACCAACAAACAAAAACATAATTGGAACTAAGTGGGTATTTAAAAACAAGCTGAATGTAAATGGAGAAGTGGTGAGAAACAAGGAAATACTTGTGTGTAAGGGTTAATCACAAGTAGAAGGAATAGAATTTGAGGAGACATTTTCTCTTGTGGCTAGGATGGAAGATATCACAATTTTTTTGGCATTTGTAGCTTATAAGGACTTTAAAGTTTATTAGATGGATGCAAAGTCTACTTTTTCTAAATGGTGAACTAGAAGAAGAGGTTTACATGGAATAACCAGAAGGATTTAATTTGTCAGATCAATAAAAAATGGTGTGCATATTGAAGAAGGAATTATATGGACTGAAGCAAGCTCCTAGGGCTTGGTGTGTAAAATTGGATAGATGTTTGATACAACAAGGATTCAATAAAGGTGCCACAGATACTAATCTTTACTTCAAAATTGAAGAAGAAATTTTTTTGATAGTGGTTGTATATATGGATGATATTATCTTTTCTGGAAATGAAGCTACATGTAATAAACTTGATGAAGAGATGTAGAAAGAGTTTGGAATGTCAATGTTTGGGGAGACGAATTTCTTCCTTAGGCTACAAATCAATCAAATGAATAAAGGGATTTTAATTTCATAGTCATAGTATGTCAAAGATATGTTGAAGAAGTTTGGAATGGAAGACTCCAAACCGGTATGCACTCCTATGGTGACTAGTTGTAAATTGAGCAAAGATGATGAATCACCTAAAGCTGATAAGAGAAAATATAGATCTATGATTGGTGGAATGTTATATCTAACTGCTACTAGACTAGATATCATGCATGCAGTTTGTCTTGTGGATAGATTACAAGAAGAACCTAAAGAAACACATGTTGCATCAATAAAGAGGATATTCAAATATTTAAGAGGCACTCTAGATTATGGCTTGTGGTATCCTAAGGATATTGATTTCATACTAAGTGCTTATATAGATGCAGATTGGGATGGTTGTGTTGATGATAGGAAAAGTACAAGTGGTGGTGCATTCTTTCTTGGATGTACATTGGTATCATGGTTGAGCAAGAAGAAAGATTCAATTTCCTTATCCACTATAGAGGTTGAGTATATTCCAGAAAAATCCTGTTGTACATAGGTTTTGTGGATGAGACATACATTGAAGGATATCAAAGTTGTATATGACGAGCCTATATCTATATTTTGTGATAACAAAAGCGCAATTAAAATTTCAAAGAACCAAGTGGTGCATTCAATGACAAAGAATATATCAATTAGGTATCACTTTATGAGAGAGAAGGTTATGGAGAATGAGGTAAAACTTGAGTATTTACCTACAAAGGATCAGATTGTTGACATATTTACTAAGGCTCTTCCTAAGGATACTTTTGTGTATCTTTGGGAGAAGTTGGGGGTTATTTACCATCCTTCATTGAACTAGCTGCATATGGAGATGCATCAATCTAGTGGAGCTATGGATTCATCTCTTTTCTTGGCTGATGTTGGTGGCTACCTCTCAGGGGGAGTAGGTAGTGTCATGTGTTGTCATTATGCAAAGTTATTGAGTTCATTGGGTGTACTCCTAAGGGGGGTATTCAAAGCAAGTATCTTGGTTCAGTGTCAAAGGGGAAATATTTAGAGCAAGTATCTTGGTTCAGTGTCAAAGGGGGAGAATAATGAAAAATATTTTCCTTTTCCATTGATGTCAAAGGGGGAGAAAGTATCATGTGAAAATGTATTTATTCAGGGGGACAAAATAAAGGAAATCATAAGAAAGTGTGTTCAGAGCTATTATGTTGTCTTTGATGGTTTCTCACATCTTTTGTTGCCATCAATGACAAAGGGGGAGATTGTTGAAAGTTTGAAGGTGTTGTCATTGATGTCAATAGGATGTCTATAGGCAAGTGTTGTCATTGATGTCAACTATGTGTTAATGAAATTTGTTGTATAATGAAGATGTTGAGGATATTGAGAAAATTATGAAAACAAGGAAAATAGGTTTTTTTAGGTTGTGCATATGTAGTTGAGATATTGAGGAAGTGTTGTGAGTACATCAGTCTATATTTATGTTACAGTGTCTAAAGATGAGTTGGAATGAAGTAATGAGCTGAGATGATGTCTCTAGTACTTGGTTTCCAAGTGCTTTTGAGAAAATTTAATAAACAGAGTAAATAGTGTTGTTCAAGTGTTAAGAATGTGCTCTAGGATGTGCTCCATGTTTCTTCTGTATTGATGTTATTCTTGTGAGGATATGATATGTTGTTCAAGGTTGATAGAGGTTTCTATATTCAAAATTTGGGTTTCTAAATCATTGTATAAAGTAAGATATTTTCACCAGTGTGTGAACTAGTCTTTCAATGATGTTTTCTATGGCCTAGGAGAAGTGTACTTGGTCCATGTTTCTCTGTAGTTTTTCTTCAAGTTGTGCAAAATTTGGAAGTTTCTTACAATTCTTTTATCTTTCATAATTCAAGGTTTCACTTGGTTTGTTATAGAAAACTGTGTGTTTCATGCATCAATGTGTGAATAAGGTTTACCAGATGTTCTAGATTGAAGTATTTGTATGATGCGAGTATGGATGAAGTGTTTGATGGATCTCAGGTGATTCAAAGATTAGTCTATATCTTGTTCAAGTGAATCTTTTTGTCTGGAAGTTATCTATTGATTTAAGGAAATGTGTACTTAATGTTTATGTCAGTGTTTAGCATAGGTTTTGGATGACCTTATGTTAGCACTACATGTGAGGCTTGATAAAGTGTGTTGAGGTGTGTTGGGATCTATTTGGGTCCTAATTAAGGATTTATATGGGTCACCTTTATTCCTATCCACCACGAGAATGTTTAGGTGTCGACCTAATTTGAATTTGTATGTATAACAAATAGTTGTCGACCTTGGAGAAGGTTTTTGAGGTTGAGCTTGATACAAATGAGAGTAATTTTGTTGGGAGATGCAAGAGAGAATCAAAAGAGAGACAATATAGATGCAATATTGATGTGAGTGATGTGAATTTGAGTAGAGGAGTGCAAAATTCAAGTGTTGTCCATTCCTGAAGGAAATGAGCTAAAGGTGTTTGAAATCTTTCATGCAAGGCTACAAAAGTGTTGGAGCATTTGTGGTGGACTCCTTGTTTCATTGAGAAGTTTTTTCTTTGTGTAACATTTATCTTCTATCTTGTTGTGTTCTTTATGTGGCAGTGAGCCCTAGCTGTTACCCTTTTTGGACAGTGTCATATTTTGGAAATGAGCCCTTGTATTGATTTTGCAATTACTTATATTGTGATCTAATCCTCACCGTGGTTTTTTCCTTCATTGGTTTTCCACATAAATATGGAGTTCTCATGTGTATGGTTTTGTTATTTTAATTTATGTTTTATTCTTTCATGTTTAATCACATTAACAAAATAAGGGTTTAATGAATGCATGTGGATCTGATTATTATTGAGGGTTTTGATGTAATTTGCTATAACTAATTCACCCCCCCTCTCATTTTTCTTGGTCATTCAACAATTGGCATTAGAGCAAGGTTCCTTTGAGAAGTGCTTAACCACTTAAGATAGATTTGGATGGTGAAGAAAATTGATTACCCTAGATTTGATGGAACATAATATGCGTTCTAGAAGACAAAGATGGAAGGGTATTTGTTAGCTCATGGACTTGAATTGAAAGAGAGAAGAGGAGATACATAGATATAATCACATAGAGAGAGGGAGATAGAGAGATGCAAATAAATAGAAGGAGATAACAAAATATATATAGGGGTAGAGAGATCAAGAGATAAGTAGGGAAAAGGGGAGAGAGGGGGAGATAAATAGGGATAGAAAAAGAGAGTAAGGGAGAGAGAGATAGGGAGAGGGAAAGAGATGAAGAGAGAGGAAAATGGAGAAACATAGATAGAGGTAGAGACAAGGGAAGAAAAATATAGATAGAAATAGTGGAGAGAGAGAGAAAGAGAGAGATTGAGAGATAATGAGAAACATAGAGATAGAGATATAAAGATATCTCTCTCTTTCTCTTACGATATCTCTTTATATATATCTCTTCATTTTTTCCTCTCTCTCTATATATGTCTCTACCTCTCTCTATATAACTATCTCTAGCTTTCTATCCCTCCATAGATCTCCCTCTCTCTTTTTCTATATCCCTCTTTATATCTCTATTTATCTCTCTCCATCTCCATCTCCATTTCTATCTCTATCTTCCTCTCTATCTCTCTCCCCCATCTATATCTCCTTAACTCTCCCTACATCTCTCTCTTTCCCCTATATCTTTCCCAATGTATGTTATAATTGTGAATAAACATGAGACAAAGTATCAAACAATGAACAAAGACACCTTCCACACATGGGATCTACAAAAAAAAAAATTGTTATTCCTCAACAAGAAAAACTTACAAAATGAACCTCAGTAATCTTCAATGGATATATTCATATGAGTTCAAGAGAGATAATGCAATGAGGTTTGAGTGCTTTATCAGAGAAACCCTAAATGATAAAGGGATTAAATCATGATAAGTGTTAGCATCACATGTGATGAGACAAAATGATCTAATAATAGCTCAACTAAATAAAAGAGAAAAAAACTCCTAAGTTTAGCTTAAGTGCATGAGAATAAATTAGGCTAATAATCAATTAAATATTAATTAATTATTAGCTAATTCATTATTACTCTAACACCCCCTTTTAAGATGAACTTAGGGAGTAGCTAAAAACCCTAAAAAATGAATGCATAAAAAATAAGCAATGTATGATGGGTCTTGAAAAACCAAGGCATGTTGAGGTACCCATGTACAAATAATATAATCTCTTACAACTAGAGGAATGGAGAAAACATCATGGAAAACAATCCTCTCCAAAAGAGAGAAAGGCCAATGAACGACTGAAAAACCTCCAAAACAATGTCCCAAAAAGAATAGGAACATGAACATTGCACAAGCATGAAGAATTTGTAAATAAGTGTCGAATGAAGACTGCTATAGTATTGAAATAAAGAACCTCCTCTGAAATAGATGATGATAAAGATCAAGAAGACAATAGCATGCATGAGTTCCCCCAACAACACTACTTGAATCAGATGGAAAACTAAGCAAAACATTTAGAACTTGAAGATACAAATAGCACAGGTACCAATAGTTCAAAGAACATTGATCAAGTAAAAATGAAAGGTCACCTCTAGAAATAGGAATGCAAGAGTGTCCATATGGTAAATTATCCATCTCACTGAAATGCATAGGCAACCAACTACATCTACCTAGTACATAGGAACAAGAACTAGATACATAGATTGCTCCAAAAATGAACCAAGCATTAGAACTAATAGTAGAAAACCCCCCATAATGTGGAAAGGGAGAGCCAAGATAGGTCCAATAAAATTATGTGAAACCAAGAAGTGCATGTAGGAGAACAAAGAACATTTGAACATGCAACTGAAAGTACCTACAAATACAAGGGTGTACAAACCAGGGCACACATGCATAAGGAAAGAATCACCAGGATTCGATGTTGTTGTGAAAGGAACACTCACTTGAAAAAGGTGTGATGGAAAAAAAAAGTCCGACACAACCCTACCACACTTTATAACATAGTGCAAGTATAAAAGGCACAACAAAATGTGTGAAATCTCCAAGAAGTATACACCAAAATGGCACTTTTCTCAATGTGTCAACAAAAGAGAAATTGCATGCAAAAGATACTCAAAATGTCCAAATAAGACAAAAATATGGAAATACATGTAGAACATCCTAAAACAAGTCATCCCATGTAAACATAAAGTTTTCAAGAGCTAAAATGTCCAAGTAATTCACCAAAATGTGAAAACAAACAAATTGAATAAAATATACCTGGAGAAAAATATGGAAAATTTTCATATATGGCTATGAAGAGCTCTAAAAGAACATCTCAACAATATTAGAATCATGAAAAATAAAGAAATGGGTCAAAATTTGTGAGCTTAAGAGTGAAAACAACACATTTGACTTTGATAGGTTATAAAATTTACCAATACCAAAATTTGAGGAAAAAATAGAACCATTGGATAGTGCTCAGAACCAGCTTTTTGATAATATCTTGTTTTTCCAATTTCAATAATTGAGAAAAAATATATCATAGTTTTCCCAATCTTTCTAAAATTGCAAAAAAAGCAAAAATTGTTTAGCCCCCCAGGGACTAAGCATTGGTTGCCCATATAACCCTAGGGTGGCTGATTTTTTGTTTTTGTTTTTGTTTTTATTTTTCTCTTTCCTTAGTTTGCCATCTAATTCAAGTAGTGTGGTTGGGGGCACTCATGCATATTCTTGTATTCTTGATGATCATCATTTGTTTCAAAGGAGGTTCTTCATTTTAGTACTATAGCAGTCATCATTTGATAGTTTTCTACAACTTATTTGTTCTCATGTGATGTTCTTTATGTTCCTATTCTATTTTGGACATTGTTTTGGAGGATTTTTGGTCCTTAATTCACCTTTCTCTCTTTTGGAGAAAGTTTTTCCCATGAGGTCTTCTCCTTTTTTCTCTAGTTATGAGATATTTTTTTTTTTGTACATGGGTACCTCATCAGGCCTTGTTTTCTGGGACCCATCATGCATTCGATTTTATGGTTTTAGCTACTCCTTAAGTTCATCTTAGGGGGTTGTTAGAGTAATCAATCATTAGTTAATAATTGCTTAATCTTTAATCAATTATAGGGCTGATTCATTTCATGCACTTAAGCTAAAACTCAAGAGTTTTTTTTTATGTTAACTGAAGTGAGCTACTATTAGATCATTTTATCTCATCACATAAAATGTTAGCACTTGTCGTTATCTAATCCATTTATCATTTAGGGTTGCTCCTATAAAGCACTCACCCTCATTGTATTATTCACTCTTAAACTCATATGAAGATCTCCTTGAAGATTCTTGAGGTTCATTTTGTAAGTTTTTCTAGTTGAGGAATAGTAAATATTTGTTTTGTATATCTCTTGTGTGGAAGGTGTTATTGTTCTTTATTTTACAAATCTCTTGTGTGGAAGGCGTTATTGTTCATTGTTGCAAAAAACAAAAAGAAAAGAAGATTTCAAATTTTCTCTTGTAATCCTAGTCGAGAAAAAAACTCAAAAATAGAGAAGGGGTTCACTAAATCCATGCTCTAATGCCATGTTATAATTTTGAATAAACATGAGACATAGGATCAAACAACGAACAAAGTGTTGAACACATGAAATACTAAGAGGGGGGTGAATCAGTATTCATTGAAAAACCATTAACTTTATCAACTTAAAACATTCGTTCAATGCATCACATTAAACTTGTAGTAATGGAAAGGAACATAGAAAGAATGCATCACATCAAATAACACAAGAACACCAGAATTATGTGGAAAACCCAAAAAGGGGAAAACCATGGCGAGGATTAGCTCACAATATATATTGCAACTAGTTATAATGTTTGATAAAAAATGGTGGACTCATTGTCGATGGATCACTGCCACAGGTCTCAGTTCCTAGAATAGAAAGAGATAGAGAAATGGGTGGCTCAATACCAAATGTGAACTGCTAATAATGTATTTGACCTATGCTGAAGATACAATTCCACTAAAGCTCAGAAAAGTGACTTGACACACTTCATACTTCACCTCAGTCATAAATCACACTTCTTTACACCAGATCTCGCACACTCTTAATTAACTCAAATCTCACATCTTATACCCCACCTTCACAAAAGGAATTAACCTTATATATATACCATAACAAAAAAAAAGCATAAATTAGGTCAGCTTAATTGATGTACCATGCAACACCACAACTTGTCAGCGCAGAAAAAAAAAACACAAACCAAAACATATACATAATCAAAGATAGGTCAGCATGATCCATAATCAATCCCATAACTCTGCTTCATACTCTATCCAACTCCACACAACCCCAAAATAATTATGTCGGTTGCACATAGAAAAATTGGTGAAGTAAAACTGAATGAACCAACTGTTCATCCACACCTTGAGACATAGACCACTAAAACACTTTCCACTTGGAATGTACACACTACTGACATCCTCAAACACTTCTACAAATCTACATACTTGAATATTCATTTGCGGTAGAATGTGGATCATTCCAACATACACTCTGTCACTTCTAGACTAATACTCTATCACCATTATCTTTGACTATAGAAGACATCAAGTCATGAAACTTTGGATTTAGACTCTTCCAACATGCATCAACATTACTTCAAAACTACATAACCAAATTCATCATAGTGGAGCAATGCAGACCCAAAAAATGGTTCTCTAAACCCTAAAACTACATTATGAGACTTAGGCAATTATCCAACCATCTGGTCTTCTCTAGACCAACACTTTTGTATCTCTTCCATGGTTTTTGATTAGAAATGGGTTATCATTGATGAAAACACCATATACTCATCAATCTTCAACAATATCTCCATACTATCATGCTCATGTTGCCAATCCAACAATCTTCTTAATAAAAAATATACTTCCAACAATATCCCCTTTTTTAATTGATGGAAACACACTCTCAAAACTCTTTAAATTGCTCAAATTTCTCCCCCTTTGATATCAAGGGAAAATGGCTCTCAATATCAGACTTCTCAAATTACTTCAATTGTTCTTCCCCTTTGTAGATATACATGTATATACATGATAATGACCCCCCCTTACTACTTCACTCCTATATTGAACACTTCAATCATTTACATTAGAGAGACTCCCCCTAACACCCTTATCCAACACAAGGACACCTTCCATGCAAGAGATCTACAAAATAAATATTTTCTATTCCTCAACAAGAAAACTTATAAAATGAACCTCGAGAATCTTCAATGGAGATCTTCATATGATTTCAAGAGATAATACAATGAAGGTTGAGTGCTTTATAAGAGAAACCCTAAATGATAAAGGGATTAAATCATGACAAGTGTTAGCATCACATGTGATGAGATAAAATTATCTAATAATATCTCAACTAAATAAAAGAAAAAAATACTCCTAAGTTTAGCTTAAGTGCATGAGAATAAATTAGACTAATAATCAATTAAAGATTAATTAATTATTAGCTAATGCATGATTACTCTAACAATGTATATCTCTATCTCTCCCTCTCTCCCTCCCTCTCTCTCTCTCTCTCTCTCCCCCTCTCCCCCTATCACTCTCTCTTTCTATATCTCTACTTCTCCTCTATCCTCTTTATTTCTCTCCCTCTCTCTCTCCCTCCTTATCTATCTATTTATATATATCTCCCTCTATCTCTATCTCAATATCTCTCTCTCACACACACTCCCTATTTCTCCCTCCCTATATTTTCCTCCCCCTCTCTCTATCTCCCTCTCTCTCTCTATCTCTATTACCTGTCTCTATCACCTCCTTTATCTCTCACTCTTGTCCCTTCTATCTCTATCTTTTGATTTCTCCCTCTCCCTCACTATTTATATCTCATTATCTGTATCTCTCTCACTTATTCACTCCATCTCTCCTACTCTCTCTCTCTATACATCACTTCCTATATTTTATCTTTCTCTCTCAAACTCCCCCTCTTTCATTGTCCCCCTCTTTTTTTCTCTATTTATCCATCTCCCTCTTCATATCTCCTTCCATCTCTTCCTCTATATATTTATCTTTGTCTTTGTCTTTAACTGTCTATCTCTCACCCCCTCTATCTTTCCCAAGTTATATCTATCTCTCCATCTGATGCAGGAGCATCCAGTGGTGTAAGGGCAATCTTGCATCACCCAAAAATAGTTAAATTTCAAGTTTCTCGGTTTTTAGATGTTTTTACATTTTTGGATACCCTTTTTGTCATAATGAAATTCTCAATTTACGGTTTTATTTTCTATTCCTAGGTTGAAAGATATTGCAGTTTTAGTTTCCCATATTTGCACCTGAAAATATTCCGAGTGAGATTTGAGGCACTTAGAGTTCCCGGAATGGCCCCAAAACTTTCCAAAATCAGTGTAGAAATTTCAAGCGTGTTATTGACTTCGAGACCTTTCCAATGGTTCAAACGGTTCACGAATCAGAGTCCCGAATCAAAAGTTATGGCCCCGGGAAGTTGGCGCACTTTCTAGAAGATACAATTGCAAATGCTCTTTTGAAATTTGAACTTCATGTTGTAAATTTTTGGCGCCAAACCACCTAAACTCAAATTTGAATGTTGTTTTGGCTCCAAACTAATGAGGAGCTTTATTTATGGGCGGGTTTCTAATTTTTGGGTAACTTTTTGGGGACAAACTCGCATATTGCGAAAGGGTTATTCTGTAGTTTTTTGTAACTTGCATGTGTTGTAGAACTTGGGGATTTGAGATCCTCTGCATGTAAGCTCCATTTTATGAATAATAAATTGTTCTC